>JAJHSJ010000001.1:101452279-101518243 GCA_021015155.1 Magnolia officinalis
ATGTTCGAATATTCAAGGACAAGCTTTATGTACTTCAAGATAAACTATCACCGAAGCGGACGATGTCTCAATGTTCTATAATCACCTATAAGTATGAATGACCTTAGATTGACCATAGGTTAGGTCATATTGATTGCCATTTTAATTTGGGTCATTATATAAATTTATAGGCTTTTTTCTTGACTAGTCCTAGCTATTTTTCGACTAGTCCAGGTACTGGTTCGACCAGTCCAGGGATTTTCTTGACCAGTCCAAGAATTGTTGAGGATTTCAGGAATTTCTGGTGTAGGTTCGACCAGTCGAGCATCCTGCTCGACCGATCGTGGAGACTGGTTCGACCAGTTGAGCCGAATCTTAGACCAGTCAAGAAACCCATATTTCAACCTATAAATTGAGGACATTTCTCAGAGATTTCAATTCATTCCATTCCAAATCAAGCCATCACTCTGAGAGATAAGTCCCCACTATTGTGAAGCTATTGGTTAGTAATTTTAAATTCTTTATAGCTTTTTTATTTGATTTATTGATCTCTTTATTCAAATCTATTCTATTAAAAGGGAACTCTGTTTTACCCTTTGAGATCTAAAATCAAATTCAAGCTAGTCCTAGGTTGATTTCATTTAAAATTTATCTAGACTAAAACCCTTCCACTTGTGAGATTGAACATTGAACATGTACATCTACAAGGAATAGGTTCTACCGGGCTACATTGAAGAAAAATCTTCAGATAAGTATTATTTCAATTTCTGTATTTTTGGTTTGTGAGGTTCAACTAGGAAAATCTCATATTTTGGTTTTTGTCTGAGATCTGCCAGGAAAATCTCAGAGTGGGGTTTTTGTAATTGTGTAAGCCCATTTGAAAAACACACAATTGTGAAGGTTTTAAGGTGAACCTTGAAAAACCTTATTTCATAGTGAATGCCAGTATCCCGTGGGTGTGGATATTAGGAGTGGAATAGTTATGTGACTATTTGCGAACAGTTGGTGTACATACACGAACCACTATAAGTCTTGGAGTTTGGATGATAATGATGGTGCATATGTTGTGGTGAATGTTGTAATTTACTTTATGCACTTGTGGTGAATGTTGTAATAACTTAGTTTATTTCCTTTACCTCTTTATTAGTTTGAGTTTTTGATACTTACCAACATTCTAGTAAGGTTGTCCTACCATAAGCCTTTGGTTTTTTATGTTAGGTTGTCCTTAGAATCAAGTTTGTATCAACCTCTCAAGACTAGTACATTTGAGGTTGCAGTTTTCTTGTGCTATCTTATTATTTATTTATGTTATACGCCTTTACTTCCGCATTTATTTTTTATTCGGCATAGTCCTATTCCCCCCCCCCCTAGGACTTAGAGCTCGCCCTTTCAAATGGTATCAGAGCCTAATAGGTCATTTCATTAGATTCATTTCCTAAGTTAAGCGATCTCGAGCTCTTAATATGTCAAATTTTGGTAGCCTATCTGTTTCTAGGCCACCACCTTTTGATGGCTCCAACTATGCCTCTTAGAAAGCCAGAATGAGGATTTTTCTAAAATCCATGGATGAAAGTATGTGGCATGCAACAATGACTAGGTGGCACCTACCTACGGTTGAAGTTCTAGGCACTGATGGAACTAAGTCCTTAAAAGAATCACCTTATTTTTCATGGACTACTCTTTAGAAAAATGAAAGCAGTGCAAATGCCAAAGCTTTAAATGCAATCACTTGTGCACTATCACCAGATGAGTTCAAAAGAATTATATCTTGTGATACTGCAAAACAAGCTTGAGATATCTTAGAAATGACACACGAGAGAACAACTATTGTCAAAAAGTCAAAAGTGCAAATCCTCACAACTAAGTTTAAGGAAATTCGTATGGAAGAAAATGAAACATTCATGGACTTCTATACGAAATTGAACGACATAGTCAACTCAATGTGGGGTCTTGAAGATAGCATCCCAAAAAGCAAAGTTTGTACAAAAATATTGCGATCACTTCCTGAGAGATTCAATTATAAGGTCATTGTCATTCAGGAACTTCGAGATACCGATAATATGAGGGTGGAAGAACTTGTTGCTTCACTTCAAACCTACGAGCTGAATTTCAAGCCTCCAAAAGGTAAGTCTATAGCCCTTAAATCTTTGAAACATATTTCTCAAGATATTAATATTTTTATTGTGAAAATTCAGAGGATGATATGGCTTTATTAGTGAAAAAGTTTTATAAAATTTTTAAGAGTAAAAAGAAAGTTGATTTTCAAAAACCTTCTGAAAAATTTCAAAAAAAGAGTAAATCTAAAACTTGGAATATCTAAAAGATAGCCAATGTTTCAACTACCATGAATACGGGCATTTGGAAAATAGGTGTCCAAAAAGGGACAAGCCAAAGAGAAAAGGCATGTTGGCCACATGAGATGAATCGTCTAGCTCTGAAGCTTCTTCTGAGTCAGATGATTCAGAACCTGAATCTACAAATGAAGTCATGGCCTTAATGACTCTAGCCAGAGTCACTTCCACAGATAGTTGTGATTCAACTTATGATGAAAATTGAGAAGTGACCCTGAAAACGATGAAGATTTACAAGATGCCTATAATGCCCTATACAGGGAAAGTTGTAAGATAGTTGTCAAGCTTAAATTACAAAAAGAGAAATTTCTAAAATTAAAAGAGGATTTTGAAAATTTACTTTTAAAATAGTCACATATTTCTGATTGTTTTGAAAAATCTAAATATGACTTGGATTTTAAAGCATCTGAACTTGAAAAAAAAAAAAAAAAATTTAAAAATGAGAAATTAAAACTTGAAGTCTCTTCTCTCTTAAGTTTAAAGGACACTTGGAAGTATGCCCAAGGAGACCCTAAACTTGAAATATTGCTAACCGCATCTAGAAAATGTGGTGATACATCGGGTCTAGCCTATGATAAATTCATACCTCCTAAAAATAAGAATACAACTCCTATATTTGTTAAAGGAGAGTCCTCCAACTCAAAGGGAAAGGCTTAAATCAAAACAGTTTTAAAAACTCTAAAACTTTTCAAACTCCCAAATTTAATACCAACCATATCAGCCATAAAAATCAAAATTATAACCCCTTAGCTGAGAAAATTGTGGACTTACTCAAGAAGCTTCTGAAATCTAACTCGAATGTGAGATTTGATAATGTCTATAAGAGAAGAAAAACTAACAATGTTCCAAAACCCAAAACGACTATGAAATGAGTTCCTAAGGTTACTTGTTTGGTTGCCCACACTGCCTTTAAAGCTTCAAGTCAATCAAAGTGGTACCTGGATAGCGGTTGCTCTAGACAGATGACAGGTGACAAAGGTTTGTTCACCAACTACAAAGAAATAACTGATGGGTCAGTCACATTTGGTGATGGAAGCAACTGTAAAACAATTGGCCAAGGTACGGTTCAACTTTTCAATCTTCCTTTTTTTGAAAATGTTTTATTTGTAAAAGGTTTAAAGCATAATCTTTTAAGTATTTCTCAAATCTGCGATAATAAACATAGCGTTAAATTCACTAATCAAGGATGCGAGATATCTAATGAGAAAGGTTGTGTGATACTAAATGGTCAAAGAACATCTGAGAATTGCTATATTGTAAGTGATACTAGCTTGTCTAAATTATCGTGTTACATGGTCCAAACAAATGAGACCGAATTATGGCATAAATGCCTTGGACATGTAAACTACCGGAATTTATATGGACTGAGTAAGGCCAATCTAATAAGAGGTCTACCCAAACTGAAGAAAATGGACAAAATCTATGGTGAATGTCAAATCGGGAAATAAACAAGGAGTAGTCACAAGAAAGTGAACTCCTGTGCCACATTTAAACCCTTGAACTCCTTCATATGGATCTTATTGGACCAACTAGAATGGAGAGTCGAGGTGGAAAGAAATATATATACTCTGGTAATTGTGGATGATTTTACCAGATTCACATGGATTGCTTTCATGAGAGAGAAGTCTAAAACTTTCGATGAAGTGAAAAAGATACTTAAGCATATCCAAACTGAAAAAGAAACAAATGTCTCTAAAATTCGAAGTGACCATGGATCGGAGTTTGAGAATAGCAATTTTAAGAAGTTCTGCATCGATCACGGAATATCGCATGAGTTTTCTGCACCTAAGACACCTCAACAAAATGGGGTTGTTGAAAGGAAGAATCGTGCATGTACTTCAAGAAATGGCTAATGTAATGTTAAATAGCACGAAGTTACCTAAAAATCTATGGGCTGAAGCTGTTAACACTACATGTTATATAATAAACCGTGTTTATACTAGAAAATCAAATGATAAAACTGCATATGAACTGTGGTTCAATAAGAAGCCCATAGTCAAATACTTTTAAGCTTTTGGCAATAAGTGTTATATTTTACGTGACCGTAAAAATTTAGGGAAGTTCGACATTAAAAGTGACGAATGGATCTTCTTTGGGTATGCTCTAAACAGTCGAGCGTATCGTGTTCTCAACATGAGAACCAGTGTTATTCAGGAGTCCATTAATGTGGTTATAGATAATCACTTGAATACACCCATCTCTAGTTTAGAAGATGATGAAGTCATTATATTTGATAATCCTAACTCTTCATCCAGTCAAAACAACACTGAACTACGATCAGTGAAAGACCATCCAACTGATCAAATACTAGGTATCCCTCTCACTGGTGTGCATACTCATAAATAATTAGAAAACATATGCAATTATGTGTGTTTTACTTCCCAAATTGAGCTGGCCAATGTGAAAGAGGCACTTACTGATGAAAACTGGATAGTAGCCATACAAGATGAATTAAATCGATTTGTAAGAAATGATGTATGGTATCTAGTTCCTAGACCAAATGATAAACATATCATTAGAACTAATGGATCTTTAAAAATAAATTTGATGAGTTAGAGAACATTATAAGAAACAAGGCAAGACTGGTTGTATAAGGGTACACTCAGATAGAAGGCATTGATTATGATGAAACCTTTACCCCAGTAGCTCGTCTTGAATCTATCAAATTATTCATATCTATTGCTTGTTTCAAAAAGTTTAAAACTTATCATATAGATGTCAAGAGTACTTTCTTAAATGGTGATTTACATGAAGAGGTGTATATTGAACAACCTAAAGGGTTTGAAGATCCTAAACACTCTGATCATGTGTATCACCTGAAAAAGGCAATCTATGGTTTAAAACGAGCTCCCAGGGCATGGTGCAAGAAATTGACTAAGTTTTTACTAAGTCATGACTTTGTAATGGGGAGTGTTGATAAGACACTATTTGTAAAGAAACACAATGATCACATACTTATAGTGCAGACATATGTTGATGATATTATCTATGGTTCTACATGTTCTAACATGTCTACTAAGTTTGCAGAGTTGATGAAATCCAAGTTCGAAATGAGCATGGTAAGAGAACTGAATTACTTCCTTGGACTACAAGTGAAACAGCTTAAAGATGGAATTTTCATTTCTTAGACCAAGTATGCCCTAAACTTGGTTAAGAAGTTTGGATTTGAGAATGGTAAAAACTTCGATACTCCTATGAGTACAACTCTTAAGCTTTCTAAAGATACTTCAGGTAAAAGTGTAGATCCTAGGTTGTGTCGCAGTAGGATTGGAAGTTTATTACACTTAACCGTGAGCCGACCTGATATAGCATTTAGCATAGGTATTTGTCCTAGATATCAATCAGACCCTAAAGAATCTCACCTAATTGTTGTTAAGAGAATTATCAGATATGTCAAAAGTTCAGTTAATTTAGGTTTATGGTATCCGCATGATACTAATGTTCAATTAGCTGGTTACTTGGATGTTGACTGGGCTGGGAATATAGATGAACGGAAAGTCCACTAGCGGTGGACGTTTTTATGTTGGGAACTGTTTGGTTTCCTGGCATAGCAAGAAGCAAAGTTCTGTACCTTTATCCACAGCTGAGGCTAAATATATTGCAACCGGAAATGCTTGCACTCACTTTGTATGGATGAAAAGAATGTTACTTGACTATGGTATTGCGCAAGATATTATGATTTTATATTGTGATAACTCGAGCGCAATAAATATATCTAAGAATCCATCCAGCATTCCCGTACCAAACATATTGAAATACGGTATCATTATATTAAGGAATTAATTGAAGATAAAATTATTTTATTAGATTATGTGCAATCTTAAAATCAACTTGTAGACATATTTACTAAACCTCTGGACAGAAACAGGTTTTCTAAATTAAAGATTGATATTGACATGTGTAATTCTAACTGAGGTTATCATGTTTAAATTGCTTTATTTTTGTACATTTTTATATATTTTATTTCTACATTTAAATTGAAAATTATGCAATTTTTTATGCTTGCACGACCGGTTGAACACCATATTCGACCAATCGTGGCACGACCGGTCGAAAACTATACTCAACCAGTCATGGAGCGTAGGTGGAATCCCCTTTTATGTGGAAAAAGTCACTTTTTCACCATTTTTCTCATCTTCCTCAATGTTCCTTCCACAACCCGTCGAACCCATCTTCGATTCTTGCAAGTAAGTGCTCCATTTGTTATTTCCTTTTGGATTTAGGTTCCTGGAGTCTTATCTTGCTTGGATATTGTTTTTATTTCATCGATTATAGTGGTTTATTGGGTCTTTTTGAGAAAATCTTGTTGGGTTTCATTTCCTAGCTTTCTTTGGTAGATTTTCTTGATTCATTGTGGTAATGGAACGTCGTACTAAGAAAAATTGAGCTTCTACTTCTCGTGAATCATTTGTTAGGGTGAGAACCCTACGGGTTCCCAGTGATGATCCGAATTATGTGGGTGACTTCCATCAACGGAATGTCATTGCTGAACGGCCCGTTAATGCAAATCAATCGCTCAATTCCAGATTATTCCTCTCCTCGTCGTTGTACGATGGGAAAATATTTTGAAATGGGGCGGACCTACATACTGGTCCATTGCGCAGGCCATGTTTGCATGCATCACAAATGTCTCTCTAGAGGACCTGACCTTCACAATAGCCTTTAGAGAAGGCACATTTAAAATTGATAAATTTATGATTACTAATCAATTAGATGTAAGTTTGAATGATGAAGGTATTCCTATAACAGTCCTAGCTGAGAGAATTTCTAAGTCAGAAAAATGCCTTTTGACTCATAAGTTATGCAATATGGATACAGAATGGGTTTCTCGGAATGCACTCCGGGCCAATCAAATGTTGCCCAGATACAGAGTGTTTCATCGTATTTTTATTGCTAATGTGTATTCCAGATCAGGTAACAAGCTTAATTAACTTCTTTTATGGTCTGTATCCTTCATTCTGTAGTGTTTGGTACTCCTGTTTGTCTTCCTTCCTTGATATGTTATATGATCATTCAGTTTAGACTTCATCCGGGTCACAGTGATTTTCCTTTTGCTTATCTGATGACCGCACTTGCCTTACATTGCAATGTGGTCATGCCACCCGGTGAAGCACCTATCACTCTTCTCCCTTTCAATAATTCAAACATTAACAAGATAAATCTGAAGCTAGCTACTGGACAAACGGATGGGGAAGCTGATGAAGCTGGAGAAGGAGATGACTTTCCCACTGATACTAATATGGATGATTTGTTTGATGAAGTAGAAGAAGATGATCCTGATGATCCTGAGACTGATCCTGACTTTCAGCCTTCTGATTTTGATGAGCGCCTTCACTCTTTGGAATAAAAGGTGGATGGTTTGCATGTATCCCACGAGTCACAATTAAATATATGCGAAATTATCTTCGTCACATTAATAAGGGGTTACATCAAATTGACCCATCTATTCCTCTACTTCTTCATCTGGTTCTGATTAGTTATTTGGGTATGTACTATATATTAATACTTTCCTTTGCTTGGTTGTTACTTGAACATGTTACTTTGATGATACTTTTTGGACATGTTATGTTTATTTGAGCTTGATTGATATATTTATAACTCCTCATGTTAACTCTCTTTCTTACTCCTCTCTTTAATTTTTTTTACTCAATCATCTATATATATCTTTTTTCCTTTGTCATTTTATGACAAAAGGGGGAAGAAATAGTGAGGTATAATCGGTATAAGTGGTGTGATAATGATAATTTTTAAAGACGATTAGAGATTTGGTTGGTTGTAGAAATATGGAAGTGCATATATGTATTTGATTAATACAGGTACTCTATAATCATCCTTGCTCGGATTGAGGGGGATTAGTAGATTGAGGGGGAGTAATATCATTGTCTCTCGATGTTATCATTGTCTTGTAATGTTTATAATCTAGTGCATGATTCTTTAGTTGGTTTTGTCACAAATTTGACAAAGGGGGAGATTGTAAGTGTTGTGTTGTAAGTGCACCATGTTTTGTCAAATTTTGGTGTGCCAAACCACTCTAGAATCACTGACTCATTTGATAGTTGGAAAGTTCACCTTCATTCGAAGTTATGTATCAAGCTGTCTACATCAACATCTAGAGGGTAGTCAACTTCAAGACAGTGTGCATCCCTCAAGAACTCAAGCTCAAGTAATCAACTCAAGTTAAAGTTCATATACTCATACCTCAAGTTGGAACTCAAGTACTCGGACTCAAGCTCAAGTCACAAGGACACAAGCTCAAGTCACCGGGACACAAGCTCAAGCTCATGTTCGAATATTCAAGGATAAGCTTCATGTACTTCAAGATAAAATATCAACTGAAGCGGACGATGTCTCAATGTTTATAATCACCTATAGGTATGAATGACCCTAGATTGATCATAGGTTAGGTCATATTGATTGCATACTTAATTTGGGTCATTATATAATTTTATAGGCCTTTTCTCGACCAGTCCAAGAATTGTTGAGGATTTTTTTAAATTTCTGGTATAGGTTCGACCAGTCGAGCATCATGCTCGACTAGTCATGGAGACTGGTTCGACCAGTCGAGTAGGGCTCGACTCGAACTCCAGTAATGTGATTTTTATTCACTCGACCAGTCGAGAAACTATTTTTTTCTGATCGCGCCAGAAAATTTGAAAATTGGTTTTGCCTTAACCAGTTGAGCTGAATCTTAGACCAGTCGAGAAACCCATTTTTCAACCTATAAATTGAGAACATTTCTCAGAGATTTCAATTCATTCCATTTCAAATCAAGCCATCACTCTGAGAGATAAGTCCCCACTATTGTGAAGCTTCATGTACTTCAAGATAAAATATCAACTGAAGCGGACGATGTCTCAATGTTCTATAATCACCTATAAGGTATGAATGACCCTAGATTGACCATAGGTTATGTCATATTGATTGCATACTTAATTTGGGTCTTCATATAATTTTATAGGCCTTTTCTCGACCAGTCCAAGAATTGTTGAGGATTTTCGTGAATTTCTGGTGTAAGTTCGACCAGTCGAGCATCCTGCTCGACCAGTCATGGAGACTGGTTTGACCAGTCGAGTAGGGCTCGACTCGAACTCTAGTAACGTGATTTTTATTCACTCGACCAGTCGAGAAACTGTTTTTTTCTGATCACGCCTGAAAATTTGAAAATTGGTTTTTCCTTCACCAGTCGAGCCGAATCTTAGACCAGTCGAGAAACCCATTTTTCAACCTATAAATTGAGAACATTTCTCAGAGATTTCAATTCATTCCATTCCAAATCAAGCCATCACTCTGAGAGATAAGTCCCTACTATTGTGAAGCTATTGGTTAGTAATTTTAAATTCTTTTATAACTTTTCTATTTAATTTTATTGATCTCCTTATTCAAATATATTCTATTAAAAGGGAACTCTGTTTTACTCTTTGAGATCTAAAATCAAATTCAAGCTATCCCTAGGTTGGTTTCATTTAAAATTCATCTAGACCTAGAACCCTTCCACTTGTGAGATTAAACATTAAACATCTACATCTACAAGGAATTGGTTCTACCGGGCTACATTGAAGAAGAATCTTCAGATAAGTATTATTTCAATTTTTTGTATTTTTGTTTGTGAGGGTCAGCCGGGGAAATCTCATCTTTTAGTTTTGTCTGAGATCTGCGAGGAAAATCTCAGAGTGGGGTTTTTGTAATTGTGTAAGCCCATTTGAAAAACATAATTGTGAAGGTTTTAAGGTGAACTTGGAAAAATTTATTTCATAGTGAATGCCAGTATCCTGTGGGTGTGGATATTGGGAGTGGAGTAATTGTGTAGCTATTTGCGAACAGTTGGTGTATACACATGAACCACTATAATTCTTGGAGTTTGGATGATGATGATTGTGCATGTGTTCTGCTAAATGTTGTAATTTACTTTATGCACTTTTGGTGAATGTTGTAATAACTTAGTTTATTTCCTTTGCCTCTTTATTGGTTTGAGTTTTGATACTTACCAACGTTCTAGTAAGGTTGTCCTACCATAAGCCTTTGGTTTTAGTGTTAGGTTGTCCCTAGAACCAAGTTTGTATCAACCTCTCAAGTCTATTACATTTGAGGTTGCAATTTTCTTGTGTTATCTTATTATTTATTTATGTTATCCGCCTTGACTATCCACATTTAGTTTTTATTCGGCATAGTCCTATTCACCCCCTGCCCCCTCCCCCTCCCCCCGATGGACTTAGAGCTCGCCCTTTTCAAGTATACTAAAATTATAAATTTGGAACATGTTGTTGATTGTTGAACAAGGGTGGTGGTGGCACTGCCGCCATCTGTCCAACTTGCAGCAGTGGTGCCACTATAATTTTTTTCATCATTCCTCATTCTTTTATCTTCATTTTCATTCACTCATTCATTTAATCATTCATTCATTTAATCCCTCATTCATTCATGATTTTTTTTTTTCATCCCGTTCATTTGCCCTTTTTTCAAAAAAAAATTCTCAACTCTTACTTGGTGGTACCGAGCCCCACTATCCATATTTTGAAAAACTTGAACTTTGCACTTTTTTATCGGGTTTCTACCAAGTCCGGATCACCCATCCTACTTAGTCTTTGACACTTATCCTTTTATCCAAAGAACCAATGACTTAGGATGATTATAATCGAATAATCATTTCTACTAGTTGCGAATAAGCCACACTATGAACTTAACTAATCCAAACTTAATCATTGAGCACAAGAAATCTCGTCACCTAATGCACCGATTATTTGAACGAGCCCTATACCGCTCGTTAGTGGGCCACTAAACCCGAGGCTATAGAAATATGTTCACCTTAGTAGGCTTGATGTCCATCGTGGGACATCGAGTAGAGGTCGTGTCTCGAATTGCTCAAGTTGGACTGCAAGCCAAGTGCATAGGATGTGTGAATGCCTTAGGTGAAAACCAAAAATTTAAATGAAACTAGCACTTTATTCTTTTGCGAAGTTGTAACTTTCGGGCCGACGATTCATGGCCAAAGTCAGGGTTACCGACTAAACATATTTCCTCACACGTATCTATATAGCCACGGCTCCAATTGATCATCAGTGACTATCGATCTAAGTTAGGGACTTCCCTGTTAATCAGCATGCCTGATCATCGTATGTTTGTGTCCAAAAATAGATCCCCTTATGGGACACCTATCCCATGTCTTAGATTGACAAATATGTCTTCTGTTAGGTCCCATTAGTGGGAAAAAACCTCCCTTAAGGGTTAATATAATGAACAAAGTGCCATTAGGGCCATTTGTACCCAAACGGGCACTATAAATACCTTGGTTTCTTACACCCCCTCCCCTTACACAAATTTGTAGGGGTGCACATGGGTCGGTTCGGTCCGATTCTAAGGTGAAACCAAAACTGAACCGTTCCATACGATTCTAGTTATTTCAGAACCAGAACCAAACCGTTAGCACCCTAGAACCGAACCGGAACTGGACCGTGAAAACCGGTTCTGTTCTGAATCGGTTCCACGGTTCTGGGCAATGGTATGAATTCTGACAGCCGCTAACATCATCCATTAAGAGATAAAGGAGCAGTGAGAGATAGAGGAGCAATGAGAGAGAGAGGAGCAACGAGAGAGAGGGGAGAGAGAGAGAGAGAGAGAGAGAGAGAGAGAGAGAGAGAGAGAGAGAGAGAGAGCGAGAGAGAGAGAGAGAGAGAGAGAGAGAGAGAGAGAGACAGCGAGAGAGAGAGAGGGCAGGGGCAGCCGCACGCAGCAGGGTTAGGTTAGGTAGACTTAGGGTTTTCTATTCTTTTTTTTTGTTTTAAACTTCGGTCTGGTTCCTGGTTTGGTTCCATGTTCGGATCCACAATTCGGATCACGGTTTGATTCGGTTCTACATACCCCTAAACCGGAACCGAACCATACTAAACGATTCTTTGTTTTTTGGAATCGGAACCGGAACCGGTGCACTCTAAAATCGAACCAAACCGAACCTTTTGATCGGTTCCGGTCCGGTTCCACGGTTCTACCGATTCGATGTGCACCCCTACAAATTTGGCACCATGACCTAAAGATTGTGAGAGAGGGAAATAGAGAAAGCAAGAGGAGAAAGGAGTGTGAGGGAAGGGCCAATTAAGAGGAATTGTTCTCGTCTCTTTCGGACGAAATTTGTGCCTCAACTAGAACTTTATTCGGAATTCCTCTAGTGGTAACAAGGTAAGATCCAACTCTTATTTCCGAACCCTAAAAAATTAGATTTTTTCCCCAAATCGCTTATCGATTCCATGTATTGTGTAGGTCTCGACGCTTACCTCCAAAACCCTAACACTAAAAAAGTTAGATCGAAAAACTTATAACAAAGGTTCAAACCACTTATAACAAAGGTTTAGACCATTATGCCTAGGTTTCCATTTATCGACCCCTAAGGGTCTTAGTTAATGATGTCTTGTGCTGAATGGGTTGTAATAGCTAACATGTTCATATTTCATGTTTAATTATATTATGTGTCATTGGTTGTTTATGGATGCCTACATGTTTGTTAAAATGCCTATGTGATTAAAAGTGTTATTCTAATGATGCTCACATGTTTGATTAAATGCTTAATTGAATGTGTTGATTTGTTGATGTTAACATGTTTGATTAAATGCTCTAGTGAATGTATTACTCTATTAAGGTTCACATGTTTGATAAATGCCTAAGTGATTACGTCGTTGAATATATGTTATGACGGCATGACGAATTGCTAAGTACGTAGTGTTATTTAGGATTGCTTATGATGTGGGATCAGTTGGTTTACCGCGTGAACTAAGGGGTGGCCCGAGTTAGGGTGGCCACCTTAAGCTTATTTGATCGACCCAAGCTGAACACGGACGACCGACAGTAGCTTAACTACATGGGATACTTGCACCCAATGTCGGTTGCACCAGGGTTCTCTCAGGTCAATCAAATTAGTCTATTAGCCGACTGATCATATATGTTCACAATGTATGACACGACCAAATTGAATCTAGGATACCTCATTCTTAATTGATGGTCCATTCACAACAATTGGTACGATACAATCCCACTAAGACTCATAAGCTGGGCATGGTGGTATAGGACACTGTGTTCGAGCTGTCAACCTTTGCTGGAGTGACGAGCCTCCCCTTAGTGACTAGTGAGCACTGATGGAGGTAAAAGATTGTTGTTCGAACAGCTCCCGTCAAATTACCTGACCGATGGTTCCATGCCAGAGTACCGTTCGAACGACCCGGGCGTTTGGGTGATGAGCCGTTTCCTTGTAGTGATATGGTTTTATGTGACAAGCCCACACCTTGGAACTGAGTGATCATACTCAGTTTGGGTAACGACCCATACCGGGTTGATTCTCATACCTTTGGGTATCATGTCGTACCTTTGGAATCTTTAATTTGTGAGATGAATAGTTGATACCTAAATTTAAATTAAGGGACACTGGTAAAGCTGGGCATCTTGGACCCGATCCGGTGGATCCGACCTGATTCGAACCGAACCGACGGCCTAGATCGGTCAGGTTCAAGTAGGATCAGGCAGATCCAACCGTTAATCAGATTAGGTTCGGGTCATTGTCAATTCGGACAGAACCAATTCGAAATCCAATCTGGTTAGATCCGATCCAATCTAATTTGGACCGGACCGGATGTATTAAACAAATCCATATTATGGAACTTTTCAGATGATCGGATGGCTGCAATTGGTTGACAAGAAATCAAGATACATATGCATTATATATGTGTGTATGGGTGGGTAAATGGGTTTGGATGAAGGTCATCCCTACCATCTATAGCATTGAAATACCATGGCTTCCTGCATTCCGTCATTTTTGCACCGAGAAGCAAAACCTCTCTCTCTCTCTCTCTCTCTCTCTCTCTCTCTCTCTCTCTCTCTCTCTCTCTCTCTCTCTCTCTCTCTCTCTAAAACCCTAGTTTTCTCTCATTGAAAATCCACATCTTCCTGCATCACTAGCTCCGCCAATTCTGAACCAGAAGCTAAAACCTCTCTCCGTCTAAGAATCCATGGCTTCCATCCTCCGGTCTCTATACCTCTTCTAACGCCACTTCTCTATATCATCCATCCCAACGCCCGAAAACCCCAGCTCGATTCTCGCCACACCCATTCCAACTCCCGACAATCCCAACTCGGAGAATGAAAATCCCAGTTTGATCCTCACCACACCCATCCCAACCCCCGACAATCCCAGCTCGAAGAAAGAAAATCCCAGTTCGATCCACGCCAGGAAACAGAAGTCTCGTGCCACCCTAGCACTCCTCAAATTCGAATCTGATCCCAATCACATCATCGACATTGCTCGGGTAGCCTCCCATGACCCCAATTCAGAATCTTCTTAAATTTTTCAAAAAAAAAAAGGACAGATCTGAACCTTGCCTAATTCAATCCAACTTGGTTTTCCTGACCAAGTCAGACTCGGATCGATTCAGACCAGTAGGGGTTTGGATCAGTCCGAGTCAGATGACCCGAACTCGGTCCCAGATCGGTCCGAGTTCTGGTTGGGCCATGTAGAATCCAGACCGAGTCAAGTTGGACCTAATCTGATCCGACTCAATTCGATGCCCAGCTCTATACACTGGTGAGGATTCGCTACGTGCCGCAACGAGCCACGTGATTCAGATAAGGACTAGTGATATAACGTCGGTATCTTATCTTTACCGATATACTGGATGAATAGAACTTAATAATTACTCGGCTAATATACACATTCACCGCATTGCATTAGATAGGATTTTATGATTTGGCGTTGAAGTTGCTTGTGAGGGAGTGTTGGCGTTTGCGAAATAGGCGTTGAAGTTGCTTGTGAGGGAGTGTTGGATTGAAATGTGTACTTAACAAGAGAATTTAGGAAATATTTGATTTCTTGTTTTATCATTGCCTGCGCCGATTGGGTTGATAACATGTGTAACTTAGAACTAATAGAACCACTGAGTTAGCTACTCACTCTTACCTAGGATAGTGTTTTAAAACACCAACCAGGCATATAATTGATGTAGGTACTAGTGAGACTTCAGACGGGTAGGCTTATATCGGCTTGTGCTACCACCGTATGTTTTAGAGGATTGGGCGTAAACTGAAAACTTTACACTTTAACCATTTGGGAATATATATTGTGGCTTGTATAATCTTCATTTGTTTGAATACCACTTTTTTATTTTACTATGACTATTAGCCCTATATTTATTGATTTGTTGTTATCTCTATATTGCATTTGATCCGCTAATTTAAATTGCGCAACTCTAATTGCTTATATGTAAAATGAATGTGAATCTGAATGAGATCACACATGCATTTTCATTTGGTCAACACTCGAGAACTCGACATCTGAGTCTATGTACTCGGGTGTCGATTTTCGGGGTGTAACAATATGTCATCAATCAAAGTTTTGAAAAGAATATCCTCTAAAAGCATCTTCGAAGGGAAAACATCCAACGATCACATAAAATCTTCCAGATAGTAAGCTGGGGTAGAAATTTGCAAATATCTAGATTAAAGAAGAGTTTCAGACGAGAGAAAGGAAGGGATGTAAGGTGAACGATTTATAAAGGATCGGACAATTTCAAATACAGGCATATATATTAGTCAGAATCGTGCACATTAATGAAAGGGTGTAGCGTACCGATTTCATGTAGCAAATTATACGCGCACCTAAACATATATATCTACCTTGTAAGGAATATATTGAAAACTTAAGCATAATGAATCAGTGAAAATGATAGAAGAAATTAAATTTTGTGGATAAAATTTTGTTTAAGGGGGGTAGATTGTAACACCCCAAACTTTTCAATACCCGAGTATTAAAAGTTCTCGAGTGTTACCATGAAATTTAACTTATTATGTACATGTGTACGTGTAACACCCCGAACTTTTTAATACCCGAGTATTAAAAGTTCTTAAGTGTTACCATAAATTTTAACTTAATATGTACATATACGACACCGATTTATCCAATCCTAACCTTACATCTATTCTCCAACATGAATCTGACCGTTGAGAATGATCTTTATCCATAGATCAAGCCATCCGACCGTTGATTTTAAGACAAGATCATTGTATGTCCAAGTATTCCCACTTGTCCATCATAACCAATCATTCAATCTACTATCCACTGATAGGTAAAGATATATGACCGTCTACTTTGAGTTTAGACCACCCAATCATAGTAAACTAACTACTTGATACCTACATCCGCTCGTACACATATCAAATTGAAATTCTAATCCATTCATCTTGTTCACTACCTATGAATATGCTTAACCACCATCAAAACTACAATATAAGAAACTGACACATGTGAATAAGTCATTTGAATCTTCTTTTTTCGGGTTAGCTTGTTAGTACACACCCATGTCAGTACACACACTCCATGTTAGCCACCCCCACTAGGGATCGATACTAAGACCTCAAGTGTTGAAATGAGGTATATCCACTCAGTCTGCCAGTTAAGCTATGGATCTGGGTGTTACCGATGCAATGATTTAGAAATAGAGCCACAGCCCCTAAGTTATAGCAGCCATGCATACATGTTCTCAAGTGATCACAAGTGTTCTGCCTCTTGATCTTTATCCATAGAGTGATCACAAGTGTTCTGCCTCTTGATCACTCTAAAAACCCACTTGTGATCATCCGTTTATAAAACCGACCGTACACCCACTCACATACATAATCCAAGTACTAACCATCAAGTTTTTCTATTTTTAACACGTCATCTGACCATCCATTATGTTGGTTGATATATGTACGTTCCCTTAGTTAATTTGATGAATAATTATTTATTCATAATGATTTAGACATAACTTCTTTTATAAGAATTACTTAGAAACGTGCCTATAACCATGTAGAACCATTAGATTTCTCAAAACCCTCATATCAGCAATAATTACGAAAATGGCATTAACCTAGAGTCATGAATTCTATATCACATGGTTCCCACTATCCGTTTGATGTGAAATTTTATACCATGCTTATGTATCATAAATTAACCATACATGTCAAATTTTAGTCCTTAAATCATTATAAAAGTGACCCAATTGACAAATAAGGCCTTTAACAGTTAATTTTGGTGTCCATTGTTGAAGAAACCTCGTAGGTAGTCGTAGTAGAATATTTTCCTTCATATGAACGACTTAGATTGCCCATAATATGGATCAAGTGTGAAATATAAAAACCCCACTTTAGTAGGCTTTTCCTTAGGCACGAAGTTATCCTTTCGAGACCTACTAACTCCTTATAAATATGGATCTTCCAATTTAACCACTTCCTGCCGTCCATCACAACTCAAATTTGGACCACACTTTGGTCTCATATGACTACAAGGTTATAAAAAATTTAGAATCCGATCTATAATTTTATACTATGGAATGTTGAGGTCAGTTCCTTCCTTTTGATGCAAAAGGTAAAATTTCATATTTAGGCCCTTTTCACCATTGATTAAATACCAAATTTTGTCTAACCATTTGCCTATCCTAATTACACATTTCTCTCAAAATTGGGTCATGATCATTAAGTGTGGACCGTTAATTGAGATCAAGTTCGTTTTGGCACCCATTAGGAGAATTTTCAAGATACGCTAATCTAAATTTCGGATCACCAAGAAAATCATATACCCTGCCTCTATTCGATGACCCCGACATACTGGACGAATTAGATTTAAAGAAATATCGCCAGAAAAGGTCAAATTGGAGAAACTCAATCCAAGTGGAATGTGAAACACACCTCTCTCACACGCCCACTCTTTATAAAAAGGGGTGTACGTCCCTTCTCCACTCACACGTCCAACTTTCCCAACACCCAAGGAAGAAAGGGAAAGAGAAAGAGAAAGAGGAAGAGAAAGTCTAGACGTCATCATCCTCTTCCTTCTCCATAGTATGGTGTCTCCCTCTTGCTCAGGCAATGTCGTGATTCATGTGGAAGCTTTTCATGTAAAAGTTTTCCTACAGGGATATCTACCTAGGGTTTAGATTTAAGGCTAAGGTGATGGATTGTTTTAAAGTTTACACTAATTTGAGTTGCTATGATTTATCGTATTTTTGAATACTTTCATATTACTATGATTTTTCGTATAATTAATTGATTTACCATTATTAATTATTTATCCTTTTGGGAATTATGATTAAGGAATGATTTCAATTATGCGTGATTTTCATGAATTTATGTGGGGTGATGAATACAAGCCTTACCCTTTGTTAATTTTGAGAGCGACGCGTGCTTCCACTCTATATTGAGATGGACTTTTACTCATCTCCCCTTATTTTTGTTGAGTTAGTCTATTTACTACTCTTTTCTTTTATTGAGTTAACTTATTGCTACTATTCTCCTTTATTATGTCAACTTTGTGCTACCTCCCTTTGTGACATGAGCATGTGTCTTGGAATTCCAAAACCCTCATGGTTCGACTTTGTAACGCCCTGATTTTTTAAACCCAAGTATATGACTCGTTCTTCAAAGACCCAAGTGTTAGCCTTTAAAATTTAGTCTAAATTTAAACCTTCTTATCATTAATCAAAGTCAACAGCAAATTTTGGCGAAATAAACCATGCATTGTATAAAAATATTTCAATTACCATATATATCCAAATGTAGCACCCATACAAGACTTATACAATCCAAAATAATAAAGTTCATTAAACAAATATAGAAATCTATCATCTAATGATGGAGCTCAATATGGGCCGCAAAGACCCCATCTAGCTCCTCAGCTACCCGATCTGCTCTAGCGACCCAGTGAACAGCACCGGCTCGCTCTACACTTGCATCAACTGATACGATTTGATAGCGTCAATGGCTATCGCAATGAGGAGTACCCTCTAAGATTATACACTCATTATTCATAATCCAGGAAAGATCGCAAGTCATGAAAATGGATATATTAAACGGTGTAATTCATAATCATGATCATATACTCAAAAATTAAGCCAATTAACACAACCTCATCATAAGCAAAATATAATAGCAATTGCAATGCAAATGTATGTGTCCAGATAGTCTAGTAATCAATCATGCGACTTTCTATTGCACTTAAAAATCATGTTGTACGTGAACTCCGTAAGATGGCTAAAAAATTGATAAGTGAACTCCCACTCCACTCGAAAATCATGGTACAAGTGAACTCCGCAACATGAATAAAAAATCAACCTTTAAACATCTACTTCACCCAGAAATCATATCATATGTGAACTCCGCAAGATGGCTAGAAATCGATAAGCGAACTTCAGCTCCACCTAAAAATCATGGTACGACTGAACTCCGCAAGATAAAGAGATAATCAACATATAAACTCTAGACCAACTAAAAATCATATCGTATGTGAACACCACAAGATGGCCAGAAAATCGATAAGCGAACTTCAGCTCCACCCGAAAATCACGGTACGACTAAACACCGCAAGATGGCTATAAAACCAAAATAAAAACATCTACTTCGCCTGAAAATCATATCGTATTGTGAACACCACAAGATGACTAGAAAATCGACAAGCGAACTTCAGCTCCACCCGGAAATCACCATATGACCGAACTTCACAAGGTAAAGAGAGAATCAATATAGGAACTCTGGCATCATTCGAAAATCGTATAAACTCCACAAGATGGTTAGAAAATCGACAAGCGAACTTCGGATCCACCCGAAAATCCTAACGAACTCCACATAATGACCCGAAAATCAACAAGATATGCGATTATAACCAACAAACCATAAAAGGGCGTCAATGTTCCATCAAAGCCACAAAGGGCAAATAAGTGATCCAAGCCATGTAAAGCAATGTGCGATCCAAGCCATTTAAGGCAAATGTGCGATCCAAGCCGCACAAGTCAAATATGGACCGCAAGATGGTAAGTCCATGACAAGTTTCATTCATTCCATCACTTAAGTGCAAGTGGCAAACATACAATTAATTAATAGATGTACAACTAAAGATAGGATGTTATCATCGAATCATTTATGCTTACTATAATTAAACACATGAAATTGTTGTGCAACAAATTAGCATATTTAATAATGAGGTAAGTAACTCAATGAAAGAAATCATATCATCATCTATGTACAGATTAATGAACTTAAGTGGGAAGCTCAAAGGGTGAGTCCTCACCTGGATCAAGCAACCTAATTGTATGTGGCCCGCTAGGTAGCACGAATGTAGCCCGATCGAGTCAAACCTGATGTTATACGTGCATCTGTGACCTGATCAAACTCCTAAGGAAACCACTAATAATTAGTTATCTATAAACAATGGACTCAATGAAAACCCACTAAGTTAACTCGATAACAAAACGACTAAACTAGGTCTCCACTTACCTCGACTTGATAGCTCAACTTGGCAACTCGAACCTAGGTCAAACAGCAAGCCACATATTCAGCTGCAACCCACCGAGTTAACTCATTATCCTCTTCCTTCCTTCTTCCTTCCTTTCTTCTTTCTCCCATTCACTCTTTCTTTATCTCTCTCTCTCTCTCTCTCTATCTTTTCTCTTCCGACTGGAATTTCAGCCAAGCCTATACCAGGCCTAGCTCGACCTGACTAGACTCAGTTCCAGCTAGGTTGACTTGGCAACAACCTAGGAGTCGAGCTCCCTCTTCCTCTTCCTTTTCTCCCTCTTCTTCTACTTCTTCTTCTTCTCCTCTTTCTTTTTATTTCTTGCTGGAGCGCCCATCATGCCTCCAACTCAAACCAGGTCCAAGCTCAACTCGACTCGGCAGCAACTCAGGGTCGTCACTCAGACCCACTCTCTTTCTAGCCTCTCTCCTCCTTCTCTTGTTGCTTCTTTCTTCCCTTAAAGTTTGTGGAGTTCCGGACTCGGTCCAGACTCAGCATCACCATGGTTGGTGGTGTGGATAGCATGCGGAAAGAGGACAACATCTCTCTCTATCTCTCTCATTTTCTCTTCCTCCCTCTCCCTGCCTATCTCCTCTTCTTCTTGCCTTCTCTGCCACTCTCTACCTTCTCCTTCTTCCTCAGCTGCCTCCAGAAGTTACTGAGCTGGACGCAAGACTCATCTGAGTACTCCCAGCGCAGCACGGCGGCGACACAAGCTCGCTCCCTTTTCTTTTTTTCTTTTTCTTTTTTGGTTTTTCTTTCTTTGGAAAAGGGCTACCCTAAAAGGGCTCTTTATTGAGTTTCCCTAATTACCCTCTAAAGGGTTCGAAAGTTGTTAATCCCTGGTTAATTACGGTTGAAAATGGCTCTTTGCACTTTTCGGGTTGACTTATGGCCAAACCAACTTGCATGGTCAAAACCCCTCATCATGGTTGGTCATTTGCTGTCATGGGCCACCAGATGGACGTCTTAGATCAGGAAATGGGGCCACTAGAGGATGGTGGTTAATCCGGCTATATGGGGAAGATGACCTCCCCATTAATGGTAAATCCAAATCCATTGGATGATCTTGCGATCTGGGGAGTATGGATGGCTTGGATAGGTCTCATGATCGTTGTGGGACCCACCGAATGGAAGGTGATTAGTGTAGCCCTAGTTTGGAGAGCTCAGATGGATTGCAATGGATGGCTGGGATGTTGCAGGAGCCATCGCACATGGGTTGTCAGCTCGACGCTAACACAGTTTCCATTTTTGGAAAGACCAGCCGCATGCAGTCTAGTTTGTGCTGGTGTTTGTGGTCACACGTGTTCAATCCATGGGGTGTAACCAATAAGGGATTAGTCCTCTTCGTGTCCTCTACAATATGAATGGATCAGATTGCCTGGGTGGCTAATTGTGGTGGCCCACAGCCCAAAGAAAATGGACTCTGTCCGTCCGTTTGTTGCAGGCGGGAGGAAAAGAAAAGGGAAATTCCCTTTTTCGAATGGAAGTCGGGTCAAACCCACTTGACCAATTTTCTCAGACCATTGCACACGAGTGCACACATCCTACGTGCACGCACATCAAAGGTGGAGCCCACAGAGTTGTCCTGACGAAATCCACTCCGTTCATTCATCTCTTCATGTCAAATTAAGGCTCGGCCCAAAGAATGAGGCCGATACCATGCTTAGGTGGGCCATATCAACTGAAATATGGCCATTAGGTGTTAATTATCATCGATCCGATGGTGATCTGTGGTCCACTTTCGCGATCAGGACCATTCATATAACCGGTGAGCCAATCAGGGCTATTATCCTTCGCAATCCCCACATAATGTTATCTTGCACAAAGGGACCACATAATGTTTGTTCTTGGGTCCATATTGTGATTTCTGCCTACCCGATGGTTGGATTATTTTCAAATTCGATCCCTAAGATTCTTACAGCTTCCTAGTCCATTCTGAAGGGAATTCAGTGGTAGTTACCAAGTTGGATGGATTTAGGGTGGGTTGGTCTATCTTGAAAGACGATGGTTGGATTTTAGGGCTAATTCTTAGAGTCTAGTCATGTATCATTTGCCCCAATTTCTTAGGCTGATGGTTAAAGGATTCAATGATCCGACACCAAAGGCTACTAGTGGATGGTTAGACTCATCTATCAAGGAGGTCAAGTCCTAAAAATAGGTTTTTCATATCAATGGATGGATAGCTTAATATATGGATGGGAACTGCTTTCAACGGTCGAATTTAGATAGGAAATCGCGTGAATGTTTGCTTAAGCTAAGTTTATATTCATGCCAATTTAGGTTACACGGTAACACCCGAGGACTAAAATGTACAGGTGTTACAGACTTATTTCTTTATCGATGCAAGTGATGTGCTATAGGTCTCATATATAGTGGTTCATATATATTATCGTGGACGTAATGCGTTTCGGGTAGCGGCCCTCTTGGTCGACACATAATCCCGTGGGTTGGTAAGTGGTGCACAATCGATGTAAGTAAATCGTCATGCGTGTTACATCACTTCTCGGGATTGGATCTCACAAATAGTCACTCCATGAACACATCGTGTCATGTAAATCTCTCAATCGCGTTGTTGTGTCACCTTAAGACGTTCGCATAAATCCATGTTAACGTTTGACACGCCAATGAATCTTCGTAGTATGGGATGCGGAGTAAGCCGAGTTTTCTATGAACTATATTCTACATTGTGATGACCACTACGTATGATGGACCGCACATACTTTACTAGGCATGCATTCATATATATTAGTTGCGTATACCGATACCACTCGTAATGGAGTACAAGACGTATAAGAACCCTTACATTACTCTTATGAATCTCTTGAATTATTGTTAATCTTAAAGGATAACCATCACTATGAGTAGGGCATTAACCTTCTCCAACCATACAGATGATGTAGGTGAGGTGCAGATTGAAGATACGAATGACGATTGTTCACAACCCCAAGTGTAGGGTCGTGAGGTAGTAATAATCTCAGTGAGACCGAGGTCAAATCCACAGGGACTGAACCTTGTACGTAATCTGAAAGTAACCAGAACTAGAACTAGAAGAAGATGTAATCTAAACTAGAAAATTTTAAGAGAATAATGGTGAATAACTTTAACTAAAACTTGTAAAATTCAAAGGTCGGAAACTAGGGTGTCAAGGATCCACTTGTAGAGATCAGGGAGGTCTATGCTTGATTCAAGAACACAACTAGAATCAAAGTCCCATCTTCATCCAATTGGAAGATATGTCATTAAAAATTAAATATGAACTTCCTTTAATTTAGTTTTCAAGAGATGAGAGGTATGAGAATTAGAATTGATTCCATCACAAAACCATACCCATGAGACAAAGCAAACAACAGAATTTAACCAATTCAGAACCAATCTGAAAGAGTTATGAACGTTAGAAAGGATTTCATAGACATGATTGACTGAAAATCTGTTAGAAAAACATAAGAAAATAATGAAAGGGAAAGAAAAGAAGACTCCTCTTGTTGGTCATCCCTGGTTCTCTCTCTCTCTCTCCTCTCTCTCTCTCTCTCTCCCTCTCTCTCTCCTCTCTCTCTCTCTCTCTCTCTCCTCTCTCTCTCTCTCTCTCTCTCTTCTCTTTCTCTCCACTCCACGTCTCCTTGGATATGATGAATTCTCTCTCTTCTCTTCTCTTTTTGTAGGTAGCAAGGAGTCGGTGGCTGGAGAAGTCGATGGAGAGCTTTTACGCAGCTCTGCGAAACCGCAACAGCGTGTGCAGGCGCAAAACGCAAACCGACTTGCGTTTGGAGTGAGAGTGTTGGGAAGAAGAGCACCGAAAAACCTGATTTAACTCCATAGTGGTGGTCGTGACCCACTTTTGAAGATTTTAGATGGTTTGGATCTTGCATCCGACCGTGATTGTGATCACACAAAGGCCCACGAAGGGTCGGACGTCCAAACGTGGAAGCCTGCGCATGTGGATTCGCTGAGATGCTCGGTGGGCCCCACAGTGATGTTTTCAGAGAAATTCACCCCGTCCATTGGATTCCTGGCGCGATTTCGATTGAAAATGGGTGGTTTTGGTCGAGTTTTGGTGCGGCCCACTGTGTCTTTGTTTTCATCGTTCATCCTGCGTTTGACAGTGATCTGCTTGTGTACACGTGCATGGGAGCATTTGGACTTCATGGCAAAGGTCGTGGCCACCCCCTGGATCAAATGGACGGTCTCGATCGTCCGAATGGACAATCACCGTGGCCCATTACACGTCCCAGCGGGACCATGTGCGTAAGAGGAGAGTTTCCTCTCTCGCGCGGGAGAGAGCTCTAGTCAAAGAGGTTTGACCGTCTTTACTTGCACGGTGCACAGCGAGTGAACTTGGCGTGGTGTACAACAACCTCATAAAGTGGGTCCCACCTTGATGTTTTGAGAAATCCATTCCATCCATCCACTTTTCCCTTTAATTTAAGTGGTTGAGTCCCAAATTGAAGCATATCCAGAGATCGGGTGGGCCCCAGATCAGTGATTTATGACTGATCTTGTCAGTTGGACCACTTCCCCAAAGATCCAATGACTGAAATATGACGTGTAGGGTTACTTTATGGTCCTCAAGCCTCTTATAAGGTTTCGAGCCAAACGGATGGTGGGAACCCTATGATCTTGCATTCAGGACAATTTCAGGCCTCTTTATTGTCAATCACTTGATTTTCTCGAATCTTTTGTATGTAAATTCTTCAATCTCAGTCTCCTAAGATCCGTCTCTTGCCTTGATAATTCTTGAGCATCAAATCCGTGCTTTTAGCATCCTTTTCAGTCCAAGCTCTTAAATTCACCTTGCAATAAAAACATGATTGAAATAAGACGTTAAACATTATCAAGTCCATAAAACTATGTGATAACTGGGGTCTAATATGCAATATTTGACCCTCAACAACAATCCTATTATGCAAGATTATTCTGAATAAATAAAGAGATAGCTTTATGTTTAGTTTTGTTTATTTTCACTGCAAGCTTTGATAATGTAATAATCTCCCATTGAGAGGGCATTTGATAATTTGTTAAATTCTTTTAATCTAACAGAATAATAAATACAGTTGATTTTACTCTCATGAATGTTTACCTTTGTGAATGTAACTAGTTGTGATATAAATTTAAAATTTAAAAAAAATAATAATAATAAGGTGCAATTTTGAAGCATCCAATTTTTACATTATTAACACCCGGAATTCTCAGGCACGAATATATATTCAGGCCAAGAAGATTAAGGATGTTGCAGTATGATACCAATCTTGTTATCCTAACCTTATCTCTATTCTCCAACATGAATCTGACCATTGGAAATAATCTCCATCCCTAGATCGAGTCATATGATCGCTGATTTTGAGATAGGATCATCATATACCTAAGTATTCTCACATGTCTATCATAATCAACAGTTCAGTCAACTATTCACCACTAGGTAAAGATATCTAACCGTCCACTCTGAATTTCGACCACCCGATCATAGTTGATCTCTGCATCCGCTCGTACACATATTGAATAAAGATTCTGGTCCGTTCATCTTATTCACCACCTATGAATATGTTTAACCCACCATCATAACTATAATCTGAGGAACTTACACATGTGAGCAAGTTACTTTAATCTAACGGCATACATGTTTTGCCTCTCGATTACTCCAAAAACTCACTTTGTGTTCATCCGTTTATCAAATTGACCATACATCCACTTGCATACATGGTCAGAGTACTAATCATCAAGTTCTACTATTTTTAACATGTCATCTGACCATCCATGATGTGGTTTTATATATGTACATTCCTTAATTAATTTGGTGAATAACTCTTTATTCATAATGATTTAGATATAAGTCCTTTTGTAAGAATTACTTAGAAATATGCCTATAACCATGTAGAACCATTAAATTTCTGAAAACTCTCATATCAGCAATAATTATGAAAATGCCATTGACCTAGACCCTTGAATTGTAGATCACATGGTTCTTACGATCTGTTTGATGTGAAATTTTATATCATGCCTATGTATAATAAATTAACCATACATGTCAAATTTATGCCCTTAGATCATTGTAAAAGTGACCCAATTGACAAATCATCCCCTTAACCATTGATTTTGGTGTCCATCGAGTGAAGAAACCTCATGGGTAGTTATAGTAAGATATTTTCCTTCATATGAATGACTTGTATTGCTCATCATATAGGCCAAGTGTGAAATATGAAGACCCCACTTTGGTAGGTTTTTCCTTAGGCGCGAAGTTATCTTGTCAAGGCCTACCAACTCCTTATAAATCTGGATCTTCCGATTTAACCACTTCCTTCTATCCATATCAACTCAAATTTGGACCACACTTTGATCTCATATGACTATGATGTTATACAAAATTTAGGTCATGATCTATGATCCTACACCGTTGAAAGTTGAAGTTAGTTCCTTCCTTTTGGTACAAAAGGTGAAATTTTAGATTTAGGCTTTTTTCACCATCAATCAATGACCAAAATTTTTTCAACTATTTTCCTATCCTGGCTACACGTTTCTTCCAAAATTGGGCCCTAATCATTAAATGTGGACAGTTAATTGAGATCAAGTTCGTTTTGACACTCGTTAGAAAAATTTTCAAGATAAGCCAATCTAAATTTTGGATAACCAAGAAAAATCATATACCCCAGCTCTATTTGACGACCTTGACACAATGGACAAATTAGATTTAAACAAAGATCGTCAGAAAAGGAAAAATTGTAAAAACTCAATCCAAGTGGAATGTGAACACACCCCTCTCACACGCCCACTCCTTTTAAAAAGGGTTGCGAGATCTCCTCTCTACTCACACGCCTAATCTCCCAATGCCCAAGGAAGAAAGAGAAAGAAAAGGAGAAAGAAAAGAAAAAGAAAAAAAAGCCTAGACGTCCATTATCTGCTTCCTTCTCCAAACATATGGTATCTCTCTCTTGTTCAAACGATGTCGTGATTCATGTAGAAGCTTTCCTACATGGATATCTACCTAGAGTTTAAATTTAAGGCTAAAGTAAGGGATTCCTTTAAGCTTACACTAATTTGAGTTGGTATGATTTATCATGCTTTCACATGTTTCCATATTACTGTGAATCCTCCATGCAATTGTTTAGTTTACCATTATCAATTATTTATCATTTGAGAATTATTGTTAAGGTATGATTTTAATTATGCATGATCTTTATAAATATATATGAGCGATGATACGATTCTTGTCTTATGCCAATTTTGAGAGCGACGCGTGCCTTTACTCAATATTGAGTTGGCCTTTTGTCATATTCCCTTATTCTTGATGAGTTAGCCCATTTGCTACTCTTCTCTTGTATTGAGATAGGTTAATGCTACCTTTCTCATTTATTAGGTTAGCCTTGTGCTACCTCCCTCTATAACCTAAGCATGTATCTTGAAATTTCAAAACTCTCATGTTTCAATTTATTTTCCTTTTATACAAGTGATGCGTTAGAGGTATCATAACTAGTGACTCAAATATTTATCGTAGACGTAATGCACTCTGGGTAGTGACCTTCTTTGTCAATGTGTAATTCCATGGGTTTGGGTAGTGGTGCACAAATCGATGTAAGTAATTCACAATGCATGTTATATCATTTTCGAGATTGGATGTCGTAAATAGTCGCTCCATGAACAATTCGTGTCACGTAATTCATTCGACTCATGTGTTGTGCCGCCTCGAGGTGTTCACATAAATCCACGGTAGCGTTGGATACGCCAGCGAATCTCCGTAGTTATGGGATGTGGTGCGAGCCGGATTTTCTATGAATTGTATTCCACATTGTAATAATCACTACGTATGATAAGCCGCACACACTTTGCCAGGCATGCATTCATATATATTGGTTGTACATAACGATACCACTCGTAGTGGTGAAGTATGAGCCGTATCAGAACCCTTACATTACTTTTATAAATCTCTTGAATTATAGTTAATCTTAAAGGATAACCATCACTATGAGTAGAGTATTATCCCTCTCCAACCGTATAGATGTTGCAGGTGAATTACAGGTTGATGTAACGGACGACGACCATTCTGTGACAGACGGGTTTGAATAGAGAAGAAGAATAGTGCACGATTAGTTTTATTTATTTTCCGCTGCATACTTTGATAAAGTAATAAGCTCTCATTGAAAGGGAATTTGATGATTTGTTGAATTCTTTACTCTAATGAAATAATAAACACATTCGATTTTATTCTTGTGAATGGTTACCTTCATAAATGTAACTGGATGTGATCTAAATGGAAAAAAAAAAATTAATAAATAAGGTTTGATTTTAAAGCATCCAATTTTTACATTATTAACACTCGGAATTCTCAGGCATGAGTATGTACTCAAGCTGAGAAAATTCGGGACATTACAAAGGGAAATCGTGACTCCTTGTACAACACGATCGTGTGCTTTGTGTCATAACAACAACTATGAGACAGTGACAAAACCACCATTTAGTTTTTGTCTTGACCAATCAATGTCAATAAGGAGCTCACACGTGGAAAGACGGTTGATCGCATTAATTGCATCAGGTACTGGAGTAATGTCGTCACCTTTTTACCCAAAGACGAAGTGACGTAGGGGTAAATGTTGTGCCCTATTTCTGATCATTCCTAGATTAACCAATCAAGGAATGACGTGTGTTATTTTTTTGGAATGAAAGTGAGCAATAGTATTTTATTACTCACCTGAGACAAAGCCTAAAAGGAAACAACAGACGGGGCAAGCCCCAACAGAAAAGAAGAAAAGAGAAAATGATGCAACCCACACCCTAGGCGCAAGGGAGAAAAGGAAAAAAAAAAAAAAAACTAAAAAGAGAAGAAAAAATGAGGGAAGGAGGGAAACGAGGAAGAAAACCACGATTGGAGGAAAGACCCATAGCTCAGGACATGCATTAAATAAAATCCGCTAGCTCATCCTCAGTGATGAATCTGGAAGGGGAGTGCAAGTGAAAGAATGGTTCACAGGCAATCAGATATAATCCCAATGTAGGTGGTGGAAGAAGAAGAAGCAAAAGAGTGAAGTCTCCTAGCGAACTTGCGCATCTCCCAAGAGGAAGCCGCCGGATCTTAAATTGCTGCAATACTTTGTTGATTGTCCTCTAGGATGTTAGTCCCTACATATTGATCCAAGACACAAATAGGTAAGGCAGAAGATAGGGTTTGTAAATATATATCCACCATACCTTGCAAAGTATATTCAAAGACAATTCCCCATGTAGGAGTAACATTGGGAGTACATCATAGAAGGTCGTCCCGATATGCAGAGATCTTGGTGCAAGCTAGGGTATATGTGGGAGAAGGTCTATGTAACACCCCTAACTTCTCAACACCTGAGTATTAAGAGTTCTTGAGTGTCAACGTAAAACTTAATCTATTAGGAACACGTACGCAATGCCAATCTGGCTACCTAACCTTTACATACATTCCCCAATGCGAATCTGACCATTGGGAACAATCTCCACCTAAAAGATCAAGACATCTGACCGTTAGACCCTCTTGGATCGTAAGATAACCCGTTACGTAGAATCATGGCCCACTCAAGATTTAGAGCTGCCCTATCTTTTGGGCCGAGCCGTAACATGAGCTGATAAAACAAACGAACGGAATGGATCCGTGGAGATCACCGTTGTGGACCCCACTCCAGGTGGTGCACGTACACAGCAAGAGTACACCTGCGCTGTACCAAACCGGAAGCTGGTCAAACCAGATTTGACCCACAAGAAATGAAAAAGGTTTCCTTCTTCCTGTTTTTCCCGCCAAAGGGGATTTGAACGAATGGCCGCTGACGTCGTTTGTGGTCCACCAACTTGACCCATATGATCGATCTGAACCGTCCATCTGATGCAGACGAGGTTCCCGATCAAAACCCAGTAAGCCTCGCCAAGAAGAAATCAGAGAACGTCCTCACCTATCCGGGCGTTCGGATCATCACACCAAGCTCAACTCGATGGGTCACCCCGAGCTTAAATCAACATCACCTCCTCCTAGGCCAAGATTTCATGACGAACCTAATAGAAGGAGTGGATTTCCTAGACATCTGTGATCGTGGACCCCACCGTTAACGTAAAACCGATCCTTCCACAGTAAACACGAACAGAAGGAAACCCGGAGCGAACCGAGCATCTCTGCACGTTGGACAGCCAACCTCTGGATCACAGTTCTGATCCCCGACCGTCCAAACCCCTGTAAGGAGTATTCTAACTGCTTTCACGAAGTCAGATCGGAAAGATCGGATCGATGGCCACTCCGATTTCGGTCATTACGCAAGCCGTCTTTTCGACTAATTTTGCTGCGCAGGAAACAGAGCTGCGTAAATCCATACGCAAAGGGGCCTGCGAAAGATTTCGCAGGAAGAGTGTGGAAGACTCACCCCACCACCATAAAAAAGCAGTACTCGTCCAGTGTTTAGAGGAGGCACAATAAGAAGAAAGGAAAGAAAGAGAGAAAGGCAGCGGCAGAGAAGGGAGAGGCCAGGAAGCCGAACGTCCTATAGATCAGTGAACGGCTGAGTCAGCGGGTCTAGCCCAAACACAAGGTAGGCCCCACGTCCAATCCTTTCCCTCCTTCTAGACTTCTTTCTTTCCCTCCATTCCAAACAATTTGATCTAAGATCCAGTCAAAACACATCAACTAGACCAGAAAACCTAGTTGTGGACTCGGGACGGATCGGTTAGAGCTATACACTAACCGAAGAACTCCATCTTACTAAGTTCACATCCAAACGAGTATATTGGTTAGACATACCCTAACTCAAATATCAAGTCAAATCATAGTACTCAACCATAACTAGAGAAGAAAGATTATACAGAAAATCTAACCACTCAAGTTGTTAAACATTAGGTTAGAGTTCATATCCTACGGCATACACATACACTCAAAGAAGAAACAACATTAGAGGTGAGGGATTCCTTTAAGCTTACCTTGATTTAAGTTGATATATTTTGTTCTGCCTTTTATATGCCCTGTTATCATGCTATTATGATTCTCCTCTTGTAATTGTTCTATTTACCACCAATGATTATTTATCATTTAGGAATGATGGTTAAGGCCTGAGCTTAATTATGCGTATCTTTATTTATGTGGGGCGATGGATACAAGGCTTGCCCTTGCCTTTACCAACTTTGGTGAGTTAGCCCTTGCTACTTTCTATTTATTAGGTTGGCGATTGTCACTCTCATTTTATTGAGTTAGTCATTGCTACTCTCCTCTTATTGAGCTAGTCATTGCTACTCTTCTCTTTGTTGAGTTGGCCATTGCCACTCTTCTCTTTGCTGAGTTAGCCATTGTTACTCTCCTTTTTATTTTGTTAGTCTTGTGCTACCTACCTTTAAGGCAGCTAATTTCCTGTAGTGTGTTCCACCTTAGATTTATATCCGTCTCATTTTTGGGATCAAGCTCTAAAATGATCTGTAAAAAATATATGAAAGGTATTCTGACCAGAGAAGTGAGAGTACAGCTTTAGAAAATGATAGTAGTTGCGATGAGAGTTTTACACCATCCTCTACAACTAAAATAAAACACTCTTCAAAAGTAATAACCAGTGATGATGAAGGTGAGGAGGATGATAATATCCTCATTTGCAAACTTAAATGGAAAAAACTTGCAGAGTTGTGTTATAGTACTGAAAAACCATCAAAATCTCCCATGAATCAGTATTGTGCAGCTCTAAGCTTCTCTTCTGGCAGTGACTGTGTTATATGGGTCATGGTTGTCATATTATATGGATTATAATTGTCATGAATTGTGGTTGTCATGTTATAAGGGTCGTGGTTTTCATGTTATATGGGTCGTGGTTTGCATGGGTCGTAATTGTCATGTTGCATAGGTCGTGTTTGTCATGTTATATAGGTCGTGCTTGTCATGTTATATGGGTTGTAGTTGTCATGGATCGTAGTTATCATGTTATGTGGGTAGTGGTTGTCATCTTATATGGGTCACGGTTATTGCATGTTCACCATGACACATATAACATGACAACCACGACCCATATAACATGACAACCATAACCCATACCTCATGACAACCATGACCCTTATTGCATTACAACCACCTGATGCAACCTATGCTACTATACAGATATCGTTTACACAATATCTACGTATGTCATATACTACCCTTGATGGACGGTAAGGATCTTACAACTACGACCCTTACCACATTACAATCACGACCCCCATACTTGTCATGTTATATGGGTCGTAGTTCTTATTTCCTGCTCCTAGATTGCATGACAACCACGACCCATACATGCACATAAGATCATTACCGTCCATCGAAGTTAGAAAAGTAACGTGTCCTTCCGTACCAAAGCTAACTTGGCATTTTTCGAATATGAGATGACTATTGATAGACTGCAGGAGCAGGAAATGCAGACTATATGGGTCGTGGTTGTCATAAGGTAAAGGTTGTGGTTGTCATGTTATATGGGTCGTGGTTGTCAGATTATATGGGTCGTGGTTGTCAGATTATATGGGTCGTGGTTGTCATATGGGTCGTGGTTTGCATGGGGTCGTAGTTGTCATGTGATATAGGTCGTGGCTGTCATGTTGCTTGGATCGTGGTTGTGGTTTTCAACGTGTTTACTTCCTTTTCTACCAAACCATTGAGGCCCACAATAGGGTGATCCGATCCATCCACCCTGTTGGCTAGCTAGCTGTGGGCCCAAAAAGTCCTAACTTGGGCAGTATCCACTTCTATCCACCTTGTTGACTGATATTTAGGCCTTACCCCTAAAATGACACGACAAAAAGGATGGGCGGCATGGATTGTAGACGGCATGGATGCCTTACTCCTAAAAAGACATGTCATGGTTGTCTTACCCCTAAAATGACACGGCAAAAATGATGGGCGGCATGGATTATGGACGGCATGGATGAAACACATAAGCACCGAGCACCAGCCATTGTCTGGTGCCGAGGGGAGTAGTTAATCCGTCACTTTCTCGGGAGAGTAGCTACTCCATCTTTCCAGGATTGTACGACTTCTGAACCAAAAATAGGGGCATTTTCGTCCGAAGCAATATCCAACGCTTGTCAAAAAGTCACTCTTAGAATATATGGAATGTCGTAGCTTTCTAAGTAATTTGCCCAAACTTTCACGCCAATATGGTCAAAGTCCCTTTTCTAAAATAAATTGTTAGTTGCTGAGCAGGAAACCGTACCTCGGTTATATAAGATCACGATAGGTAATCGTATCTACCAATACTGACGCTTGGGGGTTAAGTTGTTCGGTTGGAATCAAGCTGCCCGGTTCTGGTACGCCCACAAGCAGTGCACGCGACCATAGAAACCCAAAGGGGAAAAGGTGGGAACAATATTGAGCCCATTTTCTATTGGAAGTGGTCCGTTCGTGTATCTCTCCTTGACCTTGACCTGCAGACGAGATTCTTGGGTATGCCCATTCAAGGTGGGGCCCAACTTGACCTTGACCTGCAGAGGAGATTCTTGGGTATGCCCATCCACGGTGGGGCCCAACTGGCGAATGGTCTGGATCACTATATCACGCGCTCCACTTGCAGAAAGGGGAGACCATAGCATTTAGTGCTTGTTGTGCTCGTCCAAGGGTAATTTAGAATAAACTGCTTGATGACGATGGGACCCACAATTTGGACGGTCTAGATATCTTCACAGGCATGCCACGTGTATGAAAAATAAGATAACATCAACCCAAAATGGTGGACAACTATCACTATGGGCAAATCCTTCCTTTAGTGTACGCATAATTATAAACAACACCACAAATTATAGTGCTCCTGGTTGCATTGAATCATTGTACATTTCCATCGATCCATCTGAACCGTCAATCAAGTCAAAAACATATCTCATGGACTACCATGTGAAATTCAGACTAGAGAAATTTCCTACTCTACGACCCATTTATGGCCCACCAGCCATTTGAAGCCCACCTCTTTTAAACCTTCCAAGAATACTCCCCCGTGTACGGCCGACTTTTCAAGGGACCAAAATACCCCCGTCACTCGTTCCTTCCGGAAGCCGATTGGCTGGTGTGCGAAGACGAGCACTGACGCTCCTTGACATGGCCCCACAATGATGTATTTATTATATCCACACCGTTCATCCATATTTCGAGATCATTTCAGAGCATTATCGTAAAAAAAGAATCATATCCAAAGATCAACTGGACCACACCACAATAGCAGCGGGAAACTTGATTTTCACTGTTAAAAATTTCATAGGGCCCACCATAACATATATTTTCCATCCGCTCTATTCATAAGGTCACAGACACCTAGGTGAAGAGGAAAAACAAATTCCATATTGGTCTAAAACTTATGTGACCCTGAAAGGATTTCAATGGTAGACATTCAATCCTCCATTGCCTTTTACGGTGTGGTCCATTTGATAGCTAGATCTGTCTTATTTTTCGTCTCAAGCATTAATATGAGCTCGTCAAATAGATGGACGGTTTGGATATAACACAGGCCTCATGACGGGACCCACAAAAGGAACGAAAAATTCCTTAGCAAAAATAAAAAATAAAAAAAGAGTCCAGGCTGCCGCGGCACTGCCGCCGATACCGCCCCAGTCCGGGAGAAATTATTTTTTTGTTTTTTCAAAAAAAAAAATTTTACAAGGAGGACTTTTTCACCTTACATTTTTTTCTAATAAATAATTACGCACGTAAATATGTACATATAGGTACATAAAAATATTTTTCTATCTTTTAATTCATTTCTTTGTCTATTTATTTAACAAGCATATCTCCTGAAGTAGAATGAGTTGCCTAACATACCACATACAATTTTGAGGTAGGAGAAGCTAATTTAGCCAACCAACGTAGTTATTTTCTAAGATTCTATCGGGTCGATGGTCGAAAATTCATTTCATTCACTTCGCGATCAATTTCATTCATTTTATTCACTTCGCGGTCAATTCTACGCATTTCACGGTCAATTCGCTTTACTTCACGGTCATTTCCATGCATTTCACGGTCATTCTCAACGATTCCGTGTTGATTCACGGTCATTTCCATGCATTTCACGGACAATTCCCTTCACTTCACAGTCATTTCCATGCATTTCACGGACAATTCCCTTCACTTCACGATTATTTCCACACATTTCACGGTCAATTCCCTTTACTTCACTCTCATGTACCTAAAAATGAAGCAGATCCAAAGCTCAATGTGACCCATAATAGAAAACAGTAGAGATTGAATGTCATCACAGTGGAAACAGTCGGGATCGACCGGGTCCTACCGTGAAGTGAAGCGATTAGAACGCGAAATGCGCAAAATAACCGTGAAGTGAAGGGGCATGACCGTGAAATGCGCCAAAATGACCATGAATCAACACGGAATATGCGAGAATGACCGTGATATGCATGGAAATGGGGGTGAAGTGAAGCGATTGGACCTTGAAATGCACGAAAGTGACCGTGAAGTGAAGACGCGGGACCGCGAAATGCGTCGAAATGACCGTGAATTAACACAGAATATGCGGGAATGACCGTGATATGCATGGAAATGGGGGTGAAGTGAAGCGATTGGACCGCAAAATACACGGAAGTGACCATGAAGTGAAGACGCGGGACCGCGAAATGCGTCGAAATGACCGTGAATCAACACAGAATATGCGAGAATGACCATGATATGCATGAAAATGGGGGTGAAGTGAAGCGATTGGACCGCGAAATGTGCGGAAGTGACCGTGAAATGAAGACGCGGGACCGTGAAATGCGTCGAAATGACCGTGAATCAACACGAAATATGCGGGAATGACCGTGATATGTATGGAAATGGGGGTGAAGTGAAGCGATTGAACCGTGAAATACGCGAAAATGACCGTGAAGTGAAGATGCGGGACCGCGAAATGCGACGAAATGACCGTGAATCAACACGGAATATGCGGGAATGACCGTGATATGCATGGAAATGGGGGTGAAGTGAAGCGATTGGAACGCTTCACTTCACGATCATTTCCATGCAATTCACGGTCAATTCCGGCGATTCCGTTTAGATTCACGATCATTTCTATTCACTTCATGGTCAATTCCCTTCACTTCACGGCCATTTCCATGCATTTCACGGTCATTTCGCTTCACATCGCGGTCATTTCCATACATTTCACAGTCATTTCCAGTAATTCTGTTTAGATTCACGGTCATTTCGATGCACTTCACGGTTAATTCCCTTCACTTCACGGTCATTTCCACGCATTTCGCAGTCATTTCGCTTTACTTCACGGTCATTTCCATGCATTTTACGGTCAATTTCGACTATTCTGTTTAGATTCACGGTTATTTTCATGCATTTCACGGTCATTTCGCTTCACTTCACGGTCATTTTCATGCATTTCGCAGTTAATTCACTTCACTTCACGGTCATTTCCCTACATTTCACAGTCAATCCCGCGATTCTGTTTCATTTCACAATCACTTCCATGCATTTCACGGTTAATTCCCTTCATTTCACGGTCATTTCCATGCATTTCACGGTCAATCCCCTTCACTTCACGGACATTTCCATGCATTTCACGGTCAATTACAGCGATTCTGTTTCATTTCATGGTCATTTTCATGCATTTCGCGGTTAATTCCCTTCACTTCACAATCATTTCCATGCATTTCACGGTCAATCCCCTTCACTTCACGATCCTTTCCATGCATTTCACTGTCAATCCCGGCAATTCCGTTTCATTTCACAGTCATTTCCATGCATTTCACGGTCAATTCCCTTCACTTCACGGTCATTTCCATGCACTTCACGGTCATTGTCGTGAAATGAAATTGACCGCGAACTGATTGAAATGGACCGCGAAGTGAATGAAATGGATTTTCGACCATCGACCTGATGGAATCTTGGAAAATGAACAGATTGGTTGGCTAAAGTAGCTTCTCCTACACCAAAATCATATAAGGTATGTTGATGTGTTTCTCTGATGAACCCGTCGCTTCCGTCGTCTTTAACCTGCAAAATCCTTAACGCAAAGGGGACCCTGGCTAAAGCAGGGGAACCTCCGATGCCTAAGTCAGTTCTCAAGAATAAAGACAGAGGCTTTTAGGGGTTTTTTGTTGCATACCTTTCACCACGATGGAGATGGGTTCTTATAGGCGTGAGGAAGCCTTGCCATGTAGAGATTCTCTCCCTGTCTCTTCGGAGATTTGATATCTTTAACAAATTTCATCCGATCCAAAGATCATCGGGATCGGACATCCGTTTTCTGGATTTTCAGGACAGTATTTAAATGTACACTGTCTCTCTCACTTGGCTCGACCGATTCCGACTCATGTAATGGATGAGTCTCGACTGGCTTTCGAGGATAAGTTTTCTGCCTTCTATCGGGTGGAAATAGTCTCAATTTTTATCCGTCATGCTTCCTTATCCCGTAGCCGAGATAAGCAACATGTTGAGTCGGTTTTATCTTCGGTAGGTGGCTTATAGCTTTTTGACCTTAGTGGGCTTAGGAGGGAGTTGCTTGCTCGTATACCGAGTTAACTTAACCGTCCTATTCTGCTTACCCATTGGCTATATATATTACTGTCTCGGCCATAACTGTTGCCTCGGACGAATCGAGCAGTGTGGGCAGAGTCGACTTATCCGAGCTTCCATACTTAGCGTATTTTTCTCCCAACAGGGTACATCAAGTAACTAATTTTGGTTTAGAAGATATTCCTGTTAAATGAATAAAGAAAGAAAAGAAAAAAAGAGAAAATCTTTTTATATACTAATATACATATTTATATAAATATGTATTATATAAAAAAAATGTAGGTAGAATAAAGTTATCTATGTAAAGAAAATAATAATAAATAAAAGAAAAAAAAGGTGCACAAGTGGATGTAGGGCCCACCAAAATCATGAATAATGAGTGTGGGGCCTATTCAAAATTATGTGGGGCCCCACGGTGGGACCCACCCAATTAAAAAAAAAAAATACCAGGCGGTACTATCGCACCTGGGCGGTACTACTGCACAGACATCCAGATGTCGGCGGCATTACTGCCAGATCAGCGGTATTGCCTCCCGGATTAAATTTTTTCAATGGCTATGGCTATGGCTACGGTTATGATCCGTAGCCATAGGACCCCCTTCAAGCCACAGCCGACCCTCTTGAAGGAAAAAGCAGGGGCATTTTCGGCATTTGGCAAGTCATCCGTACACCTGGAGAGTATTCTTGGGAACTAAAAAGGAATGGGCTTAAAAAGGTTGTGGGCCATATACTAGTCGTACAGTTGGAGATTTCTCTTCAGACTAAAAGGACGATCTAATCCATTTAGATTTGGACTTTTTTTTTTTTTTTTTTTTGTGTATCGATCATTTATCCAAGCCATGGATACAACGGTTAGGATTGAATAAAAAAGTGAACCTTTATCATTGCAAGAAATCCACCATGGGCCATAATAAATAGATGGATCGAATTACTGATTGGACCTATTTTTGTTTAAAAGATATGGACCGTCATTCTATTGATCAGATGATTAAGATTGTAAAATCTGTGTGATGTTTGCATGGTAACCCATGAAATAACCGTTCAACCTAATGAACAGTCTAGATCAATGGATTGGACCGTCTAGGTGTCCCAATGCAACTAGGAGCACAGGAGCATTTCTCATATATAAATTTCTGTACATACGATAGCATTAGGATATGTTGTTATTTTATGATACATTGCCCGCATCTTTCCCCAATATACACGAGTTTTCAATTGTAACTACTGGGGCCCATGGTTCAATAATCCAGACTGTTGATCTGCAGATTCTCATCCTGGATGGTGATTAACCGAACATTTCCCAGTTTATAAGATTTCACTAACCAGTTTCAGGACCGCTAGTTTTATCTCTCTTTGTGATCTGTCTATCTATGGCCCACCTGATCTAAAGGTTAAGATTATCAAATCAAATAGTCATTCTGATTCCTAGTCCATCCATGCAGTGAAACAACAGACGAACGGTCTAGATTGCCAAAAAGGGTCTCCACGTGTCAGGATTGAAAATTCGTGTGCGCTATTCAAAGATGCTGCCACGTAAGCACATAATTACTCTCTCAGAATAATAATCTTGTGTATTATAAAGAGAATAGAATATTAGTAGGTAGTTGAAAACTTGGTTTTATGTTGTTGGGAGGTCTGACAAAGCAAATAAATCATAGCCGTCCACAGGCAATCCACTAATCCCAGCGTATTGATGGTTAAAACGGGTGAGGGAAGCAACGGAAGGTTGGGTGAGACGTTGCTCTCTTACCTCTCTCAATCACCATTTCTTTTTTGTCAAACATTTGGCGAGCAGTTGTGTTATTCCCTTTTCTTTCTGCTGTTACAAAGACAGTGACCCACCTGGTGGGCCCCACCTTATAAAAGATTGTGCAGACACTTACTCCCTCTTTCTTTCAAAAAAACAAACGGCTGGATTGCAAAAGCACCCCCTAGTTTTCTGGGATAGAAGACTATTAATTGATACTCTGGTGGAGTGTGGTGATCCATACGTAGGCAACCAGAAAACATACACGTGGCAGACATGTATGGGTATGGCAAGTTAAACCGCCCAAGTCATGGGGTATAATTTAGATTGGACACGGGCCCGAAATCAGATAGAATGGATAATGTTTTTTTTTTGGTTTATCTGCCTTTTTTGGCATTGATCTATGGACTCAGGAGAGTAAAAGGGAAGGTGGGCCACACCACAAGGAATAGTGAAAATCATGCCTTAAAACTCTAATTCATGTGTTGTTGGCCCACCTGAGTTTTGAAATAGCGTGACTTTTGGTCCCTTCGTTCGTCATCTTGATAAGGCGAATCACATGAATGGATTAGATGGCGTGTAAACACCAGATGCGCCCCACAGGAACTGATGGTTGATGCCCCCATCCCAACCGTTCCCCATGGTGTGGTCCACCTGTGTTTTGGATGGGCCTCATTTTTTTTTAGTTGGGTCCACGGTGAACAGATGATAAAGAAAAGGAATAAAATCTACGGGTCAGATTCAACTGAAGAAGGACGAGATCTTGGAGGGGTACGTCCATGGAATCGGTAGAGCTTCTAGAACCATCTCTCTATATCACACGTGACAGGGTTGCATATCAATCTGAACCATCGAAACAGTGGGCCTCACTAGGGATGGAGGGGGAGTGATTTAGGTGCGGCCCCAGCCTCACCCAAGACGATGCGGCCTTACCGGCTGCCCACCTTGATGTATGCATTCTACATCCATGCCGTCCGTCCGTTTTTCCAGAGCATTTTAGGGCAGGAACCGAAAAATGAACCACATCCAAATCTCATGTGGACCCTACTATAAGAAAAGTGAAGATTGAACAACCCGGCATTAAAAACTTTCGAAGGCCCGCTGAAATGTTTAGGTGATGTTTATTTGCCATCTAACCTGTTTGTTGATGGAAACGGATTGGCTACTCCCCTGCCACCCACCAATGGCTGGTGGTCGGTGCTCTGTGGGCCCCACCATGATGTATGTATTTCATTCACACCGTCCATCTATTCTTTCAGATCATTTTATGGTATGAGACTAAAAATGAGGTATATCCCAATCTCAATTGGACCACATTACAGGAAACAGTGTTGAATGAGTGTCGACCATTGAAAACCTTTTGGGGGCCATAAAAGTTTTTGATCAAATTGATCTTTGTTTTTTCCCTTCATCTGGGCCTGTATGACCTAATCAACGGATTGGATGTCAAATAAACAGTACATTAGGGCTTAGGAGGATTTAATGGTGGATATCTAATCACTATTGTTTTCCTGTGGTGTGGTCCATATGCGATATATATCCTTCTCATTTTTTTGGATTAAGTCTTAAAATGATATGTAAAAATGGATGAACGGAATGGATGAAACACATACATCATGGTGGGGCATACAGAGCACCGACCACCAGCAACCGGGCTAGTTGCAGGGGAGTAGCCAATCCGTTTCCTTGTGGCCCACGAGAAGTTTTCAATGGTTAATCACTATAGTTTCTTATATTATGGTCCACCTAATATTTAGATCTATTTCATTTTTGGACTCATGCCCTAAAATAATCTTAAAAAATGGACAGACAGTAAGGGTATAAAATACATACATCAAGGTGGGCCACACGGTTAGGGGTCGCACATTATTAGGTGAGACCGGGGCTTATAGACGATGGTTCAAAAATCACAGCTCATATTTGCTTTCAAGCATGCACTTTTAATGTTGACAATTAAATGCTTTTTCTCTCTCACCGTTCATTTAAAATCACTCTTTAGACCATATCTTGAATCAGTTTCTATCTACAGTGGGTCCCACTAAACGGGCAATGGATGACGCTGCCACGTGTAATGAGGAAATCTCACTATGAAAATACATAATAAAAGTAACAAACGCAATGATTGTGATGGAAAAAGGAGGCCCAGTTTGGTACGCCACCTGTGTTTTCTTGCCCCCCTTTAATCCGCCCAATCCCCCCGGGCCAGGTGGCGTGTGTAAGGTCCTTATCTACAGAAACTGACTACTGAAAGATGGCCATGGTCCCGACGACAGGCTTCTTTTTTTTTTCTTTTTCTTTTTCTTTCACGGACGCGGCTTCGGATCCCTGAATGTGGGGCCCACCATATGCGTGTGCCTTACATCTATGCCGTTCATCCGTTTTGACACTCATTTTAGGTATTTATTCCAAAAATGAAGCATATCTAAACCTAAAGTGGACAACAACATAAGGAAACAGTGGTTATTAGTAGGGGTGTACATCTGAGTCGAGCCTCAACTTGATTCGGCTTGGCCACTACCTGACCCGGCTGGAACCCGGCTTGACCCAGTCATCTTGACTGGCCAGCTTGGCTCAATTCGATCAGCATCTCAGGCCGGTTCAAGTTGGGTTCACCAGTGCAACATTTTCACAAACACATGAATTGTACCTTCAAAATCTCATTATATGTAAAATAACAATAACAGTTTTACATGTATTTTATCAAACACCTTTCATTAACATGAAAATCAAGAAAAAATAAAAAAGTATGTATTTGTTTTATATACATACCTTCCTTGCCACGCCACACTTCATCATCATTTTATCAAACACTTGGTGAGCAACATCAATATCAAAATAATCGAGAAACCGAACTGATTCGATCCAAGTTCAATTTAAGTTGACTTCAAACTGAATCAAGTTAAGTTGGGCCGGCTTGAACTCATTTTTGTGCTTAAAAAAACAACTCAACTCAGCTCGATTTCAGCTTCAAACCAAGTCGAATCAAGCTTTTTAGAGTCGAGTGGAGCCAGCTAAACGAGCTAGCTCGATTCATGTACACCCCTGGTCTGACTGATAAAAATTTGTAATGGACAGCAAAAGTTTTGGATCGAGCTTATATTTGTGTGGTCCATCATACTGGTATTTGTGACCTTATCAACAGGTCAATAGGTTGGATGGAAAATAAACATTCTGATGGACCCCAAGAAGTTTTTAATGGTGGGCATTCAATCACCACTGTTTCCTATGGTGTGGTGCACCGTAAATTTGGATCTGCTTCATTTCTTGGATAATGACCTAAAATGAGCTGTTAAAATAGATGGACGGCCTAGATGTAAGGAATATCATTACGGTGGGCCCCAGCTTTGGTGGATCCTTGACTATGGCCCACCGTGATGTATGTGCCTTACATCCAGGCCGTCCATCCATTTTGATAGCTCATTTCAGGTAATTATCCCCAAATGAATTAGATTTGACAGACCATGAGCGGTTAGATTGGTTTTATACCTTGCAATTGCTTCCCGGTGCAACTAAACCTGGCCCGGAGCGGATTTGGTGCGGCCCTGATCATGGGCCCACCTTGATGTATATGTAGGGGTGTACACAAACTGGGTTAGCCCGGTTAGCTCGCTCAACCTGGCCCGAAAAATCCCGACTCGGCCTGACCTGAAACTGAGTTCGGGTCAGGACGGGCCAATTTTCTAGGCCTGAAAGTGAGTTCAGGACGAATTCGGATACCTCCCAATTTGGCCCGACTCGGTCCGAAATCCGACTCGCCCCGGCCCGACCCAACCCGGCCCAGCCCGACCCGTGTATGACTGTATTTAATTTGTATAAAATGTTTTATTTTATGCTTTGTCAAATGTATGTAAATGTATGTAAATATCCTGACTAGTTAGATTTTTTGTGGAGTCTATAGTTCAACTATCTAAACCGTTGATCGAGGGCATTGTAATGGGATGCGGATTACCTGTCAAAGCCCTTCCCATGAACTTGCTGTAAGGTTCGAAACTGGCCCTAACTCAGGTTCGAAATTAGCCCGAACTCGAAGGTTCGAAACTGGCCCGAACTCGTGCCGGGCCCGGTTCGGGCTGGAGATGTTGGCCCAGTGACTAGGCCCGGTCGGGTTTGGGCCTTGTGTAGCTGTTGAACGGGCCTGGATGGGCTGAGGCCAGTTCGACTTGGCCCAACCTGTGTACACCCCTATGTATATGAAGTATATTCAAGCTGACCATCTATTTTTCCGATCATTTTAGGGCACGAGGCAGAAATGAAATACATCGAAATCTCAGGACTACACTGCAAGAAAGGAAACTATGGTGATTGACCATTAAAAAAAATTTTATTCCCTTTATTCATGTCTGTGTGACCTTGTCAACAGCTTTGGATGGAAAATAAACATTACGGTGGACCCTACTAAGTTTTTAATAGTGGATGTTCAATCACCACTATTTCCTGTAGTGTGGTCCACCTGAGATTTGTATCTTCTTTATTGTTTGCCTCATTTCCTAAAATGATTTAGAAAAACAGATGAACAACATGGATATAACGCACATACATCAAGGTGGGCCCCACAGACAGGGCCGCACCTTGTTGGGTGGGGCCGGCCCGCACCTAATCCGCTCTCCACCTGGCCCTACGGTAAAGCACTGTAATCCTCTCCAATTTCGTAAAACACCTGGGGCCTACCATATACTACACAAAAATCCACTCGGTCTGTCAGATTCTATAGTGATGGTAGGCCCTACAGCCAAAAAAATCAGCTAGATCTACAATTCAATTGAGACACACCACATGAAACAATGGAGATGGGATGACAACCATCACTTGGGTCCACCATGCTATATTTCTTTCATCAAACCCATTAAATCAGGTGTCATGATGAAGAAAATATACAAAAATAAGCTTATAAAAACTCAGTCGGACTACACCAGGTAAACGGCCCAAATAACGGTTCTCACCTACTGACCAGACTCCATTTGACATAAAAAGCGTAGTAGACCCCACAACTTCGCATAAAACAGGAGTAGTAAACATTCCGGTCCCACAATAAATAGTTCAGATAAAAAGTTAGGACCTAAATTAGTAAATGTGTTGGACGACTGAAGAGCCACATAAGTCCAGTCTAGTTATTAAATGGACCGGATTTGAATCTTTCTAAAACGGCCTTTGGCTTGGGATGGGATTGACACGATGGTTGATTAAAATAAATGAAGATTCTTAGATCATTTATTAAATGCTACCTAGGGCAAGTGGAACATTAAGATTTCTCCAATAATATCCAACGGCCAATACTAGATCTGTTTTTAAGTTGAAAATTCAAACAACAAATTTGAATTTTTCTGACAAAAATTCGTTTAGAGAACATTAAATGCACACCAAATTGCTCTTAAATTGCATTACTTTATACAGCAAATGTATTTGAAATATTATTGATTGGTGTGAAAAAATCAATTCTAAGGAAGCAGATTGTGTACTGATACCATTAGGAGAGAATGGGTCTAGGCAAGGGTTCCCTAGGGTACACCATGGTGTATTGGTTTTATCCATGCTGTTCATCTATTTTTATATATCATTTTAGGGTATGATCCAAAAAATGAGGTAGACCCAAGGAGAAACGGACATTTAAATGGATCACAGAGTAGGGATTGAATATCCACCATTAAAAACTTCAATGGGTCACGGCAGTTTTGGATTAGGCGGACACTTGTATTTTCCCTTCATTTAGGTTTGTGTGACCTTATAAAATGGTTGGATGGCAAATAAGTATTAGGGTGAGCCCTAGGAAGGTTTTAACCTTGTGTGTCATTACCGTGGCTTACTATCTTTCTATCTTTATTTACCTCGTACTTGAAAATGTTTTTTGTTTTTGACTCGTACCCTAAAATGATTTGAAAAAATGGATGAGTGGTGTGGATGAAACCCAAACATTAGAGTAGGCCCTAAGAAGCCAGGAGTAATCAATCCACTTTCCAATTTTAACCCTTACCTAAACTCGATGGAGTGTGTGTACTAACATGTACACTAATAAACTAACCCTAAATAAATAAATAAAAGCCTTACCTAAATTCTAACAATCAGAGTTTGGGACTAAAATTCTAACCCAGGTGGGATCAGTACAATCTGCTCGAGTGGACCACACTACGGAAAATTGGAGAAGAACACCTACAGTTGAAAATTTCCTCAAGGCTGAAATGGTTTTATATCTGCCTCATTTTTTAGTTTATGCTATAAATCAATCTATAAAATGAATGAGTGATTTAGATAAAAACAATTACATTATAATTTTCAAGTAAATCATTATTATTTATTTACCGCCGTTTACCTGCGTTTAAAGCAATGTATAAAGCCCGAGAGACCTGCGTAAAGCGAGCTTGAACGGGATCAGAACACATGGCCCACATCTCCAAGATCCATTCCAAGTGGGGCCAGACACTTCTCTCAAGTGGGTTACATTTCTACAGGTAGACCCATATGTCATGTATGCATGTGGCCGTGAGTGGACCGTTAGCCTCGTTTTCAGTACGGGGGCATGGCCAGGGAAACGGATTAGCTACTCCCACTGACACCAGCTCTGTGGTTGGTGGTCGGTGCTCTGTGGGCCCTACCAAGATGTATGTGTTTCATCCATTCCGTTCATCCATTTTTACAGATAATTTTAGTGCTTGATACCAAAAATGAGAGGGATATAAATCTCAGGTGGACCACACCATATGAAAACAATAGTGATTGGATATCAACCATTAAAATCCTCCTATGGCCCACTATACTGTTTATTTGACATCCAATTTATTGATTAGGTCATACAGGCCCAGATTAAGAGAAAAAACAAATATCAGCTTGATCTAAAACTTTTATGAGCCCCAAAATGTTTTTAATGGTCAACCTTCATTCAACACTATTTCCTGTAATGTGGTCCACCTGAGATTTGGATATAAATCATTTTTGGAATTAAATTGTAAAATGATCTGTAAAAACAGATGGATGGCATGGATGAAACACATACATCATGGTGGGGCCAACATAGCACTGGCTGGTGTCAGGGGGAGTAGCCAATCCGTTCCCCATGGCCAGGGATTCGTACAAATTTTGAGACGTCAGGAAATATGCGGTGGCTCGCTACGAGACGGGGAGATGGGGAGGCGGACTGCGTCCTGCCCCTTAGGCAGGGGCTCTGTGGGGCCCATCATATATGGGTTAATCCACGCCCTTCATCCATTTTTCCAGATCATTTTGGGGTATAAGCCTCAAAAGGAGACAGATCCACGGCTCAAGTGGACCACACCACATGAAGCAGCGGGGACAATCATACTCTACAGTGAGCTTTCAATAAGGATGGACGGCGTGGATGTAGTCACATACATCGCAGTGGGACCCACATTCAAGGGTCCCACCCACCCACCTCGGTGGATCGGGGGTCTCACTTAATCTTGTCCCGTCGGTGTAGGCGGAGGCAGGACGCAATCCATTTCCGGAAGATGGAAGGGTTAAATTAGAATAGCAAGAGATGGCCGCGTACATACAAACAAAGATGTTTTCCTGCTCCAATTGGCTGAAGCAGTGGGACCCATCGTCAAAGAAAAAACTCATACGAAAAGAGGACACTTTATTGCTCTGGCAGAATGTGATGGATGATACTCAGGCACTTACTTTCTATTTGCAAACGTCGCACATAAGTCAGTTAAATTAAACCATATAAATTACGGTCCCAGATTGTGCTTTTCGTGAACCTTTTTTTTAGCTTGTCAGTACGATCCACTGTTAGTTCACACTTCAGTGTTAGCCACCCTACTAGATATCGATACCAAGACTTCCGTGTTGAAACAAGGTATCTTTCACTCAATCCACCACTTGAGCTATGGATCAGGGTGTAACCAGAACCTACACTTATTTAGTGATATGGACTACCGGATTTGTAGACATTAATCCTGATAGTTAAAAATGAAAAGTGTACAATGGACCAATCCAACAACTGTCTACAATAAACTATTCACGAACCAAAGGTTAAGATCGTTCAAAAAGTCTGATTTTGGGACCGTGACGTAGAAACAGTGGGTTTCACAATTTTGTAGGTCTAATTTTAGCTAATGCATATATTGCCTGTACGGATAGCTCGGTTATACGTCTTGGGGGACAGGACGTTGGGACCGTTCATCTAGTGGCTCCGATGCGCACGGTTAAAAGCAAAGCTCATAGTGACTGGACTATCCAAATCCAACGCTTTTCCCCACTTTCCACTTCCCTTACATGGATGGATGGCCATTAACGCATCGTTTTACCATCCAGGGCCACTGTGTTTACCCTATTATGTGGATGTCCCGGAGCCCATTTGAAAATGTCATGTGTCATAGGGGAAAGATATGGCATGCATCTCCAACTATATATATATATATATATATATATATATATATATATATATATATATATATATATATATATATATATATATATTGTATTTTTATGGAATCACAATAAAAATAATTGAAGGAAATTTAAAAGTAAGCCAAGTAGCCAATAGCCATATAAGATGCTGAAGAAGTGGCTAATAGTCATTCAAGAGCTTAATGAGTGGTTAAGTTGAATGTAGGATCTCGACCAAGTGGTGGTTAAGTGAAATGTAGTCGAGTCAGTATGAATTCTAAAGTGGTTACTAAGATAAGTCGTGAGTTTAAAAGAAAGCATCTAGAAGATCAATAATATTAAAATCGTTATATCAACCATTAGAATGTCGGAAGTATCTAAAAGGCTAAGTAGTGTTAAACGTTAACGGTTATAGTAACCGCCAGAATATAAGAAGCTTCTAAATGGCCAGTTAAGGCTATAAATATCAAAGAAATTCAACAAAGTAAATTGCCTTCTACCAACCCAATCAAACCAAATATTTCTTTCAATTATCCTTTCAATTATTTGTCATTTACATTTCTTAGTGTAATCAATTTACTTTTATACTCATCAATTACATTCTATAGTGTAATTTTTTACTCTGTGCCTGTTGTTTACTTTCCTTAGTGTAATCTATAGCGGCATTAAGTAGCTATTAATTTTACCTATAATTTAGATCTACGCTCATATACTGGATTCAGTCCAAGCATATAACAAGTTGTTCTCTGTGATCGACTGTAAGAGTTCCTTTATTATTCTTTTACCTATATTGAAAAATCCTTTTGTACAAAAGATAAATATGTAACCCATCATTAGAGTACGAACCCTACCATCTGAATATCACTTAATCCTTTTAACATATTTTGTGAGTAGCCGAATAGGCGACCAATCTTATTCAATCTTGGTCACATACTACGTATTTGCCTATCTTGGTGTTTGGGGTAATAGTTGTTCAGTTTTAATTAAGCCGCACATTCAATTCTAACATACTTGTACTTGTCACGTGATAGGAACTGTAAATTGAACCACAATAGATTTTTATATAGCATGCCCAATCAGGCAGATAACATGAAAACAGTATGAAAGTAATAAAAAAATGAGACGATTGATATATTTTTTTGAGATAATAATGATTGTGCCACGTGATATGCAAATGACGAATCAACATATATAAAGCAGTTACAAGCTTAGGCCGAGTAGTTACGAATTCAGGCCGATACCTTCAACAGATGGGTGGTCAGGCAAGCCAGAAGCCTGAATATCATGTTTTCTAAAAGAACACCTACCGTGTTGTAACAATATGCGCCTCAACCAATTATTGATATTAGTTCATAAAAAATCTGATGTCAGTACTGCCAACATCACAATTACCTCTTACATAATAGAATATTCATCCTACTCTAATCCAAGAAATACAGAACGCTCCGTTGCCCACTGAATTCAGATAACCAGAGCGGGAGGTCTAAAAATTTATCCTTGAATAAGGAAACCAAGATATACTTGTGGGGTAGCTTTTCCTTGAGAATCCACTATACCATGGAAGAAAAAACCAAGTAGGCCCTGAACTATCTCCAATGGCTGAATCACGCCATTTAAATTGTGACCAAATTATTTATATGATTTAGGAAGTAACAGGTCAAGTTCACGGTCATATTACTACATCAATCAACCATAAGCCATATTTGGAATAGATTGACTGATAATCTCCATTGTTATGACCGATTTTTCCATTTTTCGATCAGCAAGTTTGAGTTTGACCAAGACGACCGAATTCGTTGTCTCTCGATCAGGACGACTGAGTTCAACCAAGATGGCCAAATTTGTTCTCTCAACTAAGCTGACTGAATTTGCTATTTTTCAATAAAGATGGCCGAGTCGATTGACTTCGGCCAAGATGGCCGAGTCGATTGACTTCGGCCAAGTCGGCCGACTTTGATGTTTTCCAATCAAGATGATGAAATTGATATTTTTACATGGTTGAACAATTACTTTTATTGCGCTAAATAATAAATTAACATATCATTCACCTTTTACCAATTACGAAGTGATATAGGAGCAGTATTGTACCATATTCCTAACTGCTATTAGAAAATCCAATTGAAAATTATATATGCTATAGAAATGGAAAGATATAGCATGCTAAAGATATTCAAGGATGCTTGAAATGTTTTTTATAAAATTAAAGTTGACAGGATGACAAGACAGTGAGTAATTGAAGAAAATTCAAAAATAAACCAAGCGGTCGATAATCATTTAGGAAATCAATGAAGCGGTCGATAGTTATTCAGGAGGTTAACCAAACGATCGATAGTCATACAAGAACTCGACCGAGTTGCCGACTGGAATGCAAGAGCTCAACTGAGCGGCCGATTAGAATGCGATCGAGTCAACAATGAAGATCGAATCAGTCACTAGGACAAGTGACGAGTTTAGAAGGAAGCATCTAAAATGTCGGTAGTGTGAAACATTTATATAAACCTTCATAATGTGAAAAGCATCTAGAAGGCTAAATAGTGTTAAACGATTCTATCAACCGTAGGAATGTGGGAAGCATACTAATGACCAGGTTAAAGCTATAAATGTTGAAAATTATACGGAATAAAGTATTTCTGTAAAATATGGAAACCAAGAAATTACGATGATCAAAACTAAGGACAGGCTGAAGCACGTCTGAAACTTTGTCCTTAAAGCTTTATTTGCCCCTACTCAAATGAATTAAGTATGCTGATAGGTTACAGACAAATTGCTCCTAGGATACGACAAGCCTGGAGTGGGTCTGCGTTCAGCAAACACGAAGGCCCACCAAATGGAACTCTTATACACACTATCTGGCAGAATTACAATATAAAAAAATCCCAAAAAGATAAAGAAAGAGAAGAATTTTCTTTTGATTTAGACCACTGCACTGGTCAGTACTTTAGCCACTGGTTCAGTTGAACCGTTCTAGACCACACTGTTGGTCTGTTCTTCTGGTAAAGGTTTAACCCTTACTGTCTTGCTGGAACTACTGGAGTATAGGAGAGGAATAGTGGGATGTCTCAGTTCGTATGAGTCTGCTGGAGTGGGTTTTGAGATGGTTTGGAAACTCATCCAAGTCATCCTTTTATAGGCTAAGGTGGTTGGGGGTTATGGTCCAGAGAAATAAATCCCATGACCGTTTTCTAGCTGTTGGAGAAAACTAGCCGTTTTATGGCCGTTTTCTGACTGTTATGCATGGATCATTAAGCTGCTGCATGCTGACTGTTGTGAGACACAACAACTAGCCGTTTTCTAGCTGTTGGGCTAGTCATGCAGTAGTTACAGCTGGACCCTGCACTAAAGCACAACTGTTACAGATCTGCTGCAACAGCTCTATTTCCAGCTCTCTATATATACTGGAGGACTCTCATTAATCCTCTAGTTTTCCTTCATCCAGCCATCCGCCTTAGCCACTTAGTAGCACGGCGACTCGCACACGTCTCGCTCAAGGTCGCGAAGGAGCAACACGATACAGACGTGCGAAGTGCAAAGTGCGCCACTACAGCTTCTATAGCCACACTGCCTCACATGCCCGAGCCCGAGCTCGACGTGGGTGTTATAGTGCGTAGTCCACGGACTAGGTAGGTAAATATTATAATACTCCATTATTATCATTTAAACCACAGATTTTTCACTTCCCTTTCCCACGTGGGACTATTCCAAAAACCCACAAAAACGGTATTTTTTCCAAATAACATTATATATATGATATATTATTTTTATATTAAAATATTTTATTTAAAAATCAATATTTTGCAACAATAAATAACAAATGAATTCTATAAATTAGGTGGTCTCATACTAACCCAATCAAACCAAATATATCTTTCAAATATCTTTTCAATTACATCTTGTTTACATTTCTTAGTGTAATGTATTACGGATATAGAAGGATCCACAAGATCCTCCTCAAATCATGTTGTATCCTTTATTAAAAATCAATCCCATGATTCTAGGCAATCCCTTGATTATAGACAATAGCTATAGATGGATATGTTGACTCTGTACGTAAATCATCTTGCTGTAATATTGCTCTGTATATTCTATAAATGAGAAGAGCACCACCAGACAAATTACGGTGGTTTTTCAAACCTTCTCATGGTATCAGAGCTCCTCTAAGGATTCACCTCCGTCGATCTAAATGGCATCTGAAACTCCGTCCCCTATCTTGTCTTTCAACACCATGATCCACCTCTTGACCATCAAGTTATCTTCTTCCAACCTTCTCCTCTGGCGTAGTAAAGTGCTGCCATTGCTACAATGTCAACATCTCCTTAGATATGTTGATGGCTCCATCAAACCTCCTTCTGCAACTATTGGTTCTGGTGCCTCTGCCACTGTCAATCCAGCATTTACTAAATGGCAGCAGACCGATCAACTTGTACTAAGCCTCCTCCTTGCTTCGTTGACAGAAGAAGCCCTATCTGTTGTTGTTAGTCTGACCTCTTCGCATGCAGTCTGGTCCACTCTAGAGACCACCTTCAGTCATCGCTCCAAATCCAGGGAGTTGCGTTTAAAAGATGAATTGCAACACATGAAGAAAGATGCTCGGTCTGTTGTTGAATATTCCCGTGAGTTCAAATCCGTTTGTGACCAGCTTGCTGCCATGGGTCACTCCGTAGATGATCTTAACAAAATATACTGGTATTTACGTGGACTTGGCTCTACTTTCTCCACCTTTTCTACTATACAGTTATCTCTTTCATCTCTCCCTTCTTTTACTGAGATTGTTCCCATGGCGGAGAGTTATGAAAATTTTGTTAAATCACTGGAGCTGCCTACCACGGGATCCACTTCTGCAGCCTTCATTGCCTTTCACAGTAACAAATCTGCCTCTGCTCATGAGGGTGGTCGTGCCTCTCGTGGGGGTCGTAGCCGTGGTGGTGGTCATCATCAACGCAACCGTCCTATTCGTTGTCAGATTTGTCGTGGGGAAGGGCATTACGCCACTTCTTGCCGTGACCGCTACTCTCATTCCTCAAATGCTACCAACCTTGTGGAGGCTTTTACCTCATGCACACTCAATGATAATCAGGGTTCTGATTGGTATACGGACACCGGAGCCACTGCACACATGACTAATGATGCTGCTCAGTTGGACAAGTTTGATACGTATACTGATGTAGAGCAGGTCGCGGACAATTACATGGCAAAGATGGATCAGAAAAGGCCCGGTCGGCGACAGAAGTGATCTGGACCATCAGACCTTAAATCAGGCGTATCTCGCAATCCGGGATGAGTTAGCTGACGAAAAATATATGATTTTGGGGTAGAACGAGCTACTTTAGCCAACCAACCCTTCTACGCCGGGTTGCGATGCTCGGAATTGCGAGAAACCCCTGATTTGACGGTCGTTTCCCTGTTTCAATTTCGTTTTTACTGTAAATAGTAAGTTTTAGTTTGCTTATAACTCTTCATCTGTCGGGCTTTAGGAGTTGCGCCCAACGTGAAAAGAGCTTAGAATAATTAGGAGAACGGGTTGGTGAAGCCAAATAGGACACTTACTATTTTTGGCCGAAAACCTTGCGCACTAGTAGACATCACGACCGTTTATAAATAGTAAGTTTACTATTTATAGTTGTAGTTTGATTCTGATTTCTTTCCCATTGCTTAGTACCCTTATTTAAAGGGTTGTGAACTTATTTTTATTCATTCATTAATCTATTTCGAATTTATTTAGAATTTATTTCTATTTTCTGCTCTCTTTTCTCGTGGATTCGAGAAGTCTCTGTGAGGAGTCCAGAGAAGTTCCGTGGATTCGGAATAGTTATCATCTTGAGGAAGACGGTGCTCGACCTCACGTCCTCCCCTGCGTCATATACTGGTAAGGATCGTGTTACTGTCGGTAATGGTGCCTCTCTTCCCATTTCTCACATCGGTACCCTCTCTCCCACCTCTTCCCTTACCTTAAAGGATGTCTTAGTTGTGCCTGGCTTAACCAAAATCTGATTTCCATCAGTAAACTTACCTTTGATTTTCCTTTTTCTATCACCTTTACTAATGACAGTTTTATTATACAGAATCAAGTCACAAGAAAGGTGGTGGCAACCGGACGGCGTGAAAACGGTCTTTATGTGCTTGAGCGTGGACATCAATCTTTAATTTCTGTTTTCTCTAATAATTGTCCTCGCGCTTCATTTGATGTTTGGCATACTCATTTGGGTCATGTGTCTCATTCTATTATTTCTCTTTTGAATAAAAATCGTAAATTATGTGTGATTTCTTTGCTTCCTACTCCCACTATTTGTTCTAGTTGTCAACTTGCAAAAAGTCATAGACTTCCATTTCAACATAATGACAAACGGGCATCTCATGTTTTGGATCTTATTCATTGTGATTTATGGGGTCCATCTCCTGTTCCGTCCAATTTGGGTTATAAATATTATGTCATTTTTGTTGATGATCATTCCCGATTTACGTGGCTCTATCCTTTGAAATTTAAATCGGATTTTTTCCGCATTTTTCTTCAATTTCAGAAATTTGTGGAAAATCAGTTTTCCGTTAAAATCAAAGTATTTCAAAGTGATGGAGGCACTGAATTTACCAATCATAATTTTCGGGATCATTTACAAGACTGTGGCATTCATCATCAAATGTCTTGTCCTTATACACCGGCCCAAAACGGCCGTGCCAAGCGCGAACATCGTCATATAACTGAAACTGGTTTAGCGATGCTCTTTCACTCACATGTCCCTTTGAAATTTTGGGTTTATGCCTTTAACACGGCTGCTTTCACCATTAATCGATTGCCCACGCCTATTCTTAATGGCCTGTCTCCTTTTGAGCTTCTATATGGTAAATCTCCCATTTATTCCAATTTTCATCCTTTTGGTTGCCTTGTATTTCCATACTTACGCGATTATGCTTCTCACAAATTAGCCCCTCGCAGTCGTCCATGTGTTTTTCTTGGCTACAGTATGTCTCACAATGGCTTTCGTTGTCTTGATCGTTCCACTAATCATGTCTTTATTTCCAGACATGCTATTTTTGATGAGCTTAATTACCCTTTTAAGGGAACTCCTTGCTCTAGGCCCTTGCCTAACTCTCCCGTTAGTGCATTTCTTGAGCCTACTACCATCCCAGTGGCCGAATTACCGACTCAGCCCGATCCCATACCACATCCATGTGGTTCTTGTTTAACTGATCCATCTGCTAGTTTTGTGCCTATTTCTATTTTGCAGGCCCCAGATGCTGAGCCCACTATTCCTTCGGTGCATGAGCCTTCGCATGCCTCAACTCTCATGCCCATTGACCCAGATCCTGTCACCAACGTTTCTTCCCCTACAGCCTCGGGCCGTCCTCCTCTAATTGGCACTCATCCGATGCAAACTCGGGCTAAATCAGGAATTTTCAAGCCTACCCACCGATCCCATGTGTGCACAGTTCCTCACTCCAACCTGTTCTACTCTCTTCTCACGATACACGAGCCCAAAGGCTTCAAGTCTGCTGCCAAACATCCCAGTTGGATTGCTGCTATGGATGACGAAATTCAGGCCCTTCATCAAAATCATACATGGGATCTAGTACCTAAACAGCCCAACAAAAATGTAGTCGGCTCCAAATGGGTTTTCCGCATCAAATATCTATCCGATGGTACTATGGATCGTCTTAAGGCTCGTCTTGTTGCAAAGGGCTACACACAACAACTGGGCCTCGACTTCACTAATACCTTTAGTCCTGTTGTCAAGGCTTCCACAGTCAGAATTGTTTTATCCCGCCGTCTCTAATAATTGGCCTCTCCGGCAACTGGACGTCAAAATGCATTTCTTAATGGTCTTTTGCAGGAAGAGGGTTTATATGGATCAACCGTCTGGATATGTTGATCCTAAATATCCCACACATGTTTGTCGGCTTCGCTGGGCTCTCTATGGTCTCAAGCAAGCTCCACGTGCTTAGTTCCATCGCTTTAGCTCTTTTCTCTTGGCTATTGGCTTCATTTGTAGTCGTGCTAACTCATCTTTATTTGTTCTCTCCAGGGTGCTGACTTAATCTTTTATTACTCTATGTTGACGATATTGTCGTGACTGGCAGCAATTCGGCACTCCTCGATGGATTTATTGGCAAGCTGACTCGTGAATTTGCCACCAAGGACCTTGGATCCTTGAACTATTTTTTGGGCTTAGAAGCTCATCGCACGTCTACTGACCTTTTTCTTAGCCAACCCAAGTACGCCCATGAGATCTTAAGCATGCACAGTTAGTTGACTCCAAACCGGTGCCTACTCCCATGGTGGTCGCTCAGCACCTTTCCACGGTTGGCCCAGATTTTGATAATCCATCCCTCTACCGGTCGCTCGTAGGTGCCCTTCAATATCTCACCATCACTCGCCGGATATTGCTCACGCTTGTCAGTGCTGTTAGTCAGTTCATGCATAAGCCGTCTATTTCTCATTTTCAGGCTGTTAAAAGGATACTACGCTACGTTAAGGGGACTCTTCGGTTTGGCTTATCTTTCACTCCATCTTCCTCTAGAGATCTCATTGCGTATTCAGATGTCGATTGGGCTGGATGTCCCGATACGCGTCGCTCAATTTCTGGTTATGCTGTTTATTTCGGTGGTAATCTAGTGTCCTGGAGTTCCAAAAAGCAACCAACGGTTTCCCAATCCAGCTGTGAATCTGAATATTGGGCATTGGCCCTCACTGCCACTGAGGTTAAGTGGCTGCGACATCTCCTTCGGGATCTTCATGTGTCTTCTTCATCTCCTCCAATCATGCTTTGTGATAATCAAAGCTCCATTTTTCTCGCTGTCAATCCAGTCTCTCATAAGCGTTCTAAGCACATTGATTTGGATTATCATTTTGTGAGAGAACTGGTGGCCTCCGGAGAACTCAAGATTCGTTATGTCCCCACTTACTTACAAATTGCCGACATGTTCACCAAAAGTCTCGGCCAACCTGCCTTCATTTTTTACGTTCCAAGCTTCGCATCTCTGATTCCGAGACACTAGGCTTGCGGGGGTTATTACGGATATAGAAGGATCCACAAGATCCTCTTCAAATTATGTTGTATCCTTTATTAAAAATCAATCCCATGATTATAGGCAATCCCTTGATTATAGACAATAGCTATAGATGAATATGTTGACTATGTACGTAAATCATCTTATTGTATATTGCTCTGTATATTTTATAAATGAGAATAGCACCACCAGACAAAATTACGGTAGTTTTTCAAACCTTCTCATGGTTTTTCAAACCTTCTCATAATGTTTTTACTTTTGAGCAAATAAATTATACTCGGTATTATAATCCTTTTTTTTTGCCTATTATAATCCATAGCGATAATTAAGTAGCTATTAACTTTAGTTATAATTTGTATCTACCCTCATACACCACCAGCTATCTTGCTATTTATATATACTGAGAATGCATTTGATATCATCCAAACTTCTAAATATCATCTTATTCTTTTAAAGAGTGATCCCTTCCACATACCGTACATACCGTGCTGGTAGCTGAACATGCGACCGATCTTATCCTACTTTGGTCACATGCCACGTACCGGCTGATATTTGAATTGAGCCGGGCATTCAATTCTCGCACACCCGCACTTGTGACGGGACAAACTGTAAATCGAGCCATAACACACTGATCAGATGGGAAGGATCTCTCACCAGCCGTTAATGAACTAATGAGATGGATCCGATCCTTCTTTTCCACGTGTACAGACAGATACAAGGTGCTTTGCATGGTAGCTTGGGTGCGTAAAACTGCACCGGCGCATGTTAGCAACGACCTTCGCCATAGCACGAGGGACATCGCGGTCACAGCGCGTGAGCGGTCATGGTCTTCAAAACGAGCGGCACTTCCTAAGTTTTTTTTTGTAGTTCGTTCAAAAGACTCGGGGAAGGGCAGTCAGTTTCCCGAAAGGAATCCACGGCGAGGGGGAAGAAAACAAGGTGAAATTTCCGAGAAGCGAAGGGTAATTTGGTCATTCCACTCTACGAGACGTTGGGAGAAGTTTCGCATCATTGCACTTTCTTCGACCGACCCTTACCTTTGCGTAGAACCACAGTAACAACGGATACGTTTTAAGAGCCATGAAAGTTCTTCCCCACCACTCCTTATTGTAAAGGAAACCAGAAACCGGAATCCCGTTCGGTGGTTTTCGGAAAAGCGGTTTCACGGAAAGTGTGTGTGGTGGTTCTATGCATAAAAAATAAAAATAAAAAATAAATACAAAAAAAGGAAAAAGAGCGGGTCACGTAATTCTCATGGCCTCGTATCCGCCACGAGTTCGAAACGGCACGAGCCTGCCGTCAGCAGACTCGTTTTTCTACCCTGTTTAAAATAAAAAATACAAAAATGAAGAAAATACCTTAATAAATGAAGAAAATGGCGAGAAATGCAATGTGTACGCATGCGAGTACACTTTTATAAGGGATCGTGGCCACACGCACGAGATCTGAGCGGTTCATCATGTGGGACCCACCTTTTGGATTCGAAGAAAAGAAACTAAAGCCGTTCTAAATTAAATTTGGGCCACAAAAGCACCATCGATCGATAAGGAATTCAGTTCTTTTGTACGGCGTCCACAAGATGAAACGACCAGCCAGGGAAGCTACGCGGTGGGCCAACCTGATGCGCGGCTGGGATCTCAGCGACATCACTTTTTGTTTTGTCACGACTGGACAGAAGGACGAGGGTGCGAGAGAATTAATACGGCACGTGTAGCTTCCAGATACGTGCAATAGCCAGGCCATTCACGTGCGAGGCCCACCTGAAGAAATCCCGCCAATAAATCTGGCTATTTTATTCTCCCAGAGAGTCCCAAACCTGTAAATCCGATATACACGGTTGTTTTACTGAGCTTTGATGAACCTCACGTGTGCACGGCAGCTCATGCTCATGCCACACATGTGGCAGCATGACATAAGGGTCCTCGATCCAATCCAATCATCATAGGGATATCCGCCATGTATATGCTCTCGCCCAAGAATCAGGTTGACCCCACTTGCCACGTGATTACAGTTTACGAAACAAACATACGACTGAGCGTCGAAAAACACTGCTGCTAACATCGTGGCCCATCTGTTGAATGTACACGATCGATTTTTGGTGAGGAAATCTCCACTGGTCAGACCTACCTGATGGACGGCTTGGATATCGCACAACTGCAGAGGGACAAACGTGACCTACCTCGTACACGCATGTGGCCGAAGCAGAAATCCCTTATTTTTATAACCTCTCACCCTCTGATTTCGTTTCTCAAACATGCCTGGCCCACTTGATGATTGGACCGACCAGACATTCTAAATACCCGGATAACGCACGCGCGCACCAATTTTGCACGTGTGCGACGAACCCCTGGCGCACAGATTACCTGCAACCAACTTCTGCAAAATCTTCAATCGAAACCCAAAAAATCAAAAGAGAATTCAAGTTAATAATATGGTGTGTTTGGTTGCACCAAATTTCACGATATATAATGAAATTTCACGATATCTGTTGCAACCAAACGCTCCATAAACTTGTCAACAAAAAAAAAAAAAAAAAAATAGAAAAATAGAAAAATTGAACACCTGGTTATGAAATTTCCGCTGTTATTATATTATTATTGTTATTATTATTTATTATTTATCATATATCAGTAGCTTTCCTTCTTACAAACCCTTGCCGAAGAAAAAAAGAAGGGATAGGAGGGGATTAAAACGTTATACGAGATTTTAATTTCTCAGGAAAAAGGAAAAAATCAAAAATCAGAAATTAGGGTTTCTCTCTCAGAACAGAAGCTAAACCAGTAACGATCTTAGCTCCAGAGACTCGCGGCTTGATTGCCGGGGGCTGCCACGGGGACACCACGACCGTTATCTTCTCCTCCCCAACGCCGGAATCCCCCTCGGGATCTGACCCACAGACGATGGGATCTTTATTCCCGGGCGAGCCCGAGTTCTTCTCGCCGACGATCAGCTCGAACTCGCCCGAGAAATTGCGGGTTTTGATCAGACACGGTGAGTTCTCGATCTCGTTATCGCTGACTTCCATCGGTTTCATGCGCTGGTACGGAGCGAGCCATTTTGCTCTCATGTACTCGGGTTTCCTCCACGGGGGAAATGCAGGCCCTTCTTTTTCAGGCTCTGTTTCGCAGCTTCGGAAACGACGGCTACGATTTGGTTGAGGCGATCGGGCTTTCGATGAAGATCGACGGTAGAGATTGGAGGATTGCCCTGTAGTTCTTTGTTGACCGAGCGATCTCAAATTCCGATCTGAAGTCGATGTCGACTAGAAGGCGCTCTCCTTCTACGATCACGTCTATGTATTCGTATTCTCCTGTAGAAAGATACAACTTTTAGGGAGAGAGGGAGAGAGGAGTGGGATAGATGGGAGAGGGAGAGGGAGAGGGAGAGATGAATACCAGCAGGAAAAGATGGGGATTTCTCCCAGCGGGATTTGCAAATAGAAGCGTTGTATCCAAGAGATTCGAGGCCGTCCGTAACGATCTTTCTGCAATCGTCTTTGCGCTTGCAGATTCTGTTCTTCTCAACGATTTTTGCTGTATCAGCTAAGAGATTTCGCTCCGATACGGTTGCACAAGGCACCAAGCTCTTAAAAAAAAGATAAAAAAAAAGGGTAAAAAAAATTAGATTTTGAAAGAGATGTTTCGATTGATTAGAGAATCGGAGATTTCGGCAACGTTTTATCTTTACCTTGAGGATTTCGCAGGCCTCGCCAGCTGCCGGAGCAATCTGACCATCGCCACTGCCGCCGGAGAAGTCAAATTCGTCATCGGAGCTGTCATTGCAGTTCCCATTGAAGCAATTACATCGATTCCGGCCGCATTTCGCTGCCATCTGCTTGTCGTTGCTTTCTTCTATGAAATTCTGCACCATCTTGTCCAAGCAAACAGAGCTCGGCTCGAAATCGCTGCCGCCACCAACGCCACTACTACTCTCTTTGCTGCAATGCTGCTGCTCGCCGCCGCCAAGCTTATCGGTAGATGAAATCCTCAAAACACTCGGGAATTGCCTCTCAAAGAGCCGCTTGAGTCGCGATTTCACAACAGGTTTCGCAGCTGGATCGGTCCTGATCGATCCCTTCAAAGCAGATGAAGGATCGATCGGCTGGATCTTCATCGGAAAAGGCATGGTTAGTGAGATCAAAATCCGAAAACTGGAAATCTCCAATTCCCTCTCTTCTAACTCTATATCTCCATTTTCATGAAATAGGAGCACAAACACGAGAAATCAAACCGAGATTCAAACCGCCGAACCTCAAAACCTCCATGTACAAAAAAAAAAAAAAAAAAAAAAAAAAAAAAAAAAAAAAAAAAAAAAAAAAAAAAAAAAAAACCTAGAATCAAGGCCGGATACCTAAATCACGTATATTAATTCTACAATTACACAAACGATTCCTAAACTAGAAGCTCCAAAACACGAAAAAGCCATTGATCTCTCTTATCATCCTCTACACTCATCAAAATCCCCAAAACCGTCCGATCCCTACACAAATTCTCAGGAAAATGGCGGAATCCGCAGCAGAAATATAAAATGAGCGAAATTACGAAATCCGATACGTTTCCGGCGACCGTTACACCATCATTTCCTGGAATTTCTTAGCCAGCTTGGAATAACTTCGGATCTCTTCTAAAGCAAGTCGGCCTCCGGCTTCTTTCCGGCAAAGGATCGTAAGGATCAGTGATTCACCCGTCACAGAAATGGCCGGAAACTTCATTTTCCGGCTAGTTAGATCGGTTTCCCGGCGAGGTGAATCAGTTATCCGGTTAGAGTGCGCCGTCGGTCGAGACGGAAGAACGGAGTCAGGACTTGGGACGAATGCAGAGACTAGTGGCTTTTAAGAGCGGGTCGAGGGATTGCTGACTAGAATCGATGGTCCACGTAGGAAGCCTACGTGTCTGTCCGACGTGTCGTGGATATACCTCGGCTGCGGTGGGCGCGGATTAGCTACTTACAGGTTTGAGTGGCTAGAATTACAATGAAGTGACGTCACCAAGTTCCGTGGCCCCACCATGATCTATGATTTGTATCCCACCTTCTATCTGTTTGGAGAGATTATTTTAAGCTAATATCCAGCGAATGAGTTACATCCAAAGCTTTAGTAGACTTCGCACGTAAAATAGTGGGACAGTAATGCTTATCGCATGAAAACTTTTAAATGCCACGAAAGTTTTAAATAAGTTGATATTTGTGTTTTATCTTATTTCATATCTTTATCTGATCTTTGAAGGGGTTAAATTTCAAACAAACATCAGTGTGCTCAGGATATTTTCAATGGTGGCAATCATTCTCCCACTATTTTTTGTTGTAAGGTTTATTACATATTTTTATTTACCTCGTTCTTTTGGCTCGGACTTAAAATAATATTTCAAAATGGATAAATTACATGGATATAACACATATATTATAATGGCACACGACGTCACTTCAGTAGCTGATTCGCTACTCAACCTGTCAGTATCTAATCTGCGTTCGCTGCGGGTTATGTACGTGGCGAACATTGAGCGGGTAGTTCCATCGCAGCGGTCGGATGCCGACACGTTGGCCTGGGGCGGCTGTACAGTGTGACGCGAGGATTCCTTATATAGACTCGTTTAAGGAAATGTCGAAATTGCCCATACACTTTGATCAAAATATCTTGATTGTCCTCACTTTGAATTATCAACAGAAACCGCCTTCTGGATTTGATAGTGGCAGATTTGGGAAAGTGCAATTACTCGCTTCAAAAGCGATAAAGACGTTTACCGAAGTAAAAAAAAGCGCAAAAGTAGAGACTTTGATACTCTCACAGCTTGTGATAGATGATACGCGGGCGCTGTAAAGCGTATACAATTAATTAGAATTCAACTGTCCAAATTATTGGTTCAGCCTGGATGGATCGGAAGCCAAAACCTAAGCTTCTTTGTTTCTTCCTTTTAGATCGGTGGACATTTATTGGACGGTTTAAAAATGAAATATCCAGTGGCTCTGTTTCCACGGACAAGTTTCCATGAATCAGAGGTTAGGATTGTTAAAAATTATGATAACAGGAATTGGAGTTAGATCGATTTACATAATTTAGTCGGTTTAATTTGATTTAATGTATGCTACGTGGTATTTTCTGAGTGCCTGCGTATCAAGTATCGTATGCATCAGGAGTAAAAATAATTCCTCGAAAATACGATCAGCCCATAAAGACGTCCGTGAGTTTGAACTCTTTACAAGATTACCCTGTGTTATTATGAATTTACATCTGTGCCCTGAAGGATGCTGCCCGTGCTTGCTCGCTTGAAATGGTTGAGGGATCTTCGCGGTGCTCGTGACAACATGGCAGACGTGTGCGAGATCGTGCCGTTCGTCAGGTAAGGAGCACTCTGATCGGCCCTGGCCCACGAGTTCGTTTTGCTCCTGACACGAAACAGAATCCAGCGTGCCACCGTCTAATGCTAAGCGGGCCACCTTAAGAAAGTATGATCTTGACCGTCGAACTTTGGAGATGAATTTATATCATTGAAAAGAATAATTTTCGATGGCTCTCATTCAACTCCAAAATCAGAGGTGAGGTTAGGATTGTTCATCCCCCCATTGCCTCCAATTCCTGCTAAAGCTGATTGAAAGATATATTGGTTTATTTGTTCAGCCCGATAAAGCTGAAGCTTATTGAACAACGCCACAATATTTATTCAGCGATTGATTGAAGAATAATCATGTTGATTGGATCTAAATGAACCATTTAAAATATAAATAAAAGAAATTTAAAACGAAAATTTTACATAATAGAAACCAAATTAAACCTAATATATCTTTCAATTTTTTCAATGACATGTCATTTACATTTCTTAGAGTAATCACTCTGCGTTTCTACAAATCAATTACATTTCCTAGTGTAATTTTTTATTTATCATCTGCTGTTTACATTCCATAGTGTAATCCATAGTATTAATCAGGTAGTTGGTAATCTTAGCTGTAATTTGAGTTTATGCTCATATGCTGAATTCAATTCCTCATCTAGGAAGGTGCTTCGCAATCGTTCTCCATGACCGACTATAAGAATTCCTTTCTCATTTTTCTTTTATCTAAATTGAAAAGTCATTTTGTAAGGAAAGACAAAATATGCAACTCATCATCAGAGGACGAACCCTACCCTCTAAATATCATCTGATCCTATTTACACACTAAGTGAGTGGCTAAATAGGCGGCCGATCTTATTCATTCTTGGTCATATACTACGTATCTGCCTATCTCGACGCTTGGGGTCATAATTGTTCAGTTTGAATTGAGCAGAAAATTAAATTCTACCATGCCTACACTTACCATATGACAAAGTTGGAAAAAACAACGAGCAATAGTTTTGGCACGCTCGGTGGGAACCTATCTCTAAATTATTGGTGTAACATTACCAATCGAAATTATGAATAGAATGAGTAATCGAATCATTGGGGTCGAACCCTCCACACTGACTGCACCATCTCCGACCAAGGACGTACGGGTTCAAGTGGCCCTTAAAGCATTAAATTTGAACAGTAGCCCGACACTCATTACCAGGAATCAAGAAGGGGTGTTGACTTCTCAGTCTGTTCTCCTGAAGAGATAACGGTCACATTATAGGATATATAGATGAGTATCCAACATGTTCAGGAATATGAAAGAGCCCAGGTCGAGCAATTCCATATTCAAACTGAGAACACTAACAGATACATGGCCAGCCAGATCAAGCCATGCATCGATTAATGGTTATGATGGATGAAAGAACGCCTACGATAATACAGTATAATGTTGAGGGAAGTTCTATCTACAATGCAATTTAGCCGCTATTTATGCCTCCCTCGCAAAGCAACCCACCACCAATTCCAGCTCAGGAGACATGGAATGATCCACCACACGCTGAATTCAGACGACCAAAGCAGGAGGGTAGGGTAGGAATTTCATTCCTGAAGTTCGACATTATGGCTTATCGGGAGGGCATAATCTCCAACAATTCCCTAGGAACCCATTGTTCCAAGGACTAAACCGATTAGGTCCCGATCTACCATCGATGGTTGAACCTTAACAAGTGGATCATGATCAAATCATGTAAATGGTCCAGGAAGTTGCAGGCCAAGTCGGCTGCAATACTATTCCAGTCCACCATAAACCTTATCCTAAGTGGATCGATCGGCAGCATCCGTTTCCACGGAATTATCGACCAGACTTTGCCTTATTTTCAGGTGATCCCAGCCATCGAACATCAACACATTGAATGATTCGCTATGCGGTGTTGGGAGTTAGCAAACGACGATTATCGCAAGCTGCAATTATTCAGTCATTCGCTATCAACAACGGCTTTCATGTGTTATTCCAACTTATTGTCAAACTTAATTCATACTTGGTAAGAAATGGAAGAAAAATTCCATTATTAGTTTTTCTCTAAGAATAGGAAAATAACCATGGTTGATCTCACGCATTTTCGACAACTATAGGAGAAACCTGTGAGAGCTATATTGTTCGGTTTAAAAAGGCGAAAAGCCGATGTAAGGTTATTATGACCAAGGCAAAATTTATGCAAACTTCGTAAGAATTTCATTGGGATAAAGTTCATAGACATGTATGACCTGACTAGGAAGGTTTCCAGGTACGAAGAACTTCTACAAGAGGGTGCTAGGCAAAAGAACTCATCAATTGGGACATATTACCATGATCAAAATTACAAGTTTGCGATTGCTAAAGTAGTCACTAAAAAGCCACTCATATGCTCGGCACTGGTCAAGGTAGAATTGACTGTACAAAAGGCCTAAAAAGTATACACTTTGGATATCACACAGGCTAATGAGATAGTCAAGATTCTGTTGGTTGAAAAGTTTAT
>JAJHSJ010000001.1:101518343-101662754 GCA_021015155.1 Magnolia officinalis
TCTTATGAGGTGCACGAATGTTATAATGTGATGATGTAGGATCCTCACAATCCAACACTCCCTTAACAAGAGACATCAAAACCTATTTTGTAAAATGTCAACACTCGCTCAACAAGTGACTCCAACACCTCTTGCAAACTACCCATTTTAGGATATACATGATTAGCCAAATGATTATTAACCTCAATTCATACAGCAAATTGGTGAAGCTAAAATACCACTATTATATCATAAGTTATCCGTATCACATAGCTCGTTACAGCACATAACGGCTCCTCACCAGTGTCCTTTGATCCAAATTAAAGCATCACCCGTTATATTTCATACATCAATCATTCCAAAAGGTATGACATGATGCCCAATAGTATGTAACACAATAAGGGTCATCACCCAAATACTAAGTATAATTAATCAATTTCAAAGCTACAGGCTTGCCACTCAAACAAAATCAATACAAAAAAAAAAGACTCATCACCAATTCTATTCATTCTTAGGTCATTCGAACGGTACTCTAGCACTCAACCATTGGTCGGGTATTTGATGAAGGCCATTCAAACAACAATACGCCACCTCTATTAATGAACACTGGTTACTATAGGGAGACTCGTTACCCCAACATAGGCTGACAACTCGAATAAGGTGTTTTATACCAACATGCTCAGCTCATGAGTCTTTGTAGGATCATAACGCACTAGTGGTTGTGAGTAGACTTAAATTAATGGTAATAGTAGTATCTTAGATTTTATCGAATGTTATACAATCACTAAGCATAAGAATGATCAAACTCTACATTAGATTGATATGATCGATTATAGAGGACCTAGGTCACACCGGTATTGGGTGCAATACATCCTGTGTAGTTTCAGCTACTACCGATCATCTGTGTTCAACTTCGATCGACTATATGAGTTTGGGATAGCCACCTCAAAGCGGAACATTCGCTTATTTAAATAATTTGGGGAACTTGATCCACCACAACAACAATTAAAATTTAATAACTACATAAGCATAATCATAAGAAAATTTAATACCACACCAGGGTATATCAATTGAACACATGTATAAATTAATACAATCCAACAAACACCAATGCAATCCGACCTATATAAACACATAACAATTGAACACATATACAATTCAATCTACATCAACACAATTTTATGTATTTCAACGTTTCTTAACATCTGACATCAAAGAGTTCTAATATTAGGAATTTCATATCACTTAAGCATTTCATCGAATATATTATTAACCAAATAGAAAACATACATATTCAATCATTTAAAATGTCAAGTAGAAGCTTAATGATAGATTTCCACCTTAGAGTAAAAAAATCTCGATTCGTATACGGCCCTAGCGCCGGAAATTTGGATAAATTGCTCCAAACCCTAATTCATTAGCAATCTCATTGTTAGTAGCTTAAATTATAATCTAATTAAATTTTAATATAGGATTAAGGATTTTACCTTATTTAATTCGAGCAAACCCTAACTCGATTCGACGAGTCGATGCCCGAAATTGGCGTACAACTGCATCTACATGGGGACACACCCAAAAATTGCTTCCTCAATAGCATAAGTCGCTCCTAACCGATCGTCAGGGCTCCAAATCCTAGCATGAATAAACCCTAGGGTCAGGATTTTTGGGGAAAACCGATTCTTAAACAAATTAAAAGGATAAGGTAAGATTCATAAAATTCTAATACTAAAGGGATTGAAATTCAAAAGTAGGATTCATTTCTTACCTCCGACTGTAAATGAGGTGGATCCGATGGAGAAATCGGCGACTCCTATGGCTTGGTTGGAGCACTAGTAACCTACAAAAATAAGGAATCCCAAATCTCTCTCTCTCTCTCTCTCTCTCTCTCTCTCTCTCTCTCTCCTTTTCTTTTTCTCTTCCTCTGTCTCTTCTATGCTTTTTCTCTTCCTCTGTCTCTTCTATGCTAGGAAAAATTCGTATGGGGAGAGGGGGTTCCCAAATGAGGGCCTTTTATACTCCTAAATGTGGTGCATTTGGCCCTAATGTATGGGTTATTGGTTAATTAAGTAACTTTATGGGAGGTTGTTTCTAACTGTTGGGGCTCACTAAGAGGCGTACGGGCCAATCTATGCCGTAAGATAATTTCCCTAAGTGACGATTTACTTAGGGCTTCGATCCCCTCGCAAATCGGACACACAGATCAATGACTATAATCAAAGTCAATTTGACAGTTATTAATCATCGATCGGGGTCGTGGCTATACAGATATATGTAGAACATTATTCTAGGTTAGCGGCCTAAGTATGGTTGCAATTTAATGGCCTGAAAGTCAGAACTTCAGAAAAAATCGAAGGTTGACAATTAACTTAAGTTCTTGATGATTTCAGCCCAACCTCACATAACACTTGTGTTGCCCTTCGACTCCAAATTGAGTGATTTTGTGCATCACCTCAGCTCAATGTTTGCAATGGACGTCAAGCCCGACAAGACAAATGTCTTTTTATAATTTTGGGTTTAGCGGATCACGAACGAGTAGTTTAAAGCTTGTTTGGTTAACCTGGGCATTCCTGAAATAAAACAATTAACAAAATTTATCGTGTGTGATTAGCTAAACTTGGATTACCTAAGTTTGTGACTTGAACCATTCGCGATGAGTGAAAATGGTAATTCAGCTTTAATCACTTTAAACAAGAGTCTTAATTCGACTAAATTGTAAATTATATAGATAGTAAAAAATATATTAAAAATAGAAAATTTTAATTTAATTACAAATGATGATTCTTGGAATGATTAGAAGCAATTCATAAGAAGACACCAGATACTAAAACTCTAAGACGAAAAAGATACGTCCGGTCCATCGATGACTTGTAGTTATAGAAATTTTCAGTTTTAACAGATCTATTGCTTGTAACGTTTTTGGTACTTTTAGTTACTAAATTATTTTTGTAATTTTTTTGTTAGCAATCATCAATTGTACTTTGCTCTATCAAATTTCATTCAATTTCGAGTTATAGAAAAATTATAAAACTTCCAGAAGTGCCAGCTATCCGAAACCGACATTTTTCTGCATGGTTTTCAAAATGTCCTACAATCAACCTCCTTTGAGTTTGGTTTTTATTTATTATTATTTTTTATTTTTTATAAAACTAGACTCATCATGCTTCAATTTGACTTTTGAATTATCTCAATCAGAGTTGTATAAAAAATATTTAAATTTTTTAAGTTAGCGCACTGAAACTGTTTATTATTGAACATTGTTGTCAGTTGTTGAGTAGGGAGTAACGGTGGCAACGTGGATACAACGGTCACACCATCGTCCGATTCCCAAAAACACCCATTTTTTATGGTGACATTGTGCCCCACTACCCAAAAAACCTTTATTTTAATGGTGGCACCGTGGATTTCATGGTGGTATCATGGGCTACTGTTCATGTTTCTTAAAATTCATAACTTCCACTTAGTCGGCGGTTTTATTGGACCCAAAATCACTCATTTTGTTCCTAAACACGTACGAATACACGCATAGATATGCACTCAAATCGAGAAATCAAAGGTAACATCTAAGGACATTCAATTTGAAAGTTGTCAAAATTTTGGGGCATTACACTATTTACAGTGCCAAAATGGCTGCAAATGGCCCCGATAGTTTGGTATTCGTTATATTAACCCTATAAGAGGTCGTTTTCAACCAATGAGACCCATAGGGAGGTGTTTGGGCCGATCTACAGCATGGGATAGGTGCCCCATGAGAAGATCTAAGTTTAGATATAACCATCTAATAATCGAACATACCGATCGACAATGAAGGTCCTAATTTAGTTTGATAGTCACTGAGTGTCGATCGATGTTACAAATATATGGATATGTGTAGGATAATAACCTATATTTGTGTCCTAAGTTTGATCACAATCTAATAGTTTGAAAGTAACACCTTTGATAAAGAGCGAAATGTGAACATTTAACTTAAGTTTAGGTTATCACGTAAGGCACTTCCACATCCCAGAAACTCGGCTTGCGAGCTCAAGTTGAACGATCATAAACACGATCTCGGCTCAATATCTGCAATGGATATCAAGCCTCACAAGACAAACGTTTTATATATATATATATATATAATATATATATATATATATATATATATTATATATATAATATATATATATATATATATATATATATATATGTTGAGTTTAGTGGGATACAAAAGCACGATCTAGAGCTATTTCGGTTAATCCAGGTATTTTTTGATTAAGTTAAACGTCGGGATTTCTTGTGGATGATGGCTAGTGTTGGAATTATCTAAGTTCATGACGACACCCATTCACGACTGGCGGAAACAAGTATTCAGCTCTACTTATTCTAAATCTATCAATTTTAGTATCTCATTTGGCTAATACAACCCTCTGGTACTTCCATCCATTTGTGGATGTGCTCGGTCTTTATACCGAATTTCATAGAACATTACATTTGATTACAAACGAATGAAATGTGACTAATTTACGTTCTTCAAAAATATTGCTTCTTGTGAGTTTTATGCAAATATATTAAATGAGCTGGGTACATTTAGTAAGCCGGTTACAACGTGAAACTCATAACTGGGATGTACGGTCAACATTTCGATACAACTATACCATAATAAGCTAACAATTCCACAATTGAAAATCCGATCCACTCATCGGGTGGGTCACAACTGTAGATTGCGTCAAATTGTCGGCTGTCAGTGAGTGTGGCCCATCTCATGAACGGATCAACCTGATTTTCATTTCCCTTGTCCTCCATGACGGTTTCCTTGTTTTGCACGGTTAGATGTCCTGCCCATGGGACACGTTAGCAAGCAAAAAGCTGTGGCACGGTAAGCTTACCATACTGTGGTTGCAGGTCATCGCACTATATGCATATGACGTGTGTAATTTGTCAATTGGGCTGATGTTCCTGTAATCAGGGGCGGCTCAAAGGGGTAGGCAGGTGAGGCAATCGCCTAAGCCCCCTGATTATGAAGGCCTATATTATAGCAAAATTAAAATTTTTTAATTATGAAGGTCCTATATTATATCAAAATTAAAATTAAGAAGAAGAAAAAAAGCTTAAAATGTTCGAAATAAAATATATTGAAAGGTAGGAACATCTAAAAATTAGTTTACAAATTTGAAATTGAAAAAAAAAAACAAATCTTACAAACTAGTACTATCAATAATAACAGTCTAACTCTATTATCTCTTTTCAAAATAATAGCATAAATTCTTCTCTTCTCCTAAAACTAGTACCACAACTACCTACTTTATTTATTGCTAATTAAGTTCTCAAAAAAATTAAATTCTAAGCCTCATTTTTATGACTTGCCTAAAGCCCCCAAAAATGTTGAGCCGCTGTAATCCAGACCATTCGTCCTTTGCATGCCCAAAAATCTTTCCGATTAGAAATTCCTAACCTTTCAATTGGTGGGCCACAAATAGACGATCCTATCCATCCAATCAACGATCTTTTGCTGAATCTACGGATTAGAAAAAGACAACTCATTCCAGACCACGGGTCGGTGATCCGGCAAAAAAGTGAACTTTTGCTGAATGATGTGAACCGTCAGTAACTTTTATCTTTTTAGGTGACCATTGTGCGCCACCATTTGAATGGCTAGGATTGTCCACAATTTTGAAATTTGGCCTTCGGCCCAAGCACTCTGGACCCACACGAATGAAACGTTATCCAAGCGTACGGTTACGATTTAGGAGTACGGTAGCTCTGATGCACCCGAGGTAAGTGGATCGTGGTGGAATGTGAAGGATTGTCCAACGACTCCAACCATCAATCAGGGCCATCCAACGATGGGTCGCTTCTCCACCGTCTGACAGACCAAGGAAAAGACGAATGCAATGGTCTACGACCAGAGTTGTTCACGAACGAGTTAGCCCAGTTAGCTCGCTGGACTCAACTCGAAAAAGCCCCATACGACTTAGTTCAAAACTGAGTTCGAGCTTAGTCGAGTTGGTTTTTTTAGCTTAAAAAATTTTCAAGCCCAGTTCAAGCTTGCCCAACCCCTACTCGACTCGGATCAAACCTCAACAAGAATCGAATTCGGATCAAACTAGCTCGGTGACTCGGTTATTTTGATATTAATGCTACTAAGCAAGTGCTTGACAAAATAACTCAACGAAGTATCAGCTAATGGCGAGGAATGAATGTATACTAAACAAATATCCTTATATCTTGATTTTTATATTGTATATTGAGTGTTTGTTGAAATACCTGTAAACTAATGTTGTTGCTTTACATTTAATAAGAAATTGAAGGTGCACTCCATGTGTTTTAGAATATACCACATATGTTCAATCTTGCCTTAAACTAGTCTTGAATTGCTAACTAAACTGAGCCGAGCTAGCTAGTCAGGCTTGAAGACCAAGCCAAACCGAGTTAGAGTTGGGTCAAGTAGTGGCCAAGCCGAATCGAGATGTGCCAAGCCCGACTCAGTTCTAAACCAAGCCGAGTTAACTAATCTACCTCAAGGACCAAGCCGAGCTGGGTTCAAGCTGGGCCAGCTAGCAGCCGAGCCAAGTTGAGCTATACCAAGCTCGACACGGGTGGACTCGTGTACCCCCCATCCACCACATTTCTATTGGTCAGACAACCAGGACAACAGGTGCCACTCATTTTTGGATGGATAGATAGCCGCACAATTTTGTGAGTTACATCTGATTAATGGGTTTGATGAAAGATACATCCCGTGGTGATCCCACATGCAAACTTATGGTTGGCATCTCATCCCTCCCTGTTGTTCCTTACATTGTCTCCCACCTGAGCTTTGGATACAGCTGATTTTTGTCCTGAGGCCCTAACATAAAGGACAGAACCTGATGGACGGAGTTGATGTTACATTTACAACATTGTGGGCCCCAAAGACATAGGTGTTCTTCGCATTGAGTAAACATATGTGGTTAAGTACTACGGTGTACTTTTCTCATGCCATCAACATCGCCTTACTGCACACGCTATTACAGTGTATGCACGGAAAGACTCGTGAGAATAGGGGCGCTAATTCCAACGCATCAGATTTGAGGTTGATTTTTCTCGATATGAAAGAGCTTGAGGTGCTGAATAAAGCTCAGTTGTCTCTTTTCTGAGTGCATTTGCATATACGGAAAGAATGGTGTATACGAGACTCGGACTCGGTCGTGACGCCTCGAGAACCAATATCTTGGTACTGGCCGGTTCTGTGGGGCCCCACCATGATGTATGTGTTTTATCCACTCCGTTCATCAATTTTATCATATCATTTTAGGGCATGAATCGAAAAACGAGGCATATATAAATCACAGGTGGACCACGCCACAGAAAACAGATGTGATTGAACGCCCAACACTAAAAAAGACTTCCTAGGTCCCATTGTAATGTTTATTGCCATCCAAAACTGTTTATGTCACACGACTCACACGGAACTAGAAGAAGGTAATACACAAAGATCAGCTTGATACAAACTTGTGGACCCAATAAGTTCTTAATGGTGGGTGCTTAATCACCACCGTTTCCTGTGGTGTGGCCTAACTAAGATTTAGATCAGCCTCATTTTTTTGGCTAATGCCGTAAAATGATCTGGGAAAATGGATGGACGGAATGGATAAAATACATACATCATGGTGGGGCCCACAGAGTTTTTCCAGCTCCGACCAGTACCGAACTGGCTACTGGAGGGGTCACTACCGAGGGAGTGGATTAGCTGTTACCTGGATAACACATTAGTGGGTGTTAACCTAACCGTGTGGGGCCCACCTGGATGTATTATTTGTATATCCATGCCGTCCATCCGTGTTTCCATCTCATTTCAGGATACGACAGCAAGGGAACTCTGATTCGGACGCTTTTGGGGCTATTTGGGGTAGAAATTAGTGAAAGATAACGGAGGCAGGTTTTCTACACCGTGTGTTGTGTGTTGGTCCCACCTTGACGTTTCAATTACATCGAATCCTCCCATCATCTGCATCCTCTCTTTTTCTTTCTTGGTTTAGGAAAAGCCACACCACGAAAAATCCTGCCTAAACCTTTAGGGCGTGTTTGGACGGGCCCATCCTATGGGATTGCATTGTATTATGGTGGATGGCAAGCAATGATGGCTGTGTCAGTGGATTGCGGTCAATCGCATGGGATTGCTATATCCAGGCAATTCAGCACCGAGTATGTGTGGCTAGACTGGCCAATCCCGGAATTACGTCAGCCAATGCCGGGATTGCTCCGTCTAAACATGTCCCAAGTAAAATAGATGGAATTAAGAGGGATTGGGTCGATTTCAAGGTAAGGATGGTGATGCCAGTGGATTGTCAAGGATTACTATATCCAACTTCCGCATGTTTGGCACACCCAGCCAAATCCCGGGATTGCTCCTTCCCATCCATCCTAATACAACCTGATCCCATCCATCCTGCCCTGCCAAATAGGCCCTTAGCGGGATTGGATTGTATTAGGGTGGATGGAAAGTAATGATGGCTCTGTCAGTGGATTGGTGCCAATCCAATGGGATTGCTATATTCAGGGAACTCACCACGAGTATGTTCGGCTCACCTGGCCAATCTCGGGATTACACCGGCCAATCCTGGGATTGCTCCGGCTATCCAAACATGTCCCAAGCAAAATAGTTGGGATTAGGTGGGATTGGGTGGATTTCAAGGCAATGATGGTGATGTTAGTGGATTGCTGGCAATCCCATGGGATTGCTATATCCAACTTCTGCCTGTTTGGCACGCCCGGCCAAATCCCGGGATTGCTCCTTCCAATCCACCCTAATACAACCTAATACAATCCACCTTGCCCGTCCAAACACGCCCTTAAGGGCTCGTTTGGACGGGTGGATTGGAAGGGATTGAATGGTATTAGTGTGGATGGCATGGATTTCAAGGCAATGATGGTGTTGTCAGTGGATTGTCTCAGGGCACGTTTGGACGGGTGGATTGGAAGGGATTGGATGGTATTGGAAGTTAAATCCCGGGATTGGCCGAGCATGCCAAATAGACTGGGTGTCCTTTGATCTTAAGACAATCCACTGACAACACCATCATTACCTTTAAATCCCATCCAATCCATGTTAATCCGTTCAAATTTGCTTGGTAAGTGTTTGGTTGGAGGGATTGGAATGGAGGGGAAGGTTTAATCCCGGGATTGGCCGGGCGTGTCAAAACTCGATATAGCAATCCCATGGATCTTAAGACAATCCACTGGCAACACCATCATTACCTTGAAATCCATGCCATCCACCCTAATACCATTCAATCCCTTCCAATTCACTCGTCCAAACAGGCCCTAAGATAATTACACCATGGGCTGTTTGGCCGGGCAGATCCCATGGTATTAGGAGGGATGGGATCAATTTTAAGGTAATGATGATGGTGTCAGTGGATTGTCTTAAGATCTATGGGATTGCTTATATCCCGGGACAAGTTCACTGGGTCTGTTTGGCATGTCGTGCATATCCCGAGATTTTACCTTCCAATCCATCCAACCAAGGGATAGGATCAATTTTAAGGTAATGATGGTGATGTCAGTGGATTGTCTTAAGATCCATGGGATTGCTCATATCCCGAGACAAGATCACCGGATCTGTTTGGCTCATCATGCCTATCCCAGGATATTGTCGATCCTATCCCTCCTAATACCGTGGGATCTGCCTGGCCAAACAGGCCCTAAAATAACATGGTGTGACGCACTTCATCTTTGGAATGGCCTGACTTTTTTGGGATGTTCATTCATCGAGATGGATCATATCCTATGAATGGATTGGATGGAAAGTAAAACAAGATGGATTGCACACAAAATTTGGAGGATTTTAATGGTGGGGGCCCGCGTCCCATTTGTAACCTGTGTTGTGATCCACCTTTGTTTTGGGTCAGCCTAATTTTGAGATTATTGTACCCTATTTTTGGCCAGAAGTTTTGTGTTAGCCAAAATTTGAGCTTGGTGTATCCTATTTCTAGTCATTCTAACGATATGCGGCATTGTATAAGAAATAAGAGGTAGAAGAAAAGCTCTTCAAGATACTGAGAGTGTATTTGTAGAATCATAGCTAGCATAAATCTATTAGTTGATGTTCGACGGAATAACATGGTCAAGTTACTCAAACCTTAACCATTTTGAAGATGGGCTATTGATTTAATAAGGAAAATTTATCTTTCATTATGTAAGGGACAATTTTATTATTGTGATAACCGATTACTGTATAAAATAGGTAGAAGCAGAGCCCATGTTAGGAACTTATTATCAAGAAATTATTGAGCTTATTGAGACTCATATAATTCAATAGTTTGAAATTCCTAAATCAATTACTCTAGAACAAGGAGCAACATTTCATCCAAATAGATTAGGGCAATGACAGATCAATATAAAATCAAGTTGAATCATTCATCACCTCACTATTTTCAAGCCAACGGTCAGACTGAGGATAGTAACAAGGTCATCAAGAATATTTTACGAAAAATTATTGATGGAAATCCTAGAAAATGACATGTTAAGTTGACAAAAGCTCTTTAGACTTATCGCAACTCATTTCGAACAAGAACAAGGATGAGTCCATTCATATTAGTATATAGACATGATGTTGTGTTACCGTTGGAAGTGACTGATCCATAATTATGGGTAGTTAATCAGGCTAACTTAACCCGACCGAGTTCACAGAGGCTATGCTGATTGAACTCGAAGATTTAGATGAAATTTGGCTAAGGGACTTAAATTCCATCATGTCGAAAAAGGCCAAAGTCACTCGAGCGTACAACAAAAAAGTGAAAAAGAAAGCCTTTGGTGAAGGCGATATAGTTTGAAAAGTGATATTGCCTCTATGGACTAAGAATTCTGAATTTCTTAAGTGATTGCCTACATGGAATAGGCCATATACGGTGATAAAAGTTCTCTGTGGAGGAACTTATATGCTTTGTGATATCGATGGAAATATAGTAAAAAATTTAATAAATAGTTGACTTCTAAAAACACATCATCTCAGTTTATAGGAGATATAGAAATATCATGCCAAGCGATGGTTAGAATAATAACAAAGAATGTGCAAAGACTGAAATCGGTTGAAAGACAAAAGTAAGCATAAATATAAATATTATATTACAAGGCCAAAACTAGGCAAAATGTGACTAATGGGTCGATTACATCTTTAATTATTTATAAAAAGAGAAAAAGAAAAAGTAAGGGCTCAGCTTAAATGTGAATTAAGCATAAGAAACCTTCATCTCATCAAATTATTTGATAGCACATGTTCAGTTGTTTGTCTTTGAGCCTTTTAAGACTCTTCGTTTTCCAGAACTCGGTCGAGAAAGTGTAGGACTTGGTCAATGCGGTGGCCGATCATGTTGGCTTTATGCTCAGCCTCCTTCTTTTTATTTGCTACTCTCACACGACCGAGCCTGATAGAGATTGACATGAGAATTGATGAAATTCAGAAGAGTTTAAGAGTAGTGCAGGCACCTTCCGGGGTAGATTCGCTCGGTCTCCTACTGGCGTAGGGAAATAAGCACCAGAGAATCCTTTATATAGGTGTTCGGAATGAATAGTCATGCCTAATGACAAGGCACACGAACGGGCGTACAACTTCTCATGAAAGTGTCGTATCATTAATACAGTTATGCCACGTAAAGAAAAATTAAGTACTTGAGATAATATGATACAGGTGGAAAGAAAATATTTTAGACTCTTGTATTAAACATAAAGAAAATTACAGACCGATAGCAGCAAAATACAGAGTAATCAGAATTTAAAAGATGAAAAAGAGATAATCACTTCTTAAAGCTTCGACTGCTTGGCTTCTTATTAATGGAGAACAACCCTGGTTCTTGCTTCTGAGCATGGTATTTTATCAATAAATGGAGTGTACTCTTACATATAAGCGCCCGAATGATTGATTTTAGCATTCTAAGTATGTCTACACTCGGTCAGAGATTTTTCTTCCTCTTTCAACAATCTTGATTTGTCCTCCATGGCTGAGATTTAAGCTTTTAAATCCATCAGGTTTTTGTATACAACAAGTTGTTCCCTAGCAGTTGTGATTTCAGTCATTCTGATAATTATGGATGAATGCTTAAATTAAAGTCTATTGACTGCAGCTGTTGTAATGCTTGTGAATCAAGCTCAGAAATTCATAGAGTTCAGGCAGTTTGGCCGACAGAAACCCATTCGATTGATTGAGAGTTTGGTGTTGACAAATGAAAATTTTAAGCCTCTCGATTGATCCCAACGCAATGATGTCAGTAGCGTCGGAGTGAATAAGAGCTCGTAATTCCTCTTGCAATTGTCGAATCTCTGATGAAGGTGCAGGGGATTCGGCCACAAGGATGTTAAATGGGGAGGCCGGATTGAATGATGATAAGATGTCTTTTATGGGAAGCAGCTCCTCAAAGGAAGAAGGTAAGGCATGAGAAATTATGGTTGATAGGGCTAGAGAAGCAGGAACGTCAACCGTAGGAGCTTCTATAGCTCGAGCAGAAGAAACTTCAGTTGGCTGAGATGTTTCCTCATAATACTTATGTTTCATCCAAAGGATCATCCTTTGTTCGTTGACCAAGGTAAGGGCTACTTTATCAGTCAGTTTTATGGATGGAGGTTCGTTGACCAAGGTAAGGGCTACTTTATCAGTCAGTTTTATGGATGGAGCGGGCAGAATAGAAGATAGGGTCGTCAGCACGATCGATTCCTCAACTCCCTGATCCTAATCAAGTGCGAGTGATGAATTTATATATTGCAAAAGGAGACTGAACGACTCCACATGTTGGAATATTATTACCTCATCTTGAGTTTGATCTTCTGTCTGATGCTCTAATCGATGAATGCCGCCCGTAGTCTCTTTCGACTTAGAAACTTCGAGTATTTTTGCAGGAGACTGAGCAATGTGGACCGAAGTGTCTTGAATTGACACCACGACTTGAGAGATTGCCACGTAGGCCAACTTTTCAGAGGCCAAGGGTTCTCTAGTAATTGTAACCAAGACAGAGGAAAGTAAGACTGGAGAATTCCAAAATATTTACAAACGAAAAGAATAAAATATTAGAGTAACATCCACTTAATTAAATCTGACCAAACAACAATAGTGGTAAATCAATTAATTGTTCATGAAATTTTGGTGGGGTCAATGACTAAAACCAAAGCTCGGTTGGAACGAGGGAAATGAGGATATTTAGTACGATATGGCCTGAGAAATCGATCAAATGGAAAATTAGGATCATTTAATCTTTCATTTTCTTTCTGTCATTTATCGAAGGCCCTATTGAAGTGAGCATCTTTATGTCTATTATATGCATCTTCCATCTCTAAGGAATACTTTGAAGGTGGAATGCTAGGCTAGATTTGGTTTTATAATATTTTTCAAAGTTTGCAATAGTTTTGACAGAAGAAGAAATACTTGGCACGGATCAATTAGATGTTGTAGGCGGAGTAGAGCGAGGAGCTATGAGAGGCCCAAGCACAAATGCTATCTTCAGTGAACCAGGTCAGACCGAACTCTTTATCTTTAAAGGGGTAGAAACAATGGTTGGACTTCTCAAGGGTGAAAGAAAAGGGGAAAAAAACCATATATTCAGCAAAAGAATAATTAATTTTGGGACAAATGATGTTGCGATAACCGAATGAGATAAATTCTACATCTGTTGGAACATATTTAACGAATTTTTCTCTAAAATACTCGTAAAACCATATCTGGACAAGCCAGATAAGCCCACCAGAGTGGTAAAATCCCTCTGTAATTGCTTTTAATATACTGTGGTAAAGATGGTCGAGTACGAAAGGAGCTAAAGTGAGCTAACGTCCTTGAGCGAGTGCCTCAGTAAGATGCATGTATTCATTGGTGATTTGCAGGGCACTCACACATAGAAGGAATTGACGAATTCACATCAAAATGAATGTTGTGTATTCTTGCTCATCTACTTCATCCTGAAACTTAAGTTGTAGAGCCATGAAAGTGGAATATGCCTTTCTGATCTTATTCAAAAGATTGAAGGGATGTTGATTCTTTAAAGTGAAGCTCAAATAAATAGGCTCACCAAAGGGCAAAAGGTGAGTGAATGCACATACATTTATGATTGTTGGACCTATGGGGCCACATCTGAAATGGAATGTATTGGTCGACGACTCTAGAAAGTTGACACCGCTACAAGAAGGAACGTGTTAGCTGAATATTCATGCAATGAGAGTTTGATGGATTCATATATTCTTGCATGCCTCCATGTATTACCATGATGTGCTTCAATGCGTGTGAACCATTCAACCCAATTCTTCATCAGTTTAGACCATGCTCATAGAGATTTAAACGCGTTGGATGGATTTTCATATTGAATTAAAAGGACTTCATCGATCAGGACATTTTGGAAAACTTGGTTCAATCTCACGAAACTGTTCGTGGGTGATTGGAGGATGAAAGGTTGGACCAAGTGTCAACAATACCTTGTTTGATTCAATCAGAGTATTGAACAAGAGGTTATTGACTACTCTTGATGACAGGACATATAGATCTTTGATGAACGAGATTCTATATGGAAAGTTGGAATATAAGAAAAAGAATATGCAACCATTAAGAGGAGAAAACTAAAAAGATGAGTTTCAATGCAAGAGAGAAGAAGCAAATGTGAAGGAAGAGAAGCACTGACTTAGAGTTATTGAAAAGGATGAGCTAAGAGTTGGGGGGGGGGGGGGGGGGGGGGGGGGGGGTTGAATAGGACTATGCCAAATTTAAAAAATAAATAAATTGTGGAATTAAACAAATATAAATAAAGATAGCACTTAAACAATCCACAATGCGGAAATGTTAAACAACATCAAAAATCTAGTATTAAGAGGTTGATACAAACTTAGTTCAAAGGACAACCTGACACCAAAAACCAATGGTTTATGGCAGGACAACCTTACTAGAATGTGGGTGAGTATCAAAAACTCAAATTGAAGAGGATATGAAAGAAATAAATAGCAAAGGAAATAACTAAGCTATTACAACATTCCCACTTTACATAAAAGAAATTACAACATTCTCCACAAATGCATAAAGGAAAATTACAACATCTACAAAATGAAATATCCAATCAATCACCACAAGACCATAAATTATAGTGGTTCGCTTGTGTGTACACCAACTGTTTAGAAAAACAGCCACACAACCACTCCACTCCTAATATCCTCACACAATGGATATTAGTGTTCACTATGAAAATAGGTTTTTTAAGGTTCACCTAAAATTCTCACAATTTTATCTTTCGAGTAGGCTTACACAATTCAAAAACACTCTGAGTTTTCTGGATCACCTCAGACAAACCAAAAGAAAGAGATTTTTCTGGCACAATCTCAATGAAACCAAAATAATGAATTTACAAAACTGTAAAATACTTATCTGGATATTCTCCTTTTGATGCAGCCCGGAAGAACCAATTCGGAGTAGAAGTTCAACGTAGATGTTCAATGTTCACATTCACTTATGAATAGGTTCTAAGTTCTAAATTGATTTTAAATTAAATCACCTTGGGCTAGCTTGATTTGATTTTGATTCCAAGAAATGGAGAATACTTCAATCCCTCTTTCAAATAAAATTGGAATACAGAATACAAAATTAAATGCAAAAAGCTAATTAAAGAGAATATGAAATAAGAACTAGATAGCTTAAGAATATCACTAACTTATCTCTCAGAGCGGTGTATTGATTTTGCTTGAATTTGATACCAAACTCTGAAATTCGTGCTTTATTTATAAGTGCAGAAATCACATCTTCGACTGGTCCTGAGGTTGGGTCGACTGGTCGTATGACCAACAAATTTTTGAAATTTTGAGCGTAACAAGATCTGACCATTCCACGACTGGTCGAAGGACCTGCTCGACCGGTCGAGTGGCCTCCACGACCGGTCGAGTCCTGTCCACGATGGTCGTGTGGAACTCAATTTCATTATTGGACTTTGAGTCGAGCCCGCAGGACTAGTCAAGCACAGGTCGAGCACTATTCACACGACCGGTCGAGCAGTCTCCAAGACTAGTCGAGGCTCTAATAAAAAATTCTAAAAATTATAAACAACCTAGGACTGGTCGAGAAATTTCTTGGACTGGTCAAGCCAGTGTTAGGACTAATCGAACATAGCCTAAGACTAGTCGAAAAACATACTATGCACTTATAAAGTGACCCAATTGAATTATGTATTCAAAATAACCTACCCTATGGTCAATCTAAGGTCATTCATACCTTATACATGATGTATGAACATTGAATCTTCTTTTACTTCAGTTGATAATTGTTCTTTGAAGTTCACGAAGCTTAAGATGATGAAGCTTGAACTTGAGACTTTTGAAGCTTGAATATGACTAATCATTGAAACTTGAGCTTGAGGTTCAAAGTAAGGAACTTTGTCTTAACTTGGACGAAGCTTTGAAAAGTTGAACTATTGAAGCTTGAAAGATTGAATTCACACTTGGTGTTGTACTTGAACATGAACATGTAATCTTGCACTTGAAGTTCTTGAGGTAAAGACCTTTGTTCTTGTACATGAGATGTGCAGTCTTAAATATGTAGATGCGCTACATAAGACAGAAAATCCAAGATGTTTTGGCACTACAAAATTTGACAATAATAGGAGCTAAAAAACATAGCACTTACAGTTATGTTAATGTATCGGCCGCGAAATGTGCACATTAATGAAAGGATAATTGTAACTTCTCACACCATAAGATTTTATGAGACGTGTCACCTGGATAGCTTAAAAGGGTGAGGCAATGTATATCTTTTGGTAGTGTCCGTCAAGTAAAATCAATGAGGAGACAACATGTGGAACAATGACTGATTGCATTTATTGTATTGTGCAACAGAATAATGTCGCTTTCACCTTTTTCCCAAAGGCGAAGCAACGTGGGGGCAATTTTATACCCTATTTTTGGTCATTCTAGAAAGAGCCAATAGGAGGGCGACATGTGATATTGTATGAGAAATAAGAGGTGGATGAAAAGATCTTCAAGATACTTGGAGTGCTATTTGCAAAATCATAGCTAGAGTAAATTCAATTTTATATGTCAGTGGATGGTTGACGGAGTAATGTACTCGAGTTACTCAAAAGTTTAACAAGCGAAGAGAGAAACACGGTCGAGCAGTTCGAGATACAAAAGGCGATTAAGAGGAACAAAGCTTGTGCAACAGAAGAGGAATAAAGCTTGGGCAGCAAAAGACGAATAATCACAAGAGAGAAACATAACAAAAAGAATGATCTAGAGAAAGGCTTTTTGGTTGTTGTAATCGTTGTAGTAATGGAAGAAGGATTTGGAAAATATGCTGCAACATAACTCTATAGATAGCAGAGAAATCCACAAAGTAAGATATTATACTAATAATCGCAAAAACAAATACCAATTATCTACAAATCAAATCTATCTTTATCTCAACTTATCTTAAGAGTAGTGATTTATTATTAGCTATAATCTTTAGTTGTAATCCAAATCTTCGTTCATATGCCTAGATTTGTCCTTTATCAAATCTTAGGTAGTTCCGAGATGTATTCTTGTTGTTGCTCTTATCGATTGATTGTGAGTTTTTTTGAATCTATCTTTGGAGGAAGAATCTTACTAACTGATTATCGCTTGATCATTATAAAATTTTGCTAATAGTCAAAATTAATCCATGGAGTAGAAGTTATCTGCTTGAATGGATTTTTTTTTAATTATCGTTTGTGACACGCCGCACACATTACATGTGATAGAAACCAACCGAGTTCCAGGAGAGATACCTTGTGAAACTGTTCGAGTGCATCTTATGGACGGATTAGATGTCGTCCTACATGGTGGGCCATGGACAACAGCGTAGAATAAGCTTATTCTACGAATAGGAGTAGAAATAACACTTGGAAAAGCTCATGCTTGTGGACGAGGTTTGTCTAGTCTACAAGTGGTCAGGTGGCCGCAGGTTAGTGCTATGTAGAGCTGGGCATTAGACCGAGTCGGATCAGATTCGATCCAACTCGATTTGGTCCAAAATGTAGCTGGGCCGATCCGAACCCAATTCGATCCAGGACTGAGTCCGGGACACAGGACTCGAACCGATCTGACATACGGTTGGCCTGACCCGAACCGAGTCCGACTCGGTCAAGGAAACCGAGTCGGATCGGGTTGGGTACGATTCAGATCGACTTTTTTAACGGTGAAAATCATTATCCTCGCTGCTATTTTCGGTGTGGTCCATTTAAGCTTTAGATATGATTCGTTTTTTTTTAATTATTATTATTTCAAATGCTCTAAAATGATCACGAAAAATGGATAAATGGTATGGATATAATGAATACTTCATTGTGGGGCCCATGTGATGTTAATCTCATTTGAGCGGAAATGAATTGGCTACTCCCCCTGCCACCCGCCCGGTGGTTGGTGGTCGGTGCTTTGTGGGACCCACCATGATGTGTGTTTTTAATCCATTCCATTCATCCATTTTTAAAGATCATTTTACCACTTGACCCAAAATATGAGAGGGATATAAATCTCAGGTGGACAACACCACAGGAAAACAATAGTGATTGGATATCCACAATTAAAATCCTCTTGAGGCCCAATGTACTGTTTATTTGAAATCCAATTTGTTAATTAGGTCATAAAGGTCCAGATGAATGGAAAAATAAAGAATAGATTGATCCAAAACTTTTATGGCACCCAAAAGTTTTTTAATGGTCAACGCTCATTCAACACTGTTTCCTGTAATGTGTTCCACTTGAGATTTGGATAAACCTCATTTTTTTATCTCACGCCATAAAATGACCTGGAAAAATAGATGGACGGCATGGATGAAACACATTACATCATTTTGGGGCCCACAGACCACCGACCACTTCGTTCCCATTTGAGTTGTTCGTACAACTTGAAGCTCGAGGCACTACAGGCAGCTGCGTTGATGTGTTGTACACGACATGCAGCGTGCCGTGCACGAAAGTGCCTGCATTGCTGCGTTTATGTTAGCAAGTTCTGTGGGTCTGATCATGGGACATGTGTTATATCCAAACCGTCTATCTATTTGGCGAGCTCATTTTAAGGCTTGAGACGAAAAATAAGGTAGATCTAACTATCAAGTGGACCACACTAAAAAAAGTAGTGGGGATTGAACGTCTACCATTGAAAGCCTTTTTGGGGTCACAGCCTCACAGAAGTTTTGGATCAATTTGAAATTTGTTTTGCCTTTTAATTCAGGTCTTTGTGACCTTATGAACAGATTGGATGCAAAATCAACGTTATGGTGGGCCCTACGAATTGTTTAACGGTGAAAATCATTATCTCCGCTGCTATTTGTGGTGTGGTCCACATGATCTTTGGATATGATTCATTTTTTGGATAATGTTCTAAAATGACCTCTAAAAATAGATGAACGGTGTAGATATAATAAATACATCACTATGGGGCCCATATAACTTTGATCTCCTTTGAACTGATCGTACAACTCAGAGCTCGAGGGAGTGTCAGTGCTCGTCTTCGCACGACACGCACCTCCAGCTATAACCTATAGCATACATCAGTTATCCTATCCTACAGCAGCTATATAGCTATGTATGGTACTCCAGCGAACCTCTTCTTATTATACTAAGTAAACTCTGTTGGGGCCCACCGTGAATGCATGTGGTTTATCCACGCCGTCCATTCTTTTTTCCAGATCATTTCAGTGGTCGAACCCAAAATTGATGCATATCCAAAGCTCCAAGTGGACCATACCACTGGAAAAAGTAGAATTACTGATAAGAACCACCCTGGATCAGGTCGGATAGGGTCGGTCTGGATTCATTCGGATCGGATCGGTCCAGATTGACCACAACCTGATCTCGATCCGAAAAAATGTCGAATTTGAATGGCCCTACCCGATCAGCACCAATCCAGGCCGTCAGTTTGGTTCGGAACGGGTCGGATCCACCGGATCGGGTTAGATATGCCCAGCTCTAGTGCTATGTAAGCTCCGTTATGATTTAGGTGTTATCCACGCCATCCATTCATTTTCCCAATTCATTTTAGGGCTTGGTAAAGATCTAAATCTCAATGGACTACAACAGGAAAACAGTTTTGCTTGAACGTCCGCCGTTAAAAACTACTTGGGGTCACGGATGCTTTGGATCAAGCTGATATTTTTTTTCCCTTCATCCCCATCTTTAGGACATGAAAATAAAAATTACATTAGGCTCCAGGAGATTTTTAACGGTGGTCATTCAAACGTTACTGTTTTCCTGTAACGTGGTTCACTAGAGATTTGAATCTACATCATTTTTTGACATGATACCGTAAAATGATATAAAAATGAATAAAATAAATGGATGGCATGGATGAAACAAAAATCATGATGGCCCACGTAATTTGGTAAGGGGTCGTTTCGCACCGTCCATTGGAGGGGATTTGAGGGGGTTTAAAATCCCTGTTGTTTGGCAGCATAAAGAAACCAGGGGTTTCCAATCCCCTCTCTGACAGGTTTGTAATCTACAGTGACAGCTTGGATTACACTTAAAATCATCACAATAGTTGCATATGTAACGGTATATATTATCATTCTATTGGGCACGTGGCCCACTAATAATGATCAACGCTGTCCAAACATTGTCCATGTAAGTTAACACCGTTCAAACATTGTCCAGCACCGCCTAAACATAAATTGTTGACTTAGATATAAACTTGTGCTTGTGGCCCATCCGAGACTTAGAATTTCACCATTTTCAATTTCATCATTTTTTGGCAAAGCATATATTTTAACAGACTTATCACAGCTACCGTGTCAAAAATTATATATCTTAGATATGTATTAAAGTTAATTTAGTAATTAAATTCAAACCATAAATACACTATGAATAGATATTTTTAGATTAAAGTTGTCGAGGATACCAAACACACGGGAAGGATTGCAAATCCAGTGGGTTTCAGGGGATGTAATCCCGGGGGTACAGAACCCAGGTGTTTCCAAATCCACGCTCCCAAACAAGCCCTAATTTAATAGGCAGGAATGTCGGTCGCTTTCCCCGGAAATCAACGCCCCTGGTTTTAACGCGTAGACACGTGTCAGGTAAGTGGATTAGGTATTACCCGGGTAACACCCTTAACGTGTCTTACCGGGTATTACCCTCACCGTGGAGGCTCACATTGATGATTTTCCTAATATCCACTCTGTCCATCCGTTTTTTCAGAACATTTTAGTAGGTTCTCTTAAAAATTAAGCAGATCCAAATCTAAGGTGGACCACACCACAGTAAACAGTGGTGATTGAATGCCTACTATACAAAACTTCCTAGAGCCCACCGTAATGTTTATTTTCCATCCAACCCGTTAATAAGCTCAACCATAGCTGAATGAAGCTCGCGACCTAAAACGAGCTGGAAAAACGGGAATGGACGGCGTAGATATATGACACGTTCATCGAGATGGCCCCACGATAAGTTCAACACCCACTAACGTGTTGCCCGCGTAACACCTTATCCGCTCCCACGTGTCAGCATCCTTAATCTCAACGACAAGACACTTGTCGCAAGCATGCAGCGCACGGTTTCGTCTGTGACAGAAAACGACGCCCGCCAACCGCTTCGAGCAGGAAGGCAGACGAGTTGGTAAGCTCCAAATGACGGACATGTCCCTCGTCTCCTCTATAAATTCCTTGCATTTCACGTATATAACGGTTATGCACAATGCAAACGATTTTTAGATCAGGAATTCTAATTCCAGATACCTAGTATTCAAGCGCAAAGAAAAACGCATCACACGTACTAATGTGTCACACGTGTCTGCTATCAGGAACGTTCATCCAATGAAACTGTATCCTTTTGTGGAATTCAAGTTGTTTCTTTATCAGCACGTGTTGACACTTGGTTTATTTTCCATCTCTCTCTCTCACACACACACATATATGTACATGTACGTCGACGAGAAAGAACATGGTGCAAAAAATGTTTATTACTGAAGTACTTGCATGGAAACCTTGATACAGAACTGGGGTTGGATTGTATCATGAGAATCACATTAGCCGTTGATCAGTGGCCATTAAATGGAGAGTTGAAAGGGAAATGTTAAATGGTTCAAAATTCAACGATTTGCTCTACCTTCCACGCGCGACACGTAATAAAGTCTGTTATATGTTCATAGAGGCTGAAGGTATCTATGGGGCTCACCTTGATGATGCGTGCTATATCCATGCCGTCCATCCATTTTTCCACCCCATTTTAGAGCATGGTCCCAAAAATTAAGTAGATCCAGAATTCAGTTTGACTACACCATAGGAAATCGTGGTCATTGAATGCCTACCATTAAAAATTTCCCAAAGCCAACAACCGTAAGCAGATAAGTAATGTTTATTTTACATCCAACCTGTTGATAAGGTCAACCAGACCTGGATGAAGGGATATGAAAAAGATCAGCTTGATGCAAAACTTTTGTGGCCTACAAAAGGTTTTTAATAGCCATTCACAACTGTTTTTCAGTTGTGTGGTCCACATGAAACTTAGATCTACTTAAATTTAATTATAACATTCTAAAATGAGCTTAAAAAACGGATGGGCAGTGTGGATATACAACACATTCATCAAGGTGAGCCCCACACGGTGAGGTAACACCCACTAGAGTGTTTCCTGGGTAACACCTAATCCGCTTCTCTATGGGGTGTTTGGTTGCACCCAACATCATGAAAATTCCTGATTTTTTACTTTTGGTCAAATTTTGCACACGATATCCTGAAATTTCATGAATGCTTGTGCAACCAAACACACCCTTAATTTAGGAAATGCCCTTTAAAACTGTCACTTTCTTGAGATGACACTTCCCTCTCCGAGAAATTTTCATGTCATTCAGAAAGTTAAAGAAATCCAAAATATCTATTGTAAATCTGTGAAAATCTTTGACTAGAAATACATAAAAATTCTTGATAGGATTTTATCAGATAGTACCTACATGAACTAAAATTTCCCATAGTGCTAAGAGAAGAAATTATGTAAATGCTATTGTTTAAGTTTTTTACTTTAAAAAGTGAAGAATTGGAAAATTTGAACTAATGTAATATATGTATAACATCCAAACCGTTCTATAGATGTACCTCACCAATATTATCAAATAAAAGGAAAATATGGCTGATCCAATCACAAGGCAGGCCAAAAAATAAATGTTCAACACTCAGAAACATCCAAAATCAAGTGTGGCCCGTTTGATGATTCAATTGACTGGATTTTTTATTATTATGATTATCATGATAGGTTTCATATGGTAGATAGGTTAGGTGTTATGTCCTGTACTGCGTGGGACCAGCACTTACTTATAAAGAATAATAATAATAATAATAATAATAATGATGATGATGGTATTTTGGTTTTTTTTTTTTTTTTTTCTTTTAAGAAGCATTTCTCTGGAATTTCAAATAAAAAGCATTATTTGAAAAGGTGCATATTCACAAGGAATTTTGTTGTTTAGATGGACACTAAGCGCCTCTAAATAAGCGTAGTCATGTGAGGGTGCGACTATTCAGTGATGTGGAAGTCGGACTATATGTCTACATGTGGATAGAGGTGGGCAAAATGGACCCGATCCGATAGATCCGACCCGATCCGCCTCGATTCGAACAGAACCGATGGCTTGGATCGGTTAGGTTCGGGTAGGATTGGTCGGATCCGAATGACAGTCGGATCGGATTTGGGTAAGCAGCCAATCTGACCGACCCGAACCGAAATCCGATCCGTTTGAATCCGATCCGATTTGATCCGGACCGCACCGGGTGTGGTAACTATAAAATTATAAGTTTACCCCTTCTTACATCTCATTTTATTAGGTGGATCTTACAAATATGTTTAACGCTGAAAAAATCATTATACGGAGTAACTCAGTGGGCTAAGCTTACTGGTTAAACTCTGTGGGGTCCACTATGATTTATTTATTTTATCCACTCCGTCCATCCATTTTAACAAATAATTTTAGGGCTTGAACCTAAAAGTTAAGTATATACAAACCTCAACTGGACCACACCATAGGAAACAGTGTGAATAGAACATGTACAGTTGAAAATTTCTTGGGGCCACTGAAGTTTTGGATCAAGGTTCTATTTGTGTTTTCCCTTCATCCATATCGGTGTGATCTTATAAACAGGTTGGATGAGAAATAAATATCACTGTGGGCCCTAGAAAGGTCTCAACGGTGGAAGTCATTATTCCAACTGTTTCTAATGGTATGGTTCACTTGATCTTTGGGTATACTTAAATTTTAGTCTCAACCTCTAAAATAAGATGAAAAAATGGATGGACGGCGTGGATGGACCAGATACGTTCACGGTGGGCCCAATAGCGTTTACCCATAACGACCAGGTATACGCTAGAAAGTGTACCGCTGGGTAATTTTTTGTTAGCCTGTACTTGAAGCTTCTTCAAGAAGCAACAGGCAAAGCTTCATCAAGAAGCTACATCCGTCCGTCCGTCCGTCCATAGCTCCAGACCGGTAGTTCTGTAGGTGGGCCACCGTGATGTATCTGTACATCCAAACCGTCCATCCCTTTTCTTAGATTATTTTAAGGTATGAACACAAAAATGAGGGACCACACAAAATAATAATCTTAATCTTGGTTGTGAATGTCAGTTGAATTAAATGCAAGAGTCATCTTTGGTGTGGTCCATTTGATCGTTGGATCTGCCTCATTTTTTAATTTCTTGTCTTAAGATAATACGAAAAAGGTGATAGACGGTTTGGATTTACAGGTACATCATGGTGGGCCCACCCACAGAGATGCCCATTCGGAGCTAGGGACGGGCAGGGGTTGTACACAATCCCTAAGCCTACGGGCTACTGGCTACTGGCTACGGCTATAGGCACGTGTCATGATAAGACGAGCACTGATGCTCTTAGAACTCTGAGTTGTATGAACGGTTCAAAGGAGATCACAGTTATATGGCCCCACAGTGATGTATTTATTATATCTACACCGTTTATATAGTAATAGAGATCATTATAAAGGATTATCCAAAAAATAAATCATATCCAAAGATCATATGGACCACACCATGAATAGCAGCTGAAAATGCTTTGTCAAGTGTGGTCCACTTAATAGTCCGATCTATTTTATTTTTCATCTCAAGCCTTAAAAAGAGATTGCCAAATGGATGGACGGTTTGGATACAACAAATATCCCACCGAATGTACGAAACATATTAACGTGAAAGCCCTTTCACGTTACCGTTGCTGTGAGTCTGTGACAGCTGTAACACCTCGAGAAGCGAGTTGTACGAACGGCTCAAATGATATCAGGTTACATGGGCCCACAATGATGTATTTTTTATATCCATGCTGTTTATTCATTTTTTCGTTATCATTTTAGATTATTTGAAAAAAAATATATTTTATATCTGAAGCTCAAATGGACCACACCAAAAACGATAACGTGGATAATGATTTTCACCGTTAAAAATCATGGATCCGAGTCGCACCTAATCCAATCCGACTCGGTTTCCTTGGCCGAGTCGGACTCGGTTTGGGTCAGGCTAACAAGGTGTCGGTTCTGATCGGATATCATGTTCAAGATCCGTCCCCGGATCGGATCGAATTCGGATCAGCCAATCCAAATTTCGGTCAGGATCGGATTACGCCCAATCCGATCCGACTCGATCCGATGCCCACCTCTACATGTGGACAAGATCCATCTAATCCATCAGGAGAGCTGCGCCAGGATGAATGGACTCCCTAAAGGTCAGGGCATTCAAAGACTTACGCGGGCCACACGTAAATTTAGAGCTTTTCAGGATGATTTTACATTCTTTCTTATGGTGTGGCCCGCTTATGATTCAACTGAATTTAAGAATCCATAGTAAATGATGTTTAAGAGAATTTGTGATGATATCTCTCTCTCTCTCTCTCTCTCATTTCATTAATTTATAATCAATAAAATTATACAAAGATGGTAAGAGAATAAGCAAAAATATAATACAAACAAATATAGTACGGAGTACGATGGTCTTGCTGGAGTACAAGAGTACACTCATGTTAGAGTAAGAATGTCAGACATGCCTAACTTTGATGCCACCGAGGAGAGTTTCGATATCATCGAAGGCAACTTTGATATCATCGAAGGTGTGCACAATTACTTAAATTCAAAGTCGATTTGCAATTTTTCTTAGGCAATGCGAAAGTTGGAGTTTCAAAACTATAAATTGGATTCTCTAAGACGTCCTAAATCATCTTATAGGGTATAAAAAGGGAGAGAAGACTTGGGTGGTGCGTCGACAACGTTCTTCCACTTTGATTTCTTCATGGGTTCTAGTAGATGTTTTAGTTTTTTTCTTTTGTTTTTAAGTTAATTATGACTAGCTAATCTCATAGCTAAGGTTAAGGGATGAAACTTGTAATTAATTTCAGTATTTAGTTTATTGGATTCAATAACATTATTTTGAATGATGATATTAGATTGATTTGATTTGGATTTACTTTAAGTCTTTGAGTTGTCCATGTCTGGATTTGTTGTGTACTCTGGGTACAATAAATGCTTTATTTTAACAATTATTTAGCCTGAATTAGAAAAGGATTCAATCTGTATAATTGATTGATCTAATGTCGTCTATGAGTGCTTTAGATACTTTTAATTCCCTACTATTGAGATATGAATATTTCATTAGGGAATTAATTAATTGAAATCATATTCTTATTGATGTTTATGAATGATTTAACTGAATCATATTCCAATTAGATAGGATAGGACTTCGATTCCAATTGAGTCATCCATTGAATCAGTAAAATGAATATTGAGATTGCTATAAGTGGATTCATGGATCCTTAGTCTTTTATTTATTTGTTTTAAAACTCTTTTCTAAATTGCTCCAGACCAACAAATTAGACTTAAATTAGTTCTAAACGGTGTTCCCCATTCCCTATGGATTCGACTTCGGTCTCACCAAGTTATTACTACTTCACAACCCTGCACTTGGAGTTTGTGAACATCGGGTATCTGCCTTACCACTTTAATCGGTCATGGCTTAAGATATTCAGAGCGATCAACCAACTAGAACCTTTCGCTACTCTAAAGCAAAGGATTCTTTGAACAATTACCTTTGCCTATACGAAGCCATGATGTCGACTAAGTTGTTGGTGCTCATTGACAAGACTTTTTCTTCAAAGCTCGGCTACCCAACACTTAATATTTTTATAGTCATTTGCCGAATGAACCAAGGTGGATGGAAATTTACATGCTATTTTTGAGGAAACCTCATTTATTTCTATTGCATATTCCAACCTTTTAGGAATCGAATCAGCGTCACACCGCATAACTCAAGTATTGTAACCGTCGTGCCTTACCCAATGCGAACATTTATTACTCCTAGCATTGCTTATAAAAGCATCCCTCATTCTGGATTTACATTGTACCACCAGCTTTTACTCAACAATAAGCCTCGACTTTCTTGGCCGCTACCATATTTCATTCACAATCGCTGACCATTATGATAGGGGGTCGAATACTTCTCTCATTCTCCTCTCCTTCACATCATCTAACCATTTACCAGGTATACCATTGAGGCGGGCAAAACTGACGTACCTGTACAGGAAATCCTAGAGGTTCTTTCCACCCGCAATGCCTTGGAGATATTTATTCCAAGGCCGACTTGGAACTATGATGGTGTGTCGGTATTCTGGAGGAGCAAACGACCATCTGTGCTGAGTCTAAGACCCTCTCAGCTAGTTACGATGCCATGTGGAAGGATTGATTGTGTTGGGATGCCTTACACAAACCTTAGGATCTAGCCTCCCGAAACAAACTAGAATTATGGATAATAAAGCAATGAAATAAATCAAAGCATCAATCACACACCACACAAGAGATTTTTTACGTGGAAAACCCTCAAAGAGGTAAAAACCACGGGACCTCGTCCAGATCAACAATCCACTATGAAGTAGAACGTTACAATCTTCTTCACTCACGCAGGAGTGGATAAATAATAAGAGAAATAGAGAAAACGGAGAGATCTAACCGATTACGAGGACATAGAAGCGCTGAGATGTAGATTGCAAAGTAGAGAACCTCCACGAGCAGAACCTCCCTTCTATAAGCTTCCTCTCTCTCTTTCTCCCTCTCTCTCACCTTTGATAGCCCTAAACCCTTTAGCAAATACCTTGTAAAGCTTTAGGAAACCCTCTTGCTATTTTGTGATACCTAGAAAAATCCTAGGCAACCCCTTTTATAGTTTTGGAAAACTCCTTTCCGCATCCCAGTTGCGAAAGGACTCAAATCTGCAGTTTCGCGCAAAATCGCGGAACAAACTGCGTAACCTTCGACTAGTCGAGACATCCCTTCGACCAGTCGTAGGCCCCCTTCGACCAGTCGAAGGTTCCTTCGACCAGTCCAAGCTACAGTAAAAAACACCAAATTACTCGCCGGACTGTTTTCGACTCGAACCTTCGACTGGTCGACCACCAGCCTTCGACCAGTCGAGCAGGGCTCTCGACCAGTCGAAGATGGGTCAAAATAACCCATCAAATCTCCCCCTTTTTGACCCAGGAGGGATCCACCTTCTTCAAGCCAGCCAGGTTTCTACAAACCTCAAACTTGCCCTTGAGTAAAGCCTTGGTCATCATGTCTGACCCATTATCGTCCGTGTGGACTTTCTCAAGCTGTAACACCTTCTGTTCCAAAGTATCCCTGATCCAGTGATACCGAATCTCTATGTGCTTCGACTTGGAATGCTGACTTGGATTCTTGCTCAAGTGTATAGCACTCTGACTATCGCAATAGACCACGTGCTCCTCCTGCTTTAGGCTAAGTTCCTGTAGGAACCTTTTCATCCAAAGCATCTCTTTACATGCTTCTGTGACTGCAATGTATTCGGCCTCTGTCGTCGACAATGCTACGACCTTCTGTAGCTTGCTCTGCCAAGAAACCGCTTCCCCTGCAAACGTGAACATGAACCCCGATGTAGACTTCCTGGAGTCTATGTCACCTGCCATATCTGCATCTGTGTAGCCCTCTAACACAGGTTTTCCGTCACCATAACATAGGCTCAACCTGGATGAGCCTCTTAGATACCGTAGTATCCATTTCACCGCTGCCCAATGCTCTTTGCCAGGATTGGCAAGGTACCGGCTGACAACACCAACCGCATATGTTATGTCTGGGCGTGTACACACCATAGCATACATCAAACTTCCTACTGCTGACGCGTAGGGTATTTTCTGCATCTCTTCCACCTCTTCCTTCGTCTTGGGACACTGCCTGTCGCTCAATCTGAAGTGACCATCCAGTGGAGTACTGACCGGCTTCGCTGCATTCATATTGAACCGCTCTAGGACTTTCTCAATATACCGCTCTTGTGACAGCCAAAGCTTCCTGCTGCTTCTGTCACGGGTTATCTCCATTCCTAGGATCTGTCTAGCCGGGCCCAAGTCTTTCATCGCAAAAGACTTGCCCAACTCCTGTTTCAGCCTGTCAATCTTCTTGATGTATTTTTCCATGATGAGCATGTCATCAACAAATAACAACAGATCTAAGAAATCACCGTCTGAGAACTTACGCGTGAACACACAGTGGTCCGACTCCGTTCTGTCATACCCATACTGTAACATGAACGAATCGAACTTCTTATACCATTGCCGTGGAGCTTGTTTCAGCCCATACAAGCTCTTCCTCAGCCTACACACCATATGCTCCTTGCCCTTGACTTCGAACCCCTCTGGTTGGTGCATGTAGATCTCTTCTTCCAGGTCACCATGGAGAAAGGCAGTTTTAACATCTAACTGCTCTATCTCCAGATCCATGCTAGCCGCCAACCCAAGCAACACCCGTATGGATGTCATCTTCACCACTGGTGAAAATATCTCCTCGAAGTCTATGCCTTTCCTCTGACCAAACCCTTTCACCACAAGTCTGGCCTTAAACCTCGTCTGTGAATTCTTCTGCTCAACCTTCTTTCTGAACACCCACTTGTTGCTCAAAGCTTTCTTGCCCTTAGGCAATTTCACCATGTCATAGGTGTGGTTCTTATGCAAGGATTCCATCTCCTCTTGCATAGCTTTCAACCACTCCTCCTTATGCTCGTCGGCTAGGGCCTCAGAATAATCTTCTGGCTCTCCCCCATCGGTTAGCATAATGTACTCATGCGGCGAGTACCTCTTGGACGGCTGTCTGTTCCTATATGACCTCCTCACCTGTGGCTCAACAGGTGTATCAAGTGGGGGCTGCTCCCCTGGTCCATCTTCTGAAGGAACTCCCTCATCCTCTGCACCTTGTTGTACTCCCCCGTCATCAGGCACCACGGGAGGAGTAATCGGATCCATGTCCTCTAGCTCACCTGAACTAGGCTGGTTCTTCTCTGGCCTACCAATGTCTTCGATACACTGATCTTCAAAGAAAACCACATCTCTGCTCCTGACGAGCTTCTTCTCGGTCGGATCCCATAACCTGTAACCAAATTTTTCATCACCGTACCCTAAGAACATACACTGCCTGATCTTCATATCGAGCTTGGACTTCTCGTCCTTTGGTACGTGAACGGATGCCTTGCATCCAAATACCCTAAGATGACTGTACGATGGATCCTGTCCAGTCCACACCTTCTCAGGTACTTCTCCATTCAACGAGACTGATGGAGACCTGTTTATCAAATACACCGCCGTGCGCATTGCTTCTCCCCAGAACGTCTTGGGCAACTTCGCATGGGATAACATGCATCTGATTCTCTCAACAATGGTGCGATTTATTCGTTCAGCTACACCATTATGCTGGGGGTCTTGGGAACCGTCTGTTCATGCCGTATACCCTGGGACTTGCAGTACTCGTGAAAGTCGCCAATGTATTCACCACCATTGTCAGTGTCAATGCACTTCAATGGTCTACCTGTCTCTCTCTCGACCATAGCATGAAACAATTTAAACACACCAAAGACCTCGTCCTTGGATTTCAAAGCATAAACCCAAACCCTCCTAGATGCATCATCTATAAAAGTGACAAAATACAATGCCCCACCCAAGGTTTTTGTCCTCATAGGACCACAAACATCAGAATAAACCAACTCTAATGCATGCACTTTATTAACATGAGAAGCAGTTTTAATAAATGAAACTCTATGCTGTTTCCCTGATAAACAATCAAGACAGGTTTTGAGAGGCATACCTGTCACGTCTGGAAGGAGCTACTTCCTCGCTAGTAGCTGAAGCCCTTTTTCACTCATGTGGCCTAGACGCCTGTGCCACATGTCAATAGCTGAATCTTCCGCTGCGTTCAATCCACCCTTGCACATACTGACACTTGCCTTGTACAGGGTGCAACACTTCTTTCCTCTAGCCACGATCAATGAACCCTTGATGAGCTTCCATCGCCCACCAGCAAACCGGCTTTCATAGTCATCATCATCCAACCTTCCCGTCGACATCAAGTTGAGGCGAAGGTCTGGGATATGCCTCACATCCCTGAGAACCAATGTGCAGCCCACATCAGTTTTCACACAAATATCACCAACTCCCACGATCTTTGATACGCCAGAATTTCCCATCTTCACAGTCCCATAGTCACCTAACTTGTAGCTTGTGAAGGAGTCCCTGTGTGGAGTCGCATGAAAAGAAGCTCCCGAGTCTATCACCCAGTCGGTGCCCTGACTCGTAGCCGTGAGACATACATCGTGATCTGTAGAAAGAATAACTACCATGTCGCCATCTAAAGCGACCGCAGTGGAATCTGATTCATCTTCCTTCCCTTTTCCTTTCTTGTCGTTTTTCTTACCACGACATTCATGCTTGTAGTGGCCCTTCTTGCCACAGTTCCAGCATTCAACCTCTTTTCTGTTACTCGACTTGCCTCTTGATTTATCTCGGGCCTTCCCGCCCTTCCTGTTCTTTCCTCTCCCCCGTTCCTGCGTCACAAGAGCCTCTTGCTGAGTAGACCCCTGAGACTTCCTCCTTGTCTCCTCATTGAAGAGACAACTGGTTACCTGTTCCATGGATATCTTTCCGTCTGGCGCGGAGTTACTTAGAGACACCACCAATGTCTCCCAACTGTCAGGCAATGAACTAAGCAATAGTAAAGCCTGCAATTCATCATCTAGGACCATCTTCATAGAGGTGAGTTGGTTCACTATATTACTGACCTCATTCATATGCTCGGCGACATAACCACCATCCTTGAACTTGAGATTCACAAGTCGCCTTATCAGAAATATCTTATTACCGGCTGTCTTCCTCTCATACAGCCCTTGTAATTTTAGCCATAGGCTTTCGGCTGAGGTTTCCGTAGACACATGGTGGAACACAGAATCATCCAACCATTGTCTAATAAACCCCACCGCCTTTCGGTCCATCTTCTTCCAATCATCATCAGTTATATCCTTGGATTTTGCTGATATGCCTGAGATTGGAGAATATAGGTCCTTGCAATAAAGCAAGTCCTCCATCTTAGCCTTCCATATGGTCCAGTTAGAATCATTGAGGCTGATCATCCTTGAGCCACCTTCCATAATTCAAAACCGATCCTACCCGTTCAATGAACTTAGCTCTGATACCACTTTGTTGGGATGCCTTACACAAACCTTAGGATCTAGCCTCCCGAAACAAACTAGAATTATGGATAATAAAGCAATGAAATAAATCAAAGCATCAATCACACACCACACAAGAGATTTTTTACGTGGAAAACCCTCAAAGAGGTAAAAACCACGGGACCTCGTCCAGATCAACAATCCACTATGAAGTAGAACGTTACAATCTTCTTCACTCACGCAGGAGTGGATAAACAATAAGAGAAATAGAGAAAACGGAGAGATCTAACCGATTACGAGGACATAGAAGCGCTGAGATGTAGATTGCAAAGTAGAGAACCTCCACGAGCAGAACCTCCCTTCTATAAGCTTCCTCTCTCTCTTTCTCCCCCTCTCTCACCTTTGATAGCCCTAAACCCTTTAGCAAATACCTTGTAAAGCTTTAGGAAACCCTCTTGCTATTTTGTGATACCTAGAAAAACCCTAGGCAACCCCTTTTATAGTTTTAGGAAACTCCTTTTCGCATCCCAGTTGCGAAAGGACTCAAATCCGCAGTTTCGCGCAAAATCGCGGAACAAACTGCGTAACCTTCGACTAGTCGAGACATCCCTTCGACCAGTCGTAGGCCCCCTTCGACCAGTCGAAGGTTCCTTCGACCAGTCCAAGCTACAGTAAAAAACAGCAAAATTACTCGCTGGACTTTGAGTCGAAGTTTTCGACTCGAACCTTCGACCGGTCGACCACCAGCCTTCGACCAGTCGAGCAGGGCTCTCGACCAGTCGAAGATGGGTCAAAATAACCCATCAGATTGCACTGAGCTCATCGGCATCACTTCGATTGGGCGATGTTGCAATCACTGGAAGCTCAACGCAACGACCCAAACGTCGACCTTTTGGAAGTTGCGCATCTCTATCTAGAGCGGGATCGACCAGACACCCAAGAGCTTCTGGCTTTTATCGAACCCCATATAGAGTTCTATCGGACTCATGAAGAATCTAGCAGGTCTGAGGAGTGAAAGGCCGATTAAGAGGTTGACACAGTCAGTCGTCGCCTTGATGTGGTGATAGGCCTCCTTCACTAGTTCACGGTCGAGCGCCCGTCATGTAGGAGAAAGCACGCGCAGGCTTAGGAGGCAAAGGAGTCAACTCTCAAGGAATTCGAAGAGCTTAGGGTGGCCTACACTTGAACTGGCAGATCATGTCTCTTTTTTTATGTATGTTATTTTTTTTTATACATATAATTAAACAGTCGATAGTTTAAGGCCCTCTTTCTGTAAAAAAAAAAAAAAAATCCTTTATTCTTCTGCCTGTGGTAGGACACTTTTATTCCTCCTCTTTTTGTGTTTATTTGGTCTATCCTTGCACTACCTCCCACAAAGAGGGATAGTATGTTTTCAAGAATCGATCATTGATCGGAGCCTTCGCGACTTTCCTGTTTATATCTTTCAAGAGATAAGATCCACCTTTGAGGACTTGGATGACAATATATGGTCCATCCCACATCGGGGACTATTTCTTTCCCAAAACAATTTGTGTGCCCTATTGGCAATACGACTTTCCAAACCTTATCTCTCTCCCCAAAGGATTTTTCTTTTACTCTCTTATTGTATGCTTGAACAACGGTCTCTTTGTTGGTAATGCTAGAATTAAGGACTTTCATTTGGGTCTCGTCCAGCCTTTTGAACTCGACCAACATCACCTCTATAAACTCGAGAGGGGTTAACTAAGCCTGATGTACGGTTCTCAAAGATGGCATAGTAATTTCTAGGGGTGCCACTGCATCGTGTCCATATGCCAATGCAAATGGACTCATCCTAGTACTAGTGTGAGGTGAGTTTCTGTATGCCAGAGCGCCTGGATAGTTTTATATGCCATTCACGAGAATTCTCTTCAATCATTTTTCTCGGGATATTCTTGATTACTTTATTGCTAGCCTAAGCCTGACCATTGGCATGTGTGTAATTTGGCATCGAATGTAAAATTTTAATCCTATACTTATCCGCCATGTCCCTCACTTCTTTTGTTGAAAATGTTGTACCTCGGTCTATGGTGATGGATTCTGGAATCTCGAACCGCTGGATAATACTACTTTTGATTAACTCAATTATTTCTCTGTAGGTGACCCCTTTTCATGGGTTTTGCTTCTACCCATTTGGTGAAATAATTGGTAGTCACGATGATGAATGAATCCATGCGTGTTGAATTTGGATCAATCGTCCATCCTCGGAAAGGCCAAGGTTTGACAATTGAATAGATTTCAATTGCGGGCACATGTTGAATCAGCCCATTTCCTTGGCAAGCATCACAACCTTTGGCGTATCGAATGCAATCAGACACCATTATCAGCCAGAAATACCCATAACACTAAGTGTGAGTCTCATTTTTCTTTTGGGCCGGTGAGCCCCACATAACCCTTTGTGAACCTTACCATTACCAATAAGGCTTCTTTTTTTCTTTTTCTTTTTTTATAAACATCGGAGCAAAAATCTATCAGCCCCTTTTTAGTACAGTTCACTGTCATTCATGACATAATTAGTAGCTGATCTTCTCACATCCCCACTAACCTAAGTGCATGGGCTTTGAAGATAACCCATGAGAGGAGCTCTCTAGTCTTCTTCTTCTTCTATCTCGACCTGACATATCTCCATAACAATCTCCCATTCAAAAACTAATGGTAAAGACCTCCTTTGAATGGTAAGCGTCCTCTCAGTCGATCCCCTCAGGACATCGAGCCTCGTAGCTAACTGCGCCTTTCATTGGCATCCATGTTATGATCCTTAGTAGCATGCATTAGTTCTACTTCATCAAAGATATCCATCATCTAGGATGTCAAAGCGTGGTACGGTAAAAGAGTTGTACATTTAAAAAGCCCTGCCATTTGGTTGATGACTAATTGTGAATCACCCACAATTGTCATACTTCTTGCACCCAATTCTATTAATAATTATAAGTTGATTCTCATAGCTTCATACTCGCATGATTATTAGTGCACTCAAACTCCAGTTGAAACATAAACACCTGTCTATTTTCATTTGGTGTAATTAGGATGATTCTAGCCCCTGACGCTCTGTGAGTCTTCGATCCATCAAAGTTCAACTTTTATAAGATTAAATGTATGCAATATAAATCTAAAACATCTAGAGAAAGTTGATCTTCCAAGTAAGATGGATGGTCAGTAAGGAAATTAGTTATGGCCAACCTTTTATTGCCTTTTTAGGAACATAACAAAGATCAAATTTAGACAAAGCCAACACCCATTTACCAATTCGCCCATTCAAAATTGACCGATTCAACATGTATTTCACTAAATCGGTTACAACTATTACATTTACTCTTTCAGCCAGCAAATAATGCCTTAATTCGGTAGTCGTGAAGTACAATAATAAACACAACTTTTATATGGCAGAATAAAGTCTCTTGGCATCGAGGAGTGTCCGACTCAGATAATAAACTGCACATTCTTTCTGGTCGTCGTCATCCTAGGCTAAGAGGACTCCGACCATATCTATCGATCTGCAAGATACAACTTGAGCAGTCGACTTCAACTGACAGCATTAGCACTGGCGGCTTCATCAGATACTCTTTAATCTTTCTCAAAGCCTGCTGATGTTCTACCTCCCATTAAATTTGAGCCCCTACTTCAATTTTACCAACAGAGAAAATACATTAGTCTTCCTTGCATAGTTAGATATAAACCTTCGCATAAAGTTAACCTGACCTAAGAACCACTACAATTCCAATTTGTTCTTTGGTAGATGAGCGTTTATAATCGCTTGAGCCTTGTTTTGATCTACCTCGATCCCTCACTGATGCACCAAAAATCCCAATAAATTATCAATCAAGACCCCAAAAGCATACTTCAGGGGATTCATTTTTTGCTTATGGAGTCTCATCTACTCGAAAATTTTACGCAAATTAGCAAAATGATTCTCTATGTCAACCGACTTTACTACTAAGTCATCAACATAAACCTCCATAAATTAGCTGACCATATCATAGAATATAACATTCATCCCCTCTGATATGTAGCCCCTGTATTCTTAAGCCTGAAGGGCATTACCACCCAACAGTAAGTCCCTAGAGGGCCTGGGCACCTAAATGTCGTTTTAGGCACTTCATCTAATCCTATATAAATTTGTTTGTACCTGAAATGGCCATCCATGAAGGACATAACTCGATGTCCGGCAGCCTAGCAATGGATATTCATCATTTGGCATTGCTATATTTAAATTTTCGAAGTCAATGCAAACCTGCAACTTACCATTCTTTTTTATAACCAGGATCACATTCGAGATCCACTCAGCATAGTTCATGGGCCTGATGAAACATGCCTTCAATAACCATTTGGTCTCTTCTTTTATTTTATAAGTTGTTTTTATTGTCATTCGCCTGGGTGGTTGTTTATGCTGCCAATACCCTTCTTTTTAGGTAACATGTGCTTGACTAAGACCCAGTCGAGCCGTGGCATCTTGTGGTAATCCCATGCAAAGCAATCGACGAATTCTTTGAGCAAGTTGGTCAATTGCAATTTGTCTTAGGACCTGAGCAATCCGCTGATAAACATAGGCTTTGGGTCTTGCTCGGTCCTTAGGTTCACTTCCACTAAGGGATTTGAACTTGGGCCTGAGAATCCTCCAGCTTATCACGAGATAGTCGCCATCGACATCCTTCAGGCTTTCTTTGAGCCTTCTTATTTTGGTCATGAATCAGGCCTGTACTGGTTATCTTTCAGCATACCAATCACGAGGTCTCTTCGATGGTACAATGCGAAACCGACCGAAAAGGAATGATGTCCCTTGGCAGGTTATCGACTGAACTGATCACTGTTGTGATATCTTACACAATGTTGTCTAGATTCTTTTTTACAGATATTTCATTTGGTTGGCCTTACTTATTCCTTCCAGTGAATTGAATTAGCCCTACCTCTTTGTTATACTAATAAGCTTCATTTACATTTGAAGTAGTAAGAATGGTTTGTTATCAGCCAAAAACAATCCAACTTTATCCTAGTTCCAGAAGATTATAAACTAGTATAAGGATGACGGGATACATGCAAACGAATGGATCCAGTCTTTACCAAGCATAACATTATAGTTAGATGAGGTATCAACCATAAAAAAATATGGCCAACATTATTTCAGTCCCGACAGTCAAGTTAATTGGCATAACCCCATGAATATTTGTAACATGACCAACAAAATTACTGATAGTGACCTCTGATGAGATCAAGTCGGCCACTATCTTCTCCAATTGTGACATCATTCTTAGTGGTAGAATATTGACAGCAGCCACATTGTCGACCAGAATCCTGGTGGTGACTGGGCAACCTTCAAGATGAGCAGATATATACAACGGCTTGAGGTGTTGCATCATATTGTGGGTGGGTATTTTTATTACTACTCTTTCTGACGTAACTCCTGATTCCATCGTAACGGTGTTCACATGTGGCATTTCATCCACTCCTGGTCTCCCTTTGATCATTTCCTCTTATGTGAAAGAAGTGTGATGTATCACCACAGGAGGGTTGAATTCCTCTACATCACTTATCATCTTACTCGATTGGGTCGGCTTAGCTTGGAAACTGGAAAGCAAAGTAAGTACTATATTGCAATGGAAAATGACGGGTGGTAATGTCCCAAACACAATCTCTGAATTCGGACATTGCCCCCTAGTGTTCCTATGCCATCTTGCATATTTGGATTTTTTTAATATGCTCAACGTTCTCATCGGCCACAACGTCGGATGATGTGGTCGTAGGTGAGACCACTTGCAACGCTTCAACAGTCACTACTAATTCGTCACCAGCCACTCATCCCCTAGGAAACATTCTTCACTGAGATAATATGAAATATTATCATAGTCATCTGTCCTTTGGACCAGCCGTTCCACAGGGTTGGGCAAGAATGCTAGTATCCTGATCACATAACACAGGAGGAAGGACTGCTTTGATCGTGTTAACAGCTGACTATTCTCCAGACAGGGATTCTTCAGAATAGTCATGCTTGCACTACTTTCGATTGGGGTATGCCCTCAACCCTTGCTGACTCTCTGCTTATGGCCGCTCTACGCCTTTGTCAATGGCATTTTTGAGTTCGAGTCATTGCTTCTGGCACTATTGAAAATTTAGTATGCGTGACCCATTTTTTGACTCCCTTCTAGGTTGACGGAGGTTTAACCATTCTTTGATTTGACACCTTGCCCTAAGAGTAACGATCAAGGGATGAAGGTGTCCTCTGTGGCCAATGTTGATGGCTTCCTTCAGCCCTTCTTGGAGCCATGTATCAACCTTGTGACGTTGGTTGAGGAGGGTCTCCCCATTCCAGAACGGTCCTTATGTCAACACTGGTCGCATAACAGTGAGCTTCGACCGTCTTGCCGAACTGTGTTCAGCTACGTGACGATTGAGTGGGGAGGTCAATGTTGCCCCTGCCCTGGCCATTGTGGTGCACTTTCGCGGTTAGTTTGGCCACGATCAATCCTTAGTCGTAGTCGATTAACCTTTCTTAGATTTTTCGCAACCATATTGACCTTAAGATTAGGCGGGAATGAATCAGTATCGATCAGCATTACCTCTTCACCCTTCTCGGGGAACTTCAGCAACCTACGATCAATATTATCCTGGACCATGTTCCTGAATACCCACGCATTTGTGAGTTCAATGGGAACGACTTTCGTGCCATTTACAGTATTGAATTTTTTATAATTCATCGGCTGATGGTATCTTATGATTTATGGGAATCTTAATAAACTTTTCAACCAACAGAATCTTGACTATCTCATTAGCCTGTGTGATATCAAAAGTGTATACTTTTTAGGCCTTTTGTACAGTCAATTCTACCTTGACCAGTGCCGAGCATATGAGTGGCTTTTTAGCGACTACTTTAGCAATCGCAAACTCGTAATTTTGATCATGGTAATATGTCCCAATTGATGAGTTCTTTTGCCTAGCACCCTCTTGTAGAAGTTCTTCGTACCTGGAAACCTTCCCAGTCAGGTCATACATGTCTATGAACTTTATCCCAATGAAATTCGTACGAAGTTTGCGTAAATTTTGCCTTGGTCATAATAACCTTACATCGGCTTTTCGCCTTTTTAAACCGAACAATATAGCTCTCACAGGTTTCTCCTATAGTTGTCGAAAATGCGTGAGATCAACCATGGTTATTTTCCTATTCTTAGAGAAAAACTAATAATGGAATTTTTCTTTCATTTCTTACCAAGTATGAATTAAGTTTGACAATAAGTTGGAATAACACATGAAAGCCGTTGTTGATAGCGAATGACTGAATAATTGCAGCTTGCGATAATCGTCGTTTGCTAACTCCCAACACCGCATAGCGAATCATTCAATGTGTTGATGTTCGATTGGCTGGGATCACCTGAAAATAAGGCAAAGTCTGGTCGATAATTCCGTGGAAACGGATGCTGCCGATCGATCCACTTAGGATAAGGTTTATGGTGGACTGGAATAGTATTGCAGCCGAGACTTGGCCTGCAACTTCCTGGACCATTTACATGATTTGATCATGATCCACTTGTTAAGGTTCAACCATCGATGGTAGATCGGGACCTAATCGGTTTAGTCCTTGGAACAATGGGTTCCTAGGGAATTGTTGGAGATTATGCCCTCCCGATAAGCCATAATGTCGAACTTCAGGAATGAAATTCCTACCCTACCGCTTTGGTCGTCTGAATTCAGCGTGTGGTGGATCATTCCATGTCTCCTGAGCTGGAATTGGTGGTGGGTTGCTTTGCGAGGGAGGCATAAATAGCGGCTAAATTGCATTGTAGATAGAACTTCCCTCAACATTATACTGTATTATCGTAGGCGTTCTTTCATCCATCATAACCATTAATCGATGCATGGCCTTGATCTGGCTGGCCATGTATCTGTTAGTGTTCTCAGTTTGAATATGGAATTGCTCGACCTGGGCTCTTTCGTATTCCTGAACATGTTGGATACTCATCTATACATCCTATAATGTGACCGTTATCTCTTCAGGAGAACAGACTGAGAAGTCAACACCCCTTCTTGATTCCTGGTAATGAGTGTCGGGCTACTGTTCAAATTTAATGCTTTAAGGGCCACTTGAACCCGTACGTCCTTGGTCGGAGATGGTGCAGTCAGTGTGGAGGGGACCCCAATGATTCGATTACTCATTCTATTCATAATTTCGATTGGTAATGTTACACCAATAATTTAGAGATAGGTTCCCACCGAGCGTGCCAAAACTATTGCTCGTTGTTTTTTCCAACTTTGTCATATGGTAAGTGTAGGCATGGTAGAATTTAATTTTCTGCTCAATTCAAACTGAACAATTATGACCCCAAGCGTCGAGATAGGCAGATACGTAGTATATGACCAAGAATGAATAAGATCGGCCGCCTATTTAGCCACTCACTTAGTGTGTAAATAGGATCAGATGATATTTAGAGGGTAGGGTTCGTCCTCTGATGATGAGTTGCATATTTTGTCTTTCCTTACAAAATGACTTTTCAATTTAGATAAAAGAAAAATGAGAAAGGAATTCTTATAGTCGGTCATGGAGAACGATTGCGAAGCACCTTCCTAGATGAGGAATTGAATTCAGCATATGAGCATAAACTCAAATTACAGCTAAGATTACCAACTACCTGATTAATACTATGGATTACACTATGGAATGTAAACAGCAGATGATAAATAAAAAATTACACTAGGAAATGTAATTGATTTGTAGAAACGCAGAGTGATTACTCTAAGAAATGTAAATGACATGTCATTGAAAAAAATTGAAAGATATATTAGGTTTAATTTGGTTTCTATTATGTAAAATTTTCGTTTTAAATTTCTTTTATTTATATTTTAAATGGTTCATTTAGATCCAATCAACATGATTATTCTTCAATCAATCGCTGAATAAATATTGTGGCGTTGTTCAATAAGCTTCAGCTTTATCGGGCTGAACAAATAAACCAATATATCTTTCAATCAGCTTTAGCAGGAATTGGAGGCAATGGGGGGATGAACAATCCTAACCTCACCTCTGATTTTGGAGTTGAATGAGAGCCATCGAAAATTATTCTTTTCAATGATATAAATTCATCTCCAAAGTTCGACGGTCAAGATCATACTTTCTTAAGGTGGCCCGCTTAGCATTAGACGGTGGCACGCTGGATTCTGTTTCGTGTCAGGAGCAAAACGAACTCGTGGGCCAGGGCCGATCAGAGTGCTCCTTACCTGACGAACGGCACGATCTCGCACACGTCTGCCATGTTGTCACGAGCACCGCGAAGATCCCTCAACCATTTCAAGCGAGCAAGCACGGGCAGCATCCTTCAGGGCACAGATGTAAATTCATAATAACACAGGGTAATCTTGTAAAGAGTTCAAACTCACGGACGTCTTTATGGGCTGATCGTATTTTCGAGGAATTATTTTTACTCCTGATGCATACGATACTTGATACGCAGGCACTCAGAAAATACCACGTAGCATACATTAAATCAAATTAAACCGACTAAATTATGTAAATCGATCTAACTCCAATTCCTGTTATCATAATTTTTAACAATCCTAACCTCTGATTCATGGAAACTTGTCCGTGGAAACAGAGCCACTGGATATTTCATTTTTAACCGTCCAATAAATGTCCACCGATCTAAAAGGAAGAAAACAAAAGAAGCTTAGGTTTTGGCTTCCGATCCATCCAGGCTGGAACCAATAATTTGGACAGTTGAATTCTAATTAATTGTATACGCTTTACAGCGCCCGCGTATCATCTATCACAAGCTGTGAGAGTATCAAAGTCTCTACTTTTGCGCTTTTTTTTACTTCGGTAAACGTCTTTATCGCTTTTGAAGCGAGTAATTGCACTTTCCCAAATCTGCCACTATCAAATCCAGAAGGCGGTTTCTGTTGATAATTCAAAGTGAGGACAATCAAGATATTTTGATCAAAGTGTATGGGCAATTTCGACATTTCCTTAAACGAGTCTATATAAGGAATCCTCGCGTCACACTGTACAGCCGCCCCAGGCCAACGTGTCGGCATCCGACCGCTGCGATGGAACTACCCGCTCAATGTTCGCCACGTACATAACCCGCAGCGAACGCAGATTAGATACTGACAGGTTGAGTAGCGAATCAGCTACTGAAGTGACGTCGTGTGCCATTATAATATATGTGTTATATCCATGCCATTTATCCATTTTGAAATATTATTTTAAGTCCCGAGCCAAAAAAATGAGGTAAATAAAAATATGTAATAAACCTATTAACAAAAAATAGTGGGAGAATGATTGCCACCATTGAAAATATCCTGAGCACACTGATGTTTGTTTGAAATTTAACCCCTTCAAAGATCAGATAAAGATATGAAATAAGATAAAATACAAATATCAACTTATTTAAAACTTTCGTGGCATTTAAAAGTTTTCAGTGATAAGCATTACTGTCCCACTATTTTACGTGCGAAGTCTACTAAAGCTTTGGATGTAACTCATTCGCTGGATATTATCTTAAAATAACCTCTCCAAACAGATAGAAGGTGGGATACAAATCATAGATCATGGTGGAGCCACGGAACTTGGTGACGTCACTTCATTGTAAGTCTAGCCACTCAAACCTGTAAGTAGCTAATCCGCGCCCAACCGCAGCCGAGGTATATCCACGACACGTCGGACAGACACGTAGGCTTCCTACGTGGACCATCGATTCTAGTCAGCAATCCCTCGACCCGCTCTTAAAAGCCACTAGTCTCTGCATTCGTCCCAAGTCCTGACTCCGTTCTTCCGTCTCGACCGACGGCGCACTCTAACCGGATAACTGATTCACCTCGCCGGGAAACCGATCTAACTAGCCGGAAAATGAAGTTTCCGGCCATTTCTGTGACGGGTGAATCACTGATCCTTACGATCCTTTGCCGGAAAGAAGCCGGAGGCCGACTTGCTTTAGAAGAGATCCGAAGTTATTCCAAGCTGGCTAAGAAATTCCAGGAAATGATGGTGTAACGGTCGCCGGAAACGTATCGGATTTCGTAATTTCGCTCATTTTATATTTCTGCTGCGGATTCCGCCATTTTCCTGAGAATTTGTGTAGGGATCGGACGGTTTTGGGGATTTTGATGAGTGTAGAGGATGATAAGAGAGATCAATGGCTTTTTCGTGTTTTGGAGCTTCTAGTTTAGGAATCGTTTGTGTAATTGTAGAATTAATATACGTGATTTAGGTATCCGGCCTTGATTCTAGGTTTTTTTTTTTTTTTTTTTTTTTTTTTTTTTTTTTTTTTTTTTTTTTTTTTTTTTTTTTTTGTACATGGAGGTTTTGAGGTTCGGCGGTTTGAATCTCGGTTTGATTTCTCGTGTTTGTGCTCCTATTTCATGAAAATGGAGATATAGAGTTAGAAGAGAGGGAATTGGAGATTTCCAGTTTTCGGATTTTGATCTCACTAACCATGCCTTTTCCGATGAAGATCCAGCCGATCGATCCTTCATCTGCTTTGAAGGGATCGATCAGGACCGATCCAGCTGCGAAACCTGTTGTGAAATCGCGACTCAAGCGGCTCTTTGAGAGGCAATTCCCGAGTGTTTTGAGGATTTCATCTACCGATAAGCTTGGCGGCGGCGAGCAGCAGCATTGCAGCAAAGAGAGTAGTAGTGGCGTTGGTGGCGGCAGCGATTTCGAGCCGAGCTCTGTTTGCTTGGACAAGATGGTGCAGAATTTCATAGAAGAAAGCAACGACAAGCAGATGGCAGCGAAATGCGGCCGGAATCGATGTAATTGCTTCAATGGGAACTGCAATGACAGCTCCGATGACGAATTTGACTTCTCCGGCGGCAGTGGCGATGGTCAGATTGCTCCGGCAGCTGGCGAGGCCTGCGAAATCCTCAAGGTAAAGATAAAACGTTGCCGAAATCTCCGATTCTCTAATCAATCGAAACATCTCTTTCAAAATCTAATTTTTTTTACCCTTTTTTTTTATCTTTTTTTTAAGAGCTTGGTGCCTTGTGCAACCGTATCGGAGCGAAATCTCTTAGCTGATACAGCAAAAATCGTTGAGAAAACAGAATCTGCAAGCGCAAAGACGATTGCAGAAAGATCGTTACGGACGGCCTCGAATCTCTTGGATACAACGCTTCTATTTGCAAATCCCGCTGGGAGAAATCCCCCTCTTTTCCTGCTGGTATTCATCTCTCCCTCTCCCTCTCCCTCTCCCATCTATCCCACTCCTCTCCCCCTCTCTCCCTAAAAGTTGTATCTTTCTACAGGAGAATACGAATACATAGACGTGATCGTAGAAGGAGAGCGCCTTCTAGTCGACATCGACTTCAGATCGGAATTTGAGATCGCTCGGTCAACAAAGAACTACAGGGCAATCCTCCAATCTCTACCGTCGATCTTCATTGGAAAGCCCGATCGCCTCAACCAAATCGTAGCCGTCGTTTCCGAAGCTGCGAAACAGAGCCTGAAAAAGAAGGGCCTGCATTTCCCCCCGTGGAGGAAACCCGAGTACATGAGAGCAAAATGGCTCGCTCCGTACCAGCGCATGAAACCGATGGAAGTCAGCGATAACGAGATCGAGAACTCACCGTGTCTGATCAAAACCCGCAATTTCTCGGGCGAGTTCGAGCTGATCGTCGGCGAGAAGAACTCGGGCTCGCCCGGGAATAAAGATCCCATCGTCTGTGGGTCAGATCCCGAGGGGATTCCGGCGTTGGGGAGGAGAAGATAACGGTCGTGGTGTCCCCGTGGCAGCCCCCGGCAATCAAGCCGCGAGTCTCTGGAGCTAAGATCGTTACTGGTTTAGCTTCTGTTCTGAGAGAGAAACCCTAATTTCTGATTTTTGATTTTTTCCTTTTTCCTGAGAAATTAAAATCTCGTATAACGTTTTAATCCCCTCCTATCCCTTCTTTTTTTCTTCGGCAAGGGTTTGTAAGAAGGAAAGCTACTGATATATGATAAATAATAAATAATAATAACAATAATAATATAATAACAGCGGAAATTTCATAACCAGGTGTTCAATTTTTCTATTTTTCTATTTTTTTTTTTTTTTTTTTGGTTGACTCAGAGTTTATGGAGCGTTTGGTTGCAACAGATATCGTGAAATTTCATTATATATCGTGAAATTTGGTGCAACCAAACACACCATATTATTAACTTGAATCCTTTTTTGATTTTTTGGGTTTTCGATTGAAGATTTTGCAGAAGTTGGTTGCAGGTAATCTGTGCGCCAGGGGTTCGTCGCACACGTGCAAAATTGGTGCGCGCGTGCGTTATCCGGGTATTTAGAATGTCTGGTCGGTCCAATCATCAAGTGGGCCAGGCATGTTTGAGAAACGAAATCAGAGGGTGAGAGGTTATAAAAATAAGGGATTTCTGCTTCGGCCACATGCGTGTACGAGGTAGGTCACGTTTGTCCCTCTGCAGTTGTGCGATATCCAAGCCGTCCATCAGGTAGGTCTGACCAGTGGAGATTTCCTCACCAAAAATCGATCGTGTACATTCAACAGATGGGCCACGATGTTAGCAGCAGTGTTTTTCGACGCTCAGTCGTATGTTTGTTTCGTAAACTGTAATCACGTGGCAAGTGGGTCAACCTGATTCTTGGGCGAGAGCATATACATGGCGGATATCCCTATGATGATTGGATTGGATCGAGGACCCTTATGTCATGCTGCCACATGTGTGGCATGAGCATGAGCTGCCGTGCACACGTGAGGTTCATCAAAGCTCAGTAAAACAACCGTGTATATCGGATTTACAGGTTTGGGACTCTCTGGGAGAATAAAATAGCCAGATTTATTGGCGGGATTTCTTCAGGTGGGCCTCGCACGTGAATGGCCTGGCTATTGCACGTATCTGGAAGCTACACGTGCCGTATTAATTCTCTCGCACCCTCGTCCTTCTGTCCAGTCGTGACAAAACAAAAAGTGATGTCGCTGAGATCCCAGCCGCGCATCAGGTTGGCCCACCGCGTAGCTTCCCTGGCTGGTCGTTTCATCTTGTGGACGCCGTACAAAAGAACTGAATTCCTTATCGATCGATGGTGCTTTTGTGGCCCAAATTTAATTTAGAACGGCTTTAGTTTCTTTTCTTCGAATCCAAAAGGTGGGTCCCACATGATGAACCGCTCAGATCTCGTGCGTGTGGCCACGATCCCTTATAAAAGTGTACTCGCATGCGTACACATTGCATTTCTCGCCATTTTCTTCATTTATTAAGGTATTTTCTTCATTTTTGTATTTTTTATTTTAAACAGGGTAGAAAAACGAGTCTGCTGACGGCAGGCTCGTGCCGTTTCGAACTCGTGGCGGATACGAGGCCATGAGAATTACGTGACCCGCTCTTTTTCCTTTTTTTGTATTTTTATTTTTTATTTTTATTTTTATGCATAGAACCACCACACCACCTTTCCGTGAAACCGCTTTTCCGAAAACCACCGAACGGGATTCCGGTTTCTGGTTTCCTTTACAATAAGGAGTGGTGGGGAAGAACTTTCATGGCTCTTAAAACGTATCCGTTGTTACTGTGGTTCTACGCAAAGGTAAGGGTCGGTCGAAGAAAGTGCAATGATGCGAAACTTCTCCCAACGTCTCGTAGAGTGGAATGACCAAATTACCCTTCGCTTCTCGGAAATTTCACCTTGTTTTCTTCCCCCTTGCCGTGGATTCCTTTCGGGAAACTGACTGCCCTTCCCCGAGTCTTTTGAACGAACTACAAAAAAAAACTTAGGAAGTGCCGCTCGTTTTGAAGACCATGACCGCTCACGCGCTGTGACCGCGATGTCCCTCGTGCTATGGCGAAGGTCGTTGCTAACATGCGCCGGTGCAGTTTTACGCACCCAAGCTACCATGCAAAGCACCTTGTATCTGTCTGTACACGTGGAAAAGAAGGATCGGATCCATCTCATTAGTTCATTAACGGCTGGTGAGAGATCCTTCCCATCTGATCAGTGTGTTATGGCTCGATTTACAGTTTATGTCCCGTCACAAGTGCGGGTGTGCGAGAATTGAATGCCCGGCTCAATTCAAATATCAGCCGGTACGTGGCATGTGACCAAAGTAGGATAAGATCGGTCGCATGTTCAGCTACCAGCACGGTATGTACGGTATGTGGAAGGGATCACTCTTTAAAAGAATAAGATGATATTTAGAAGTTTGGATGATATCAAATGCATTCTCAGTATATATAAATAGCAAGATAGCTGGTGGTGTATGAGGGTAGATACAAATTATAACTAAAGTTAATAGCTACTTAATTATCGCTATGGATTATAATAGGCAAAAAGAAAAGGATTATAATACCGAGTATAATTTATTTGCTCAAAAGTAAAAACATTATGAGAAGGTTTGAAAAACCATGAGAAGGTTTGAAAAACTACCGTAATTTTGTCTGGTGGTGCTATTCTCATTTATAAAATATACAGAGCAATATTACAATAAGATGATTTACGTACATAGTCAACATATTCATCTATAGCTATTGTCTATAATCAAGGGATTGCCTATAATCATGGGATTGATTTTTAATAAAGGATACAACATAATTTGAAGAGGATCTTGTGGATCCTTCTATATCCGTAATACCCCCCGCAAGCCTAGTGTCTCGGAATCAGAGATGCGAAGCTTGGAACGTAAAAAAATGAAGGCAGGTTGGCCGAGACTTTTGGTGAACATGTCGGCAATTTGTAAGTAAGTGGGGACATAACGAATCTTGAGTTCTCCGGAGGCCACCAGTTCTCTCACAAAATGATAATCCAAATCAATGTGCTTAGAACGCTTATGAGAGACTGGATTGACAGCGAGAAAAATGGAGCTTTGATTATCACAAAGCATGATTGGAGGAGATGAAGAAGACACATGAAGATCCCGAAGGAGATGTCGCAGCCACTTAACCTCAGTGGCAGTGAGGGCCAATGCCCAATATTCAGATTCACAGCTGGATTGGGAAACCGTTGGTTGCTTTTTGGAACTCCAGGACACTAGATTACCACCGAAATAAACAGCATAACCAGAAATTGAGCGACGCGTATCGGGACATCCAGCCCAATCGACATCTGAATACGCAATGAGATCTCTAGAGGAAGATGGAGTGAAAGATAAGCCAAACCGAAGAGTCCCCTTAACGTAGCGTAGTATCCTTTTAACAGCCTGAAAATGAGAAATAGACGGCTTATGCATGAACTGACTAACAGCACTGACAGCGTGAGCAATATCCGGGCGAGTGATGGTGAGATATTGAAGGGCACCTACGAGCGACCGGTAGAGGGATGGATTATCAAAATCTGGGCCAACCGTGGAAAGGTGCTGAGCGACCACCATGGGAGTAGCCACCGGTTTGGAGTCAACTAACTGTGCACGCTTAAGATCTCATGGGCGTACTTGGGTTGGCTAAGAAAAAGGTCAGTAGACGTGCGATGAGCTTCTAAGCCCAAAAAATAGTTCAAGGATCCAAGGTCCTTGGTGGCAAATTCACGAGTCAGCTTGCCAATAAATCCATCGAGGAGTGCCGAATTGCTGCCAGTCACGACAATATCGTCAACATAGAGTAATAAATAGATTAAGTCAGCACCCTTGGAGAGAACAAATAAAGATGAGTTAGCACGACTACAAATGAAGCCAATAGCCAAGAGAAAAGAGCTAAAGCGATGGAACTAAGCACGTGGAGCTTGCTTGAGACCATAGAGAGCCCAGCGAAGCCGACAAACATGTGTGGGATATTTAGGATCAACATATCCAGACGGTTGATCCATATAAACCTCTTCCTGCAAAAGACCATTAAGAAATGCATTTTTGACGTCCAGTTGCCGGAGAGGCCAATTATTAGAGACGGCGGGATAAAACAATTCTGACTGTGGAAGCCTTGACAACAGGACTAAAGGTATTAGTGAAGTCGAGGCCCAGTTGTTGTGTGTAGCCCTTTGCAACAAGACGAGCCTTAAGACGATCCATAGTACCATCGGATAGATATTTGATGCGGAAAACCCATTTGGAGCCGACTACATTTTTGTTGGGCTGTTTAGGTACTAGATCCCATGTATGATTTTGATGAAGGGCCTGAATTTCGTCATCCATAGCAGCAATCCAACTGGGATGTTTGGCAGCAGACTTGAAGCCTTTGGGCTCGTGTATCGTGAGAAGAGAGTAGAACAGGTTGGAGTGAGGAACTGTGCACACATGGGATCGGTGGGTAGGCTTGAAAATTCCTGATTTAGCCCGAGTTTGCATCGGATGAGTGCCAATTAGAGGAGGACGGCCCGAGGCTGTAGGGGAAGAAACGTTGGTGACAGGATCTGGGTCAATGGGCATGAGAGTTGAGGCATGCGAAGGCTCATGCACCGAAGGAATAGTGGGCTCAGCATCTGGGGCCTGCAAAATAGAAATAGGCACAAAACTAGCAGATGGATCAGTTAAACAAGAACCACATGGATGTGGTATGGGATCGGGCTGAGTCGGTAATTCGGCCACTGGGATGGTAGTAGGCTCAAGAAATGCACTAACGGGAGAGTTAGGCAAGGGCCTAGAGCAAGGAGTTCCCTTAAAAGGGTAATTAAGCTCATCAAAAATAGCATGTCTGGAAATAAAGACATGATTAGTGGAACGATCAAGACAACGAAAGCCATTGTGAGACATACTGTAGCCAAGAAAAACACATGGACGACTGCGAGGGGCTAATTTGTGAGAAGCATAATCGCGTAAGTATGGAAATACAAGGCAACCAAAAGGATGAAAATTGGAATAAATGGGAGATTTACCATACAGAAGCTCAAAAGGAGACAGGCCATTAAGAATAGGCGTGGGCAATCGATTAATGGTGAAAGCAGCCGTGTTAAAGGCATAAACCCAAAATTTCAAAGGGACATGCAGTGAGTGAAAGAGCATCGCTAAACCAGTTTCAGTTATATGACGATGTTTGCGCTTGGCATGGCCGTTTTGGGCCGGTGTATAAGGACAAGACATTTGATGATGAATGCCACAGTCTTGTAAATGATCCCGAAAATTATGATTGGTAAATTCAGTGCCTCCATCACTTTGAAATACTTTGATTTTAACGGAAAACTGATTTTCCACAAATTTCTGAAATTGAAGAAAAATGCGAAAAAAATCCGATTTAAATTTCAAAGGATAGAGCCACGTAAATCGGGAATGATCATCAACAAAAATGACATAATATTTATAACCCAAATTGGACGGAACAGGAGATGGACCCCATAAATCACAATGAATAAGATCCAAAACATGAGATTCCCATTTGTCATTATGTTGAAATGGAAGTCTATGACTTTTTGCAAGTTGACAACTAGAACAAATAGTGGGAGTAGGAAGCAAAGAAATCACACATAATTTACGATTTTTATTCAAAAGAGAAATAATAGAATGAGACACATGACCCAAATGAGTATGCCAAACATCAAATGAAGCGCGAGGACAATTATTAGAGAAAACAGAAATTAAAGATTGATGTCCACGCTCAAGCACATAAAGACCGTTTTCACGCCGTCCGGTTGCCACCACCTTTCTTGTGACTTGATTCTGTATAATAAAACTGTCATTAGTAAAGGTGATAGAAAAAGGAAAATCAGAGGTAAGTTTACTGATGGAAATCAGATTTTTGGTTAAGCCAGGCACAACTAAGACATCCTTTAAGGTAAGGGAAGAGGTGGGAGAGAGGGTACCGATGTGAGAAATGGGAAGAGAGGCACCATTACCGACAGTAACACGATCCTTACCAGTATATGACGCAGGGGAGGACGTGAGGTCGAGCACCGTCTTCCTCAAGATGATAACTATTCCGAATCCACGGAACTTCTCTGGACTCCTCACAGAGACTTCTCGAATCCACGAGAAAAGAGAGCAGAAAATAGAAATAAATTCTAAATAAATTCGAAATAGATTAATGAATGAATAAAAACAAGTTCACAACCCTTTAAATAAGGGTACTAAGCAATGGGAAAGAAATCCGAATCAAACTACAACTAGGACTCCTAGAATTCGCAACTTACTATAAATAGTAAACTTACTATTTATAAACGGTCGTGATGTCTACTAGTGCGCAAGGTTTTCGGCCAAAAATAGTAAGTGTCCTATTTGGCTTCACCAACCCGTTCTCCTAATTATTCTAAGCTCTTTTCACGTTGGGCGCAACTCCTAAAGCCCGACGGATGAAGAGTTATAAGCAAACTAAAACTTACTATTTATAGTAAAAACGAAATTGAAACAGGGAAACGACCGTCAAATCAGGGGTTTCTCGCAATTCCGAGCATCGCAACCCGGCGTAGAAGGGTTGGTTGGCTAAAGTAGCTCGTTCTACCCCAAAATCATATATTTTTCGTCGGCTAACTCATCCCGGATTGCGAGATACGCCTGATTTAAGGTCTGATGGTCCAGATCACTTCTGTCGCCGACTGGGCCTTTTCTGATCCATCTTTGCCATGTAATTGTCCGCGACCTGCTCTACATCAGTATACGTATCAAACTTGTCCAACTGAGCAGCATCATTAGTCATGTGTGCAATGGCTCCGGTGTCCGTATACCAATCAGAACCCTGATTATCATTGAGTGTGCATGAGGTAAAAGCCTCCACAAGGTTGGTAGCATTTGAGGAATGAGAGTAGCGGTCACGGCAAGAAGTGGCGTAATGCCCTTCCCCACGACAAATCTGACAACGAATAGGACGGTTGCGTGATGATGACCACCACCACGGCTACGACCCCCACGAGAGGCACGACCACCCTCATGAGCAGAGGCAGATTTGTTACTGTGAAAGGCAATGAAGGCTGCAGAAGTGGATCCCGTGGTAGGCAGCTCCAGTGATTTAACAAAATTTTCATAACTCTCCGCCATGGGAACAATCTCAGTAAAAGAAGGGAGAGATGAAAGAGATAACTGTATAGTAGAAAAGGTGGAGAAAGTAGAGCCAAGTCCACGTAAATACCAGTATATTTTGTTAAGATCATCTACGGAGTGACCCATGGCAGCAAGCTGGTCACAAACGGATTTGAACTCACGGGAATATTCAACAACAGACCGAGCATCTTTCTTCATGTGTTGCAATTCATCTTTTAAACGCAACTCCCTGGATTTGGAGCGATGACTGAAGGTGGTCTCTAGAGTGGACCAGACTGCATGCGAAGAGGTCAGACTAACAACAACAGATAGGGCTTCTTCTGTCAACGAAGCAAGGAGGAGGCTTAGTACAAGTTGATCGGTCTACTGCCATTTAGTAAATGCTGGATTGACAGTGGCAGAGGCACCAGAACCAATAGTTGCAGAAGGAGGTTTGATGGAGCCATCAACATATCTAAGGAGATGTTGACATTGTAGCAATGGCAGCACTTGACTACGCCAGAGGAGAAGGTTGGAAGAAGATAACTTGATGGTCAAGAGGTGGATCATGGTGTTGAAAGACAAGATAGGGGACGGAGTTTCAGATGCCATTTAGATCGACAGAGGTGAATCCTTAGAGGAGCTCTGATACCATGAGAAGGTTTGAAAAACCACCGTAATTTTGTCTGGTGGTGCTCTTCTCATTTATAGAATATACAGAGCAATATTACAGCAAGATGATTTACGTACAGAGTCAACATATCCATCTATAGCTATTGTCTATAATCAAGGGATTGCCTAGAATCATGGGATTGATTTTTAATAAAGGATACAACATGATTTGAGGAGGATCTTGTGGATCCTTCTATATCCGTAATACATTACACTAAGAAATGTAAACAAGATGTAATTGAAAAGATATTTGAAAGATATATTTGGTTTGATTGGGTTAGTATGAGACCACCTAATTTATAGAATTCATTTGTTATTTATTGTTGCAAAATATTGATTTTTAAATAAAATATATTTTAATAATAAAAATAATATATAATATATATAATGTTATTTGGAAAAAATACCGTTTTGTGGGTTTTTTGGAATAGTCCCACGTGGGAAAGGGAAGTGAAAAATCTGTGGTTTAAATGATAATAATGGAGTATTATAATATTTACCTACCTATGTGACGCCCCGGTCACTGTTTCATGTGGGCGGGCACACGTGGGCGGGCACACATGTGGGCGGGCCCCCAAGTGCGGCTGGCAGGCTACTGTGTGGCTGGCAGGCTACTGTGCTGGGCGAGCTAGTGTTGCAGTTGACTGTAGCGTAACTTGTCCCACATCGGAAGAGTTGTCTGGAGTTGTGGTGGTTATATGTTGGGTTTCTCCCTTAACAGATATGACGCGTTTTAAAGCCGTGAGCTTCGGCAAAGCGGACAATATCATGTGTTGTGGGGGTGGGCCTTACAAATGGTCACTGTTTCATGTGGGCGGGCACACGTGGGCGGGCACACATGTGGGCGGGCCCCCAAGTGCGGCTGGCAGGCTACTGTGTGGCTGGCAGGCTACTGTGCTGGGCGAGCTACTGTTGCAGTTGACTGTAGCGTAACTTGTCCCACATCGGAAGAGTTGTCTGGAGTTGTGGTGGTTATATGTTGGGTTTCTCCCTTAACAGACATGACGCGTTGTGCCTGGAACAGGTGAACCTGTGTTCAGTGACAAACAAAACCACCGCTGCGTACTCTGATGGGTGTCAGTTAGGTTGGACAATATCTTGTGGGATAGGTGTGGGCGGGACCACGGGAGCACCGGGTCTGTTTGCGAGCTACCCTTCCCCCATATGACGCGTTGTGCCTGGAACAGGTGAACCTGTGTTCAGTGACAAACAAAACCACCGCTGCGTACTCTGATGGGTGTCAGTTAGGTTGGACAATATCTTGTGGGATAGGTGTGGGCGGGACCACGGGAGCACCGGGTCTGTTTGCGAGCTACCCTTCCCCCATATGACGCGTTGTGCCTGGAACAGGTGAACCTGTGTTCAGTGACAAACAAAACCACCGCTGCGTACTCTGATGGGTGTCAGTTAGGTTGGACAATATCTTGTGGGATAGGTGTGGGCGGGACCACGGGAGCACCGGGTCTGTTTGCGAGCTACCCTTCCCCCATATGACGCGTTTTAAAGCCGTGAGCTTCGGCAAAGCGGACAATATCATGTGTTGTGGGGGTGGGCCTTACAACCTAGTCCATGGACTACGCACTATAACACCCACGTCGAGCTCGGGCTCGGGCATGTGAGGCAGTGTGGCTATAGAAGCTGTAGTGGAGCACTTTGCACTTCGCACGTCTGTATCGTGTTGCTCCTTCGCGACCTTGAGCGAGACGTGTGCGAGTCGCCGTGCTACTAAGTGGCTAAGGCGGATGGCTGGATGAAGGAAAACTAGAGGATTAAATGAGAGTCCTCCAGTATATATAGAGAGCTGGAAAATAGAGCTGTTGCAGCAGATCTGTAACAGTTGTGCTTTAGTGCAAGGTCCAGCTGTAACTACTGCATGACTAGCCCAACAGCTAGAAAACGGCTAGTTGTTGTCTCACAACAGTCAGCATGCAGCAGCTTAATGGTCCATGCATAACAGTCAGAAAACGGCCATAAAACGGCTAGTTTTCTCCAACAGCTAGAAAACGGTCATGGGATTTATTTCTCTGGACCATAACCCCCAACCACCTTAGCCTATAAAAGGATGACTTGGATGAGTTTCCAAACCATCTCAAAACCCACTCCAGCAGACTCATATGAACTGAGACATCCCACTACTCCTCTCCTATACTCCAGTAGTTCCAGCAAGACAGTAAGGGTTAAACCTTTACTAGAAGAACATACCAACGGTGTGGTCTAGAACGGTTCAACTGAACCAGTGGCTAAAGTACTGACCAGTGCAGTGGTCTAAATCAAAAGAAAATTCTTCTCTTTCTTTCTCTTTTTGGGATTTTTTTATATTGTAATTCTGTCAGATAGTGTGTATAAGAGTTCCATTTGGTGGGCCTTCGTGTTTGCTGAACGCAGACCCACTCCAGGCTTGTCGTATCCTAGGAGCAATTTGTCTGTAACCTATCAGCATACTTAATTCATTTGAGTAGGGGCAAATAAAGCTTTAAGGACAAAGTTTCAGACGTGCTTCAGCCTGTCCTTAGTTTTGATCATCGTAATTTCTTGGTTTCCATATTTTACAGAAATACTTTATTCTGTATAATTTTCAACATTTATAGCTTTAACCTGGTCATCAGTATGCTTCCCACATTCCTACGGTTGATAGAATCGTTTAACACTATTTAGCCTTCTAGATGCTTTTCACATTATGAAGGTTTATATAAATGTTTCACACTACCGACATTTTAGATGCTTCCTTCTAAACTCGTCACTTGTCCTAGTGACTGATTCGATCTTCATTGTTGACTCGATCGCATTCTAATCGGCCGCTCAGTTGAGCTCTTGCATTCCAGTCGGCAACTCGGTCGAGTTCTTGTATGACTATCGATCGTTTGGTTAACCTCCTGAATAACTATCGACCGCTTCATTGATTTCCTAAATGATTATTGACCGCTTGGTTTATTTTTGAATTTCCTTCAATTACTCACTGTCTTGTCATCCTGTCAACTTTAATTTTATAAAAAACATTTCAAGCATCCTTGAATATCTTTAGCATGCTATATCTTTCCATTTCTATAGCATATATAATTTTCAATTGGATTTTCTAATAGCAGTTAGGAATATAGTACAATACCTCCTATATCACTTCGTAATTGGTAAAAGGTGAATGATATGTTAATTTATTATTTAGCGCAATAAAAGTAATTGTTCAGCCATGTAAAAATATCAATTTCATCATCTTGATTGGAAAACATCAAAGTCGGCCGACTTGGCCGAAGTCAATCGACTTGGCCATCTTGGCCGAAGTCAATCGACTCGGCCATCTTTATTGAAAAATAGCAAATTCAGTCAGCTTAGTTGAGAGAACAAATTTGGCCATCTTGGTTGAACTCAGTCGTCCTGATCGAGAGACAACGAATTCGGTCGTCTTGGTCAAACTCAAACTTCCTGATCGAAAAATGGAAAAATCGGTCATAACAATGGAGATTATCAGTCAATCCATTCCAAATATGGCTTATGGTTGATTGATGTAGTAATATGACCGTGAACTTGACCTGTTACTTCCTAAATCATATAAATAATTTGGTCACAATTTAAATGGCGTGATTCAGCCATTGGAGATAGTTCAGGGCCTACTTGGTTTTTTCTTCCATGGTATAGTGGATTCTCAAGGAAAAGCTACCCCACAAGTATATCTTGGTTTCCTTATTCAAGGATAAATTTTTAGACCTCCCGCTCTGGTTATCTGAATTCAATGGGCAACGGAGCGTTCTGTATTTCTTGGATTAGAGTAGGATGAATATTCTCTTATGTAAGAGGTAATTGTGATGCTGGCAGTACTGACATCAGATTTTTTATGAACTAATATCAATAATTGGTTGAGGCGCATATTGTTACAACACGGTAGGTGTTCTTTTAGAAAACATGATATTCAGGCTTCTGGCTTGCCTGACCACCCATCTGTTGAAGGTATCGGCCTGAATTCGTAACTACTCGGCCTAAGCTTGTAACTGCTTTTATATATGTTGATTCGTCATTTGCATATCACGTGGCACAATCATTATTATCTCAAAAAAATATATCAATCGTCTCATTTTTTTATTACTTTCATACTGTTTTCATGTTATCTGCCTAATTGGGCATGCTATATAAAAATCTATTGTGGTTCAATTTACAGTTCCTATCACGTGACAAGTACAAGTATGTTAGAATTGAATGTGCGGCTTAATTAAAACTGAACAACTATTACCCCAAACACCAAGATAGGCAAATACGTAGTATGTGACCAAGATTGAATAAGATTGGTCGCCTATTCGGCTACTCACAAAATATGTTAAAAGGATTAAGTGATATTCAGATGGTAGGGTTCGTACTCTAATGATGGGTTACATATTTATCTTTTGTACAAAAGGATTTTTCAATATAGGTAAAAGAATAATAAAGGAACTCTTACAGTCGATCACAGAGAACAACTTCTTATATGCTTGGACTGAATCCAGTATATGAGCGTAGATCTAAATTACAGGTAAAATTAACAGCTACTTAATGCCGCTATAGATTACACTAAGGAAAGTAAACAACAGGCACAGAGTAAAGAATTACACTATAGAATGTAATTGATGAGTATAAAAGTAAATTGATTACACTAAGAAATGTAAATGACAAATAATTGAAAGGATAATTGAAAGAAATATTTGGTTTGATTGGGTTGGTAGAAGGCAATTTACTTTGTTGAATTTCTTTGATATTTATAGCCTTAACTGGCCATTTAGAAGCTTCTTATATTCTGACGGTTACTATAACCGTTAACGTTTAACACTACTTAGCCTTTTAGATACTTCCGACATTCTAATGGTTGATATAACGATTTTAATATTATTGATCTTCTAGATGCTTTCTTTTAAACTCACGACTTATCGTAGTAACCACTTTAGAATTCATACTGACTCGACTACATTTCACTTAACCACCACTTGGTCGAGATCCTACATTCAACTTAACCACTCATTAAGCTCTTGAATGACTATTAGCCACTTCTTCAGCATCTTATATGACTATTGGCTACTTGGCTTACTTTTAAATTTCCTTCAATTATTTTTATTGTGATTCCATACCATACAATATATATATATATATATATATATATATATATATATAGTTGGAGATGCATGCCATATCTTTCCCCTATGACACATGACATTCTCAAATGGGCTCCGGGACATCCACATAATAGGGTACAACACAGTGGCCCTGGATGGTAAAAACGATGCGTTAATGGCCATCCATCCATGTAAGGGGAAGTGGAAAGTGGGGAAAAGCGTTGGATTTGGATAGTCCAGTCACTATGAGCTTTGCTTTTAACCGTGCGCATCGGAGCCACTAGATGAACGGTCCCAACGTCCTGTCCCTTGCGACGTATAACCGAGCTATCCGTACAGGCAATATATGCATTTAGCTAAAATTAGACCTACTAAATTGTGAAACCCACTGTTTCTACGTCACGGTCCCAAAATCAGACTTTTTGAACGATCTTAACCTTTGGTTCGTGAATAGTTTATTGTGGACAGTTGTTGGATTGGTCCATTGTACACTTTTCATTTTTAACCATCACGATTAATGTCTACAAATCCGGTAGTCCATATGACTAAATAAGTGTAGGTTCTGGTTACACCCTGATACATAGCTAAGTAGTAGACTGAGTGAAAGATACCTCATTTCAACACGGAAGTCTTGGTATTGATATCTAGTAGAGTGGCTAACACTGAAGTGTGAACTAAGAGTGGAGTGCACTGACAAGCTAACAAAAAAAACAAAAAAAGGTTCACGAAACAACTCAATCTGGGACCGTAATTTATATGGTTTAATTTAACTGACTTATGTGCCACGTTTGCAAATAGAAAGTAAGTGCCTGAGTATCATCTATCACATTCTGCCGAGCAATAAAGTGTCCTCTTTTCGTATGAGTTTTTTCTTTGACGATGGGTCCCACTGCTTCAGCCAATTGGAGCAGGAAAACATTTTTGTTTGTATGTACGCGGCCATCTCTTGCTATTCTAATTTAACCCTTCCATCTTCCGGAAATGGATTGCGTCCTGCCTCCGCCTACACCGACGGGACAAGATTACGTGAGACCCCGGATCCACCGAGGTCGGTGGGACCCTTGAATGTGGGTCCCACTGCGATGTATGTGACTACATCCACGCCGTCCATCCTTATTGAAAGCTCACTGTAGAGTATGATTGTCCCCGCTGCTTCATGTGGTGTGGTCCACTTGAGCCGTGAATCTGTCTCCTTTTGAGGCTTATACCCCAAAATGATCTGGAAAAATGGATGAAGGGCGTGGATTAACCCATATATGATGGGCCCCACAGAGCCCCTGCCTAAGGGGCAGGGCGCAGTCCGCCTCCCCATCTCCCCGTCTCGTAGCGAGCCACCGCATATTTCCTGACGTCTCAAAATTTGTACGAATCCCGGCCATGGGGAACGGATTGGCTACTCCCCCTGACACCAGCCAGTGCTATGTTGGCCCCACCATGATGTATGTGTTTCATCCATGCCATCCATCTGTTTTTACAGATCATTTTACAATTTAATTCCAAAAATGATTTATATCCAAATCTCAGGTGGACCACATTACAGGAAATAGTGTTGAATGAAGGTTGACCATTAAAAACATTTTGGGGCTCATAAAAGTTTTAGATCAAGCTGATATTTGTTTTTTCTCTTCATCTGGGCCTGTATGACCTAATCAATAAATTGGATGTCAAATAAACAGTATAGTGGGCCATAGGAGGATTTTAATGGTTGATATCCAATCACTATTGTTTTCATATGGTGTGGTCCACCTGAGATTTATATCCCTCTCATTTTTGGTATCAAGCACTAAAATTATCTGTAAAAATGGATGAACGGAATGGATGAAACACATACATCATGGTAGGGCCCACAGAGCTGGTGTCAGTGGGAGTAGCTAATCCGTTTCCCTGGCCATGCCCCCGTACTGAAAACGAGGCTAACGGTCCACTCACGGCCACATGCATACATGACATATGGGTCTACCTGTAGAAATGTAACCCACTTGAGAGAAGTGTCGGGCCCCACTTGGAATGGATCTTGGAGATGTGGGCCATGTGTTCTGATCCCGTTCAAGCTCGCTTTACGCAGGTCTCTCGGGCTTTATACATTGCTTTAAACGCAGGTAAACGGCGGTAAATAAATAATAATGATTTACTTGAAAATTATAATGTAATTGTTTTTATCTAAATCACTCATTCATTTTATAGATTGATTTATAGCATAAACTAAAAAATGAGGCAGATATAAAACCATTTCAGCCTTGAGGAAGTTTTCAACTGTAGGTGTTCTTCTCCAATATTCCGTAGTGTGGTCCACTCGAGCAGATTGTACTGATCCCACCTGGGTTAGAATTTTAGTACCAAACTCTGATTGTTAGAATTTAGGTAAGGCTGTTATTTATTTATTTATTATTTAGGGTTAGTTTATTAGTGTACATGTTAGTACACACACTCCATAGAGTTTAGGTAAGGGTTAAAATTGGAAAGTGGATTGATTACTCCTGGCTTCTTAGGGCCTACTCTAATGTTTGGGTTTCATCCACACCACTCATCCATTTTTTCAAATCATTTTAGGGTACGAGTCAAAAACAAAAAACATTTTCAAGCACGAGGTAAATAAAAATAGAAAGATAGTAAGCCACGGTAATGACACACAAGGTTAAAACCTTCCTAGGGCCCACCCTAATACTTATTTGCCATCTAACTATTTTATAAGGTCACACAAATCTAAATGAAGGGAAAATACAACTGTCCGCCTAGTCCAAAACTGCCGTGACCCATTGAAGTTTTTAATGGTGGATATTCAATCCCTACTTTGTGATCCATTTAAATGTCCGTTTATCCTTGGGTCTACCTCATTTTTTGGATCATACCCTAAAATGATATATAAAAATAAATGAACAGCATGGATAAAACCAATACACCATGGTGTACCCTAGGGAACCCTTGCCTAGACCCATTCTCTCCTAATGGTATCAGTACACAATCTGCTCCCTTAGAATTGATTTTTTCACACCAATCAATAATATTTCAAATATATTTGCTGTATAAAGTAATGCAATTTAAGAGCAATTTGGTGTGCATTTAATGTTCTCTAAACGAATTTTTGTCAGAAAAAATTCAAAATTGTTGTTTGAATTTTCAATTTAAAAACAGATCTAGTATTGGCCGTTGGATATTATTGGAGAAATCCTAATGTTCCACTTGCCCTAGGTAGCATTTAATAAATGATCTAAGAATCTTCATTTATTTTAATCAACCATCGTGTCAATCCCATCCCAAGCCAAAGTCCGTTTTAGAAAGATTCAAATCCGGTCCATTTAATAACTAGACTGGACTTATGTGGCTCTTCAGTCGTCCAACACATTTACTAATTTAGGTCCTAAGTTTTTATCTGAACTATTTATTGTGGGACTGGAATTGTTTACTACTCCTGTTTTATGCGAAGTTGTGGGGTCTACTACACTTTTTATGTCAAATGGAGTCTGGTCAGTAGGTGAGAACCGTTAGTCCGACTGAGTTTTTATAAGCTTATTTTTGTATATTTTCTTCATCATGACACCTGATTTAATGGGTTTGATGAAAGAAATATAGCATGGTGGACCCAAGTGATGGTTGTCATCCCATCTCCATTGTTTCAAGTGGTGTGTCTCAATTGAATTGTAGATCTAACTGAATTTTTTGGCTGTAGGGCCTACCATCACTATAGAATCTGACAGACCGAGTGGATTTTTGTGTAGTATATGGTAGGCCCCAGGTGTTTTACGAAATTGGAGAGGATTACAGTGCTTTACCGTAGGGCCAGGTGGAGAGCGGATTAGGTGCGGGCCGGCCCCACCCAACAAGGTGCGGCCCTGTCTGTGGGGCCCACCTTGATGTATGTGCGTTATATCCATGTTGTTCATCTGTTTTTCTAAATCATTTTAGGAAATGAGGCAAACAATAAAGAAGATACAAATCTCAGGTGGACCACACTACAGGAAATAGTGGTGATTGAACATCCACTATTAAAAACTTAGTAGGGTCCACCGTAATGTTTATTTTTCATCCAAAGCTGTTGACAAGGTCACACAGACATGAATAAAGGGAATAAATTTTTTTTTAATGGTCAATCACCATAGTTTCCTTTCTTGCAGTGTAGTCCTGAGATTCCGATGTATTTCATTTTTGCCTCGTGCCCTAAAATGATCGGAAAAATAGATGGTCGGCTTGAATATACTTCATATACATAGGGGTGTACACAGGTTGGGCCAAGTCGAACTGGCCTCAGCCCGTCCAGGCCCGTTCAACAGCTACACAAGGCCCAAACCCGACCGGGCCTAGTCACTGGGCCAACATCTCCAGCCCGAACCGGGCCCGGCATGAGTTCGGGGCAGTTTCGAACCTTCGAGTTCGGGCTAGTTTCGAACCTGAGTTAGGGCCAGTTTCGAACCTTACAGCAAGTTCATGGGAAGGGCTTTGACAGGTAATCCGCATCCCATTACAAGGCCCTCGATCAACGGTTTAGATAGTTGAACTATAGACTCCACAAAAAATCTAACTAGTCAGGATATTTACATACATTTACATACATTTGACAAAGCATAAAATAAAACATTTTATACAAATTAAATACAGTCATACACGGGTCGGGCCGGGCCAGGTTGGGTCGGGCCGGGGCGAGTCGGATTTCGGACCGAGTCGGGCCAAATTGGGAGGTATCCGAACTCGGCCTGAACTCACTTTCAGGCCTAGAAAATTAGCCCGTCCTGACCCGAACTCAGTTTCGGGTCAGGCCGAGTCAGGATTTTTCGGGCCAGGTTGAGCGAGCTAACCGGGCTAACCCAGTTTGTGTACACCCCTACATATACATCAAGGTGGGCCCATGATCAGGGCCGCACCAAATCCGCTCCGGGCCAGGTTTAGTTGCACTGGGAAGCAATTGCAAGGTATAAAACCAATCTAACCGCTCATGGTCTGTCGAATCTGATTCATTTGGGGATAATTACCTGAAATGAGCTATCAAAATGGATGGACGGCCTGGATGTAAGGCACATACATCACGGTGGGCCATAGTCAAGGATCCACCAAAGCTGGGGCCCACCGTAATGATATTCCTTACATCTAGGCCGTCCATCTATTTTAACAGCTCATTTTAGGTCATTATCCAAGAAATGAAGCAGATCCAAATTTACGGTGCACCACACCATAGGAAACAGTGGTGATTGAATGGCCACCATTAAAAACTTCTTGGGGTCCATCAGAATGTTTATTTTCCATCCAACCTATTGACCTGTTGATAAGGTCACAAATACCAGTATGATGGACCACACAAATATAAGCTCGATCCAAAACTTTTGCTGTCCATTACAAATTTTTATCAGTCAGACCAGGGGTGTACATGAATCGAGCTAGCTTGTTTAGCTGGCTCCACTCGACTCGAAAAAGCTTGATTCGACTTGGTTTGAAGCTGAGTTCGAGCTGAGTTGAGTTGTTTTTTTAAGCACAAAAATGAGTTCAAGCCGGCCCAACTTAACTTGACTCAGTTTGAAGTCAACTTAAATTGAACTCGGATCGAATCAGTTCGGTGACTCGATTATTTTGATATTGATGTTGCTCACCAAGTGTTTGATAAAATGATGATGAAGTGTGGCGTGGCAAGGAAGGTATGTATATAAAACAAATACATACCTTTTTATTTTTCTTGATTTTCATGTTAATGAAAGGTGTTTGATAAAATACATGTAAAACTATTATTGTTATTTTACATATAATGAGATTTTGAAGGTAGATTTTGAAGGTACAATTCATGTGTTTGTGAAAATGTTACACTGGTGAACCCAACTTGAACCGGCCGAGCTGCTGATCGAATTGAGCCAAGCTGGCCAGTCAAGCTTGATGACTGGGTCAAGCCGAGTTCCAGCCGGGGTCAGGTAGTGGCCAAGCCGAATCGAGTTGAGGCCAGAGCTCGACTTGGTTCAACTCGATGTACACCCCTACTAATAACCACTGTTTCCTTACGTTGTTGTCCACTTTAGGTTTAGATATGCTTCATTTTTGGAATAAATACCTAAAATGAGTGTCAAAACGGATGAACGGCATAGAAGTAAGGCACACGCTTATGGTGGGCCCCACATTCAGGGATCCGAAGCCGCGTCCGTGAAAGAAAAAGAAAAGAAAAAAAAAAGAAGCCTGTCGTCGGGACCATGGCCATCTTTCAGTAGGCAGTTTCTGTAGATAAGGACCTTACACACGCCACCTTGGGCGGATTAAACCTGGCCCGGGGGGATTGGGCGGATTAAAGGGGGGCAAGAAACACAGGTGGCGTACCAAACTGGGCCTCCTTTTTCCATCACAATCATTGCGTTTGTTACTTTTATTATGTATTTTCATAGTGAGATTTCCTCATTACACGTGGCAGCGTCATCCATTGCCCGTTTAGTGGGACCCACTGTAGATAGAAACTGATTCAAGATATGGTCTAAAGAGTGATTTTAAATGAACGGTGAGAGAGAAAAAGTATTTAATTGTCAACATTAAAAGTGCATGCTTGAAAGCAAATATGAGCTGTGATTTTTGAACCATCGTCTATAAGCCCCGGACTCACCTAATACTGTGCGACCCCTAACCGTGTGGCCCACCTTGATGTATGTATTTTATATTCTTACTGTTTATCCATTTTTTTAGATTACTTTAGGGCATGAGTCCAAAAATGAAATAGGTACAAATATTAGGTGGACCATAATATAAGAAATAATAGTGATTAACCATTGAAAACTTCTCGTGGGCCACAAGGAAACGGATTGGCTACTCCCCTGCAACTAGCCCGGTTGCTGGTGGTCGGTGCTCTGTATGCCCCACCATGATGTATGTGTTTCATCCATTCCGTTCATCCATTTTTACATATCATTTTAAGACTTAATCCAAAAAAATGAGAAGGATATAAATCGCATATGGACCACACCACAGGAAAACAATAGTGATTAGATATCCACCATTAAATCCTCCTAAGCCCTAATGTACTGTTTATTTGACATCCAATCCGTTGATTAGGTCATACAGGCCCAGATGAAGGGAAAAAACAAAGATCAATTTGATCAAAAACTTTTATGGCCCCCAAAAGGTTTTCAATGGTCGACACTCATTCAACACTGTTTCCTGTAATGTGGTCCAATTGAGATTGGGATATACCTCATTTTTAGTCTCATACCATAAAATGATCTGAAAGAATAGATGGACAGTGTGAATGAAATACATACATCATGGTGGGGCCCACAGAGCACCGACCACCAGCCATTGGTGGGTGGCAGGGGAGTAGCCAATCCGTTTCCATCAACAAACAGGTTAGATGGCAAATAAACATCACCTAAACATTTCAGCGGGCCTTCGAAAGTTTTTAATGCCGGGTTGTTCAATCTTCACTTTTTTCTTATAGTAGGGTCCACATGAGATTTGGATGTGGTTCATTTTTCGGTTCCTGCCCTAAAATGCTCTGGAAAAACGGACGGACGGCATGGATGTAGAATGCATACATCAAGGTGGGCAGCCGGTAAGGGCCGCATCGTCTTGGGTGAGGCTGGGGCCGCACCTAAATCACTCCCCCTCCATCCCTAGTGAGGCCCACTGTTTCGATGGTTCAGATTGATATGCAACCCTGTCACGTGTGATATAGAGAGATGGTTCTAGAAGCTCTACCGATTCCATGGACGTACCCCTCCAAGATCTCGTCCTTCTTCAGTTGAATCTGAGCCGTAGATTTTATTCCTTTTCTTTATCATCTGTTCACCGTGGACCCAACTAAAAAAAAATGAGGCCCATCCAAAACACAGGTGGACCACACCATGGGGAACGGTTGGGATGGGGGCATCAACCATCAGTTCCTGTGGGGCGCATCTGGTGTTTACACGCCATCTAATCCATTCATGTGACTCGCCTTATCAAGATGACGAACGAAGGGGCCAAAAGTCACGCTATTTCAAAACTCAGGTGGGCCAACAACACATGAATTAGAGTTTTAAGGCATGATTTTCACTATTCCTTGTGGTGTGGCCCACCTTCCCTTTTACTCTCCTGAGTCCATATATCAATGCCAAAAAAGGCAGATAAACCAAAAAAAACCATTATCCATTCTATCTGATTTCGGGCCTGTGTCCAATCTAAATTATACCCCATGACTTGGACGGTTTAACTTGCCATACCCATACATGTCTGCCACGTGTATGTTTTCTGGTTGCCTACGTATGGATCACCACACTCCACCAGAGTATCAATTAATAGTCTTCTATCCCAGAAAACTAGGGGGTGCTTTTGTAATCCAGCCGTTTGTTTTTTTGAAAGAAAGAGGGAGTAAGTGTCTGCACAATCTTTTATAAGGTGGGGCCCACCAGGTGGGTCACTGTCTTTGTAACAGCAGAAAGAAAAGGGAATAACACAACTGCTCGCCAAATGTTTGACAAAAAAGAAATGGTGATTGAGAGAGGTAAGAGAGCAACGTCTCACCCAACCTTCCGTTGCTTCCCTCACCCGTTTTAACCATCAATACGCTGGGATTAGTGGATTGCCTGTGGACGGCTATGATTTATTTGCTTTGTCAGACCTCCCAACAACATAAAACCAAGTTTTCAACTACCTACTAATATTCTATTCTCTTTATAATACACAAGATTATTATTCTGAGAGAGTAATTATGTGCTTACGTGGCAGCATCTTTGAATAGCGCACACGAATTTTCAATCCTGACACGTGGAGACCCTTTTTGGCAATCTAGACCGTTCGTATGTTGTTTCACTGCATGGATGGACTAGGAATCCGAATGACTATTTGATTTGATAATCTTAACCTTTAGATCAGGTGGGCCATAGATAGACAGATCACAAAGAGAGATAAAACTAGCGGTCCTGAAACTGGTTAGTGAAATCTTATAAACTGGGAAATGTTCGGTTAATCACCATCCCGGATGAGAATCTGCAGATCAACAGTCTGGATTATTGAACCATAGGCCCAGTAGTTACAATTGAAAACTCGTGTATATTGGGGAAAGATGCGGGCAATGTATCATATAATAACAACATATCCTAATGCTATCGTATGTACAGAAATTTATATATGAGAAATGCTCCTGTGCTCCTAGTTGCATTGGGACACCTAGACGGTCCAATCCATTGATCTAGACTGTTCATTAGGTTGAACGGTTATTTCATGGGTTACCATGCAAACATCACACAGATGTTTCAATCTTAATCATCTGATCAATAGAATGACGGTCCATATCTTTTAAACAAAAATAGGTCCAATCAATAATTCGATCCATCTATTTATTATGGCCCATGGTGGATTTCTTGCAATGATAAAGGATCACTTTTTTATTCAATCCTAACCGATGTATCCATGGCTTGGATAAATGATCGATGCACAAAAAAAAAAAGTCCGAATCTAAATGGCTTAGATCGTCCTTTTAGTCTGAAGAGAAATTTCCAACTGTACGACTAGTATATGGCCCACAACCTTTTTAAGCCCATTCCTTTTTAGTTGCCAAGAATACTCTCCAGGTGTACGGATGACTTGCCAAATGCCGAAAATGCCCCTGCTTTTTCCTTAAGAGGGTCGGCTGTTGTTGCTTGAAGGGGGTCCTATGGCTACGGATCATAACTGTAGCCATAGCAGTAGCCATTGTAAAATTTAATCCGAGAGGCAGTACCGCTGATCTGGCAGTAATGCCGCCGACATCTGGATGTCTGTGCAGTAGTACCGCCCAGGTGCGGTAGTACCGCCTGGTATTTTTTTTTTTTAATTGGGTGGGTCCCACCGTGGACCCCACATAATTTTGAATGGACCCCACACTCATTATTCATGATTTTGGTGGGCCCCACAGCCACCTGTGCACCTTTTTTTTTCTTTTATTTATTATTATTTTCTTTACATAGATAACTTTATTCTACCTACATTTTTTTTTTTTTTATATATAATACATATTTATATAAATATGTATATTAGTATATAAAAAGATTTTCTCTCTTTTTTTCTTTTCTTTCTTTATTCATTTAACAAGAATATCTTCTAAACCAAAATTAGTTACTTGATGTACCCTGTTGGGAGAAAAATACGCTAAGTCCGGAAGCTCGGATAAGTCGACTCTGCCTACACTGCTCGATTCGTCCGAGGCAACAGTTATGGCCGAGACAGTAGTATATATAGCCAATGGGTAAGCAGAATAGGATGGTTAAGTTAACTCGGTATACGAGTAAGCAACTCCCTCCTAAGCCCACTAAGGTCAAAAAGCTATAAGCCACCTAACCGAAGATAAAACTGACTCAACATGCTGCTTATCTCGGCTACAGGATAAGGAAGCATGACGGATAAAAATTGAGACTACTTCCACCCAATAGAAGGCAGAAAACTTATCCTCGAAAGCCAGCCGAGACTCATCCATTACATGAGTCGGAATCGGTCGAGCCGAGTGAGAGAGACGGTGTACATTTAAATACCGTCCTGAAATTCCAGAAAACGGATGTCCGATCCCGAGGATCTCGGGATCGGATGAAATCTGTTAAAGATATCAAATCTCCGAAGAGACAGGGAGAGAATCTCTACACGGCAAGGCTTCCTCAAGCCTATAAGAACCCATCTCCATCGTGGTGAAAGGTATGCAACAAAAAACCCCTAAAAGCCTCTGTCTTTATTCTTGAGAACTGACTTAGGCATCGGAGGTTCCCCTGCTTTAGCCAGGGTCTCCTTTGCGTTAAGGATTTTGCAGGTTAAAGACGACGGAAGCGACGGGTCCATCAGAAAAACACATCAACATACCCTATATGATTTTGGTGTAGGAGAAGCTACTTTAGCCAACCAATCTGTTCATTTTCCAAGATTCCATCAGGTCGATGGTCGAAAATCCATTTCATTCACTTCGCGGTCCATTTCAATCAGTTCGCGGTCAATTTCATTTCACGACAATGACCGTGAAGTGCATGGAAATGACCGTGAAGTGAAGGGAATTGACCGTGAAATGCATGGAAATGACTGTGAAATGAAACGGAATCGCCGGGATTGATAGTGAAATGCATGGAAAGGATCGTGAAGTGAAGGGGATTGACCGTGAAATGCATGGAAATGACTGTGAAGTGAAGGGAATTAACCGCGAAATGCATGAAAATGACCATGAAATGAAACAAAATCACTGTAATTGACCGTGAAATGCATGGAAATGACCGTGAAGTGAAGGGGATTGACCGTGAAATGCATGGAAATGACCGTGAAATGAAGGGAATTAACCATGAAATGCATGGAAGTGATTGTGAAATGAAACAGAATCGCCGGGATTGACCGTGAAATGTATGGAAATGACCGTGAAGTGAAGCGAATTGACCGTGAAATGCATGGAAATGATCGTGAAGTGAAGTGAATTAACTGCGAAATGTATGAAAATGACCGTGAAGTGAAGCGAAATGACCGTGAAATGCATGGAAATAACCGTGAATCTAAACGGAATAGCCGAAATTGACCGTAAAATGCATGGAAATGACCGTGAAGTGAAGCGAAATGACCGCGAAATGCGTGGAAATGACCGTGAAGTGAAGGGAATTGACCGTGAAGTGCATCGAAATGACCGTGAATCTAAACAGAACTACTGGAAATGACTGTGAAATGCATGGAAATGACCGTGATGTGAAGCGAAATGACCGTGAAATGCATGAAAATGGCCGTGAAGTGAAGGGAATTGACCATGAAGTGAATAGAAATGATCGTGAATCTAAACGGAATCGCCGGAATTGACCGTGAATTGCATGGAAATGATCGTGAAGTGAAGCGTTCCAATCGCTTCACTTCACCCCCATTTCCATGCATATCACAGTCATTCCCGCATATTCCGTGTTGATTCACGGTCATTTCGTCGCATTTCGCGATCCCGCATCTTCTCTTCACGATCATTTCCGCGCATTTCACGGTTCAATCGCTTCACTTCACCCCCATTTTCATGCATATCACGGTCATTCCCGCATATTCCATGTTGATTCACGGTCATTTTGACGCATTTCGCGGTCCCGCGTCTTCACTTCACGGTCACTTCCGCGCATTTTGCAGTCCAATCACTTCACTTCACCCCCATTTTCATGCATATCACGGTCATTCTTGCATATTCCGTGTTGATTCACGGTCATTTCGACGCATTTCGCGGTCCCGCGTCTTCACTTCACGGTCACTTCCGCGCATTTCGCAGTCCAATCGCTTCACTTCACCCCCATTTCCATGCATATCACGGTCATTCCCGCATATTCTGTGTTGATTCACGGTCATTTCGACGCATTTCGCGGTCCCGCGTCTTCACTTCACGGTCACTTTCGTGCATTTCAAGGTCCAATCGCTTCACTTCACCCCCATTTTTATGCATATCACGGTCATTCTCGCATATTCCGTGTTGATTTATGGTCATTTTGGTGCATTTCACGGTCATGCCCCTTCACTTCACGGTCATTTCTGCGCATTTTGCGTTCTAATCGCTTCACTTCACGGTAGGACCCGGTCGATCCCGACTATTTCCACTATGATGACATTCAATCTCTACTGTTTTCTATTATGGGTCACATTGAGCTTTGGATCTACTTCATTTTTGGGTACATGAGAGTGAAGTAAAGGGAATTGACGTGAAATGCGTGGAAATGACCGTGAAGTGAAGGGAATTGTCCGTGAAATGCATGGAAATGACTGTGAAGTGAAGGGAATTGTCCGTGAAATGCATGGAAATGACCGTGAATCAACACGAAATCGCCGAGAATGACCGTGAAATGCATGGAAATGACCGTGAAGTAAAGCGAATTGATCGTGAAATGCGTGGAATTGACCGCGAAGTGAATAAAATGAATGAAATTGATCGCGAAGTGAATGAAATTAATTTTCGACCATCGACCCGATAGAATCTTGGAAAATAACTACGTTGGTTGGCTAAATTAGCTTCTCCTACCTCAAAATCGTATGTGGTATGTTAGGCAACTCATTCTACTTCAGGAGATATGCTTGTTAAATAAATAGACAAAGAAATGAATTAAAAGATAGAAAAATATTTTTATGTACTTATATGTACATATTTACATAATTATTTATTAGAGAAAAATGTAAGGTGGAAAAGTCCTTGTAAATTTTTTTTTTTTTTTAAAACAAAAAAATAATTTCTCCCGGACTGGGGCGGTACCGGCGGTAGTGCCGCGGCAGCCTGGACTCTCTTTTTTTTTTTTTTGCTAACGAATTTTTCATTCCTTTTGTGGGTCCCATCATGAGGCCTGTGTTATATCCAAACCGTCCATCTATTTGACGAGCTCATATTAATGCTTGAGACGAAAAATAAGACAGATCTAGCTATCAAATGGACCACACCGTAAAAGGCAATGGAGGATTGAATGTCTACCATTGAAATCCTTTCAGGGTCACAGAAGTTTTAGACCACTATGGAATTTGTTTTTCCTCTTCATCCAGGTCTCTTTGACCTTATGAATAGAGTGGATGGAAAATACATGTTATGGTGGGCCCTATGAAATTTTTAACAGTAAAAATCAAGTTTCCCGCTGCTATTGTGGTGTGGTCCAGTTGATCTTTGGATATGATTCTTTTTTTATGATAATGCTCTGAAATGATATCGAAATATAGATGAACGGTGTGGATATAAAAAATACATCATTGTGGGGCCTATGTCAAGGAGCGTCAACGCTCGTCTTCGCACACCAGCCAATCGGCTTCCGGAAGGAACGAGTGACGGGGGTATTTTGGTCCCTTGAAAAGTCGGCCGTACACAGGGGAGTATTCTTGGAAGGTTAAAAAGAGGTGGGCTTCAAATGGCTGGTGGGCCATAAATGGGTCGTACAGTAGGAAATTTCTCTAGTCTGAATTTCACATGGTAGTCCATGAGATATGTTTTTGACTTGATTGACGGTTCAGATGATCGATGGAAATGTACAATGATTCAATGCAACTAGGAGCACTATAATTTGTGGTGTTGTTTATAATTATGCGTACCCTAAAGGAAGGATTTGGCCATAGTGATAGTTGTCCACCATTTTGGGTTTGATGTTATCTTATTTTTCATACACGTGGCATGCCTGTGAAGATATCTAGACCGTCCAAATTGTGGGTCCCATCGTCATCAAGCAGTTTATTCTAAATTACCCTTGGACGAGCACAACAAGCACTAAATGCTATGGTCTCCCCTTTCTGCAAGTGGAGCGCGTGATATAGTGATCCAGACCATTCGCCAGTTGGGCCCCACCGTGGATGGGCATACCCAAGAATCTCCTCTGCAGGTCAAGGTCAAGTTGGGCCCCACCTTGAATGGGCATACCCAAGAATCTCGTCTGCAGGTCAAGGTCAAGGAGAGATACACGAACGGACCACTTCCAATAGAAAACGGGCTCAATATTGTTCCCACCTTTTCCCCTTTGGGTTTCTATGGTCGCGTGCACTGCTTGTGGGCGTACCAGAAGCGGGTAGCTTGATTCCAACCGAACAACTTAACCCCCAAGCGTCAGTATTGGTAGATACGATTACCTATTGTGATCTTATATAACCGAGGTACGGTCTCCTGCTCAGCAGCTAACAATTTATTTTAGAAAAGGGACTTTGACCGTATTGGCGTGAAAGTTTGGGCAAATTACTTAGAAAGCTACGACATTCCATATATCCTAAGAGTGACTTTTTGACAAGCGTTGGATATTGCTTCAGACGAAAATGCCCCTATTTTTGGTTCAGAAGTCGTACAATCCTGGAGAGATGGAGTAGCTACTCTCCCGAGAAAGTGACGGATTAACTACTCCCCTCGGCACCAGACAATGGCTGGTGCTCGGTGCTTATGTGTTTCATCCATGCCGTCCATAATCCATGCCGCCCATCATTTTTGCCGTGTCATTTTATGGGTAAGACAACCATGACATGTCTTTTTAGGAGTAAGGCATCCATGCCGTCTATAATCCATGCCGCCCATCCTTTTTGTCGTGTCATTTTATGGGTAAGGCCCAAATATCAGTCAACAAGGTGGATAGAAGTGGATACTGCCCAAGTTAGGACTTTTTGGGCCCACAGCTAGCTAGCCAACAGGGTGGATGAATCGGATCACCCTATTGTGGGCCTTAAGTTATGGTAGCAATGGTTTAGTAGAAAAGGAAGTAAACACGTTGAAAACCACAACCACGATCCAGGCAACATGACAGCCACGACCTATATCACATGACAACTACGACCCCATGCAAACCACGACCCATATGACAACCACGACCCATATAATCTAACAACCACGACCCATATAACATGACAACCACAACCTTTACCTTATGACAACCACGACCCATATAGTCTGCATTTCTTGCTCCTGCAGTCTATCAATAGTCATCTCATATTCAAAAAATGCCAGGTTAGCTTTGGTACGGAAGGACACGTTACTTTTCTAACTTCGATGGACGGTAATGATCTTATGTGCATGTATGGGTCGTGGTTGTCATGCAATCTAGGAGCAGGAAATAAGAACTACGACCCATATAACATGATAAGTACGGGGGTCGTGGTTGTAATGTGGTAAGGGTCATAGTTGTAAGATCCTTACCGTCCATCAAGGTTAGTATATGACATACATAGATATTGTGTAAACGATATCTGCATAGTAGCATAGGTCGCATCAGGTGGTTGTAATGGGATAAGGGTCATGGTTGTCATGAGGTATGGGTTATGGTTGTCATGTTATATGGGTCGTGGTTGTCATGTTATATGTGTCATGGTGAACATGCAATAACCGTGACCCATATAAGATGACAACCACTACCCACATAACATGATAACTACGATCCATGACAACTACAACCCATATAACATGACAAGCACGACCTATATAACATGATAAGCACGACCTATGCAACATGACAATTACGACCCATGCAAACCACGACCCATATAACATGAAAACCACGACCCTTCACTACAAGAAAAATGGGCAAAGGCTACGGACTAGATCCGTAGCAAAAGGGCTTTTGCTACGGATCTAGTCCGTCTCACGTCCGTCGCAATTGGTGGGGTAGCTAAAGGTCTAGCTACGGATTATATCCGTAGCAATAGATACTATTAGCTACGGATTTTGTCCGTAGCAATAGACACTATTAGCTACGGATAATATCCGTAGCAATATACACCAATAGCTACGGATTATACCCATAGCAATAGATACACATAGCTACGAATTATATCCGTAGCAATTTTCGCTACAGATATAATCCGTAGCAATAGATGTCATCATCCGTAGCAATAGATACCGATATCTACGGTATTTCCAGCCCTACATAAGGGGAGCTACGGATATTATCCGTAGCTATAGATACCAATAGCTACGGATATAATCCGTAGCTATATAGCAATAGCTACGGACTACGGATATAATCCGTAGCAATATATAGCAATAGCTACGGCAAAAAGCTGTAACTTTGCTACGGATTATATTTTGTAGCTATTTTCCCTGTTTCCATTGCAAGAACCTACTATATTGATAACTCATCTAAGCTTAATGCAATCAGAGAAAAAAAATTGATGCATTTATTACAATAGCAATCAAATCTACAATGCATCCTACATTCACATTTCTAAATAAACAATACTTCGCTTTGCTCAACCTATCAAAAGAATTACAACTAAGGCGTGCCCTCATGCAGAATTTTCTTTCTTCAGACGGTCAAGTTCAGCAAGCACAGAAGATAGAGCTTCTTCTTTCCTTGAAACTGCATATGTAACTTCCGTAGACTTCGACACAAAATCACTTTCAAGTTTTAAAACTCTTCCCTTGAGGAAATGAATTTCATCATCCACTGACTTCTTTAGCTTGTCAGCCTGTATAAAACAATAATTGTAGACACAATCAAACAAGCATGCCTTTGTACACATCTCAAAAGGAAGAAAGACCAAAAAAAAAGGAGCTGCAAAAAAACAATCATATATAAAGAAATAAAAAATGTACCTACAAATTTTCTAAACTATAGCAAAATCCATAGGTTAGGTTATCGGTTATAAGTTTAGGTTATAAGTTATAGGTTAAGGTTTAGTTTATAGGTTTAGGAAATTGGATTCGGGTTCAGGATCGGGTTTAGGTTTGGGTTTTCAAGTTTAGGTTTAGGTTTAGGTTAAGGAGTTGAGATTAGGATTAGATGTAGGTTTAGGTTTAGGGATTTGAGAATACATTTAGGTTCAGGTTTAGAGAATTGAGAATAGGTTAAGGTTTAGGTTTAGGAAATCGGATTCGGGTTCGGGATTGGGTTTAGGTTTGGGTTTTCAAGTTTAGGTTTAGGTTTAGGTTAGGGAGTTGAGATTAAGATTAGGTGTAGGTTTAGGTTTAGGGATTTGAGAATACATTTAGGTTAAGGTTTAGGGAATTGAGAATAGGTTAAGGTTTAGGTTTAGGAAATCGGGTTCGGGTTCAAGATCGGGTTTAGGTTTGGGTTTTCAGTTTAGGTTTAGGTTTAGGTTAGAGAGTTGAGATTAGGATTAGGTGTAGGTTTAGGTTTAGGGATTGAGAATACAGTTAGGTTAAGGTTTAGGGAATTGAGAATAGGTTAAGGTTTAGGTTTAGGAAATCGGATTCGGGTTCGGGATCAGGTTTAGGTTTAGATTAGGGAGTTGAGATTAGGATTAGGTGTAGGTTTAGGTTTAGGGAATTGAGAATACAATTAGGTTAAGGTTTAGGGAATTGAGAATAGGTTAAGGTTTAGGTTTAGGAAATCGGGTTCGGGTTCAAGATCGGGTTTAGGTTTGGGTTTTCAGTTTAGGTTTAGGTTTAGGTTAGAGAGTTGAGATTAGGATTAGGTGTAGGTTTAGGTTTAGGGATTTGAGAATACATTTAGGTTAAGGTTTAGGGAATTGAGAATAGGTTAAGGTTTAGGTTTAGGAAATCGGGTTCGGGTTCAAGATCGGGTTTAGGTTTGGGTTTTCAGTTTAGGTTTAGGTTTAGGTTAGAGAGTTGAGAATAGGATTAGGTGTGGTTTAGGTTTAGGGATTTGAGAATACAGTTAGGTTAAGGTTTAGGGAATTGAGAATAGGTTAAGGTTTAGGTTTAGGAAATCGGATTCGGGTTCGGGATCGGGTTTAGGTTTAGATTAGGGAGTTGAGATTAGGATTAGGTGTAGGTTTAGGTTTAGGGAATTGAGAATACATTTAGGTTAAGGTTTAGGGAATTGAGAATAGGTTAAGGTTTAGGTTTAGGAAATCGGGTTCGGGTTCAAGATCGGGTTTAGGTTTGGGTTTTCAGTTTAGGTTAGGTTTAAGTTAGAGAGTTGAGATTAGGATTAGGTGTAGGTTTAGGTTTAGGGATTTGAGAATACATTTAGGTTAAGGTTTAGGGAATTGAGAATAGGTTAAGGTTTAGGTTTAGGAAATCGGGTTCGGGTTCAAGATCGGGTTTAGGTTTGGGTTTTCAGTTTAGGTTTAGGTTTAGGTTAGAGAGTTGAGATTAGGATTAGGTGTAGGTTTAGGTTTAGGGATTTGAGAATACAGTTAGGTTAAGGTTTAGGGAATTGAGAATAGGTTAAGGTTTAGGTTTAGGAAATCGGATTCGGGTTCGGGATCGGGATCGGGTTTAGGTTTAGATTAGGGAGTTGAGATTAGGATTAGGTGTAGGTTTAGGTTTAGGGAATTGAGAATACATTTAGGTTAAGGTTTAGGGAATTGAGAATAGGTTAAGGTTTAGGTTTAGGAAATCGGGTTCGGGTTCAAGATCGGGTTTAGGTTTGGGTTTTCAGTTTAGGTTTAGGTTTAGGTTAGAGAGTTGAGATTAGGATTAGGTGCAGGTTTAGGTTTAGGGATTTGAGAATACAGTTAGGTTAAGGTTTAGGGAATTGAGAATAGGTTAAGGTTTAGGTTTAGGAAATCGGATTCGGGTTCGGGAACGGGTTTAGGTTTAGATTAGGGAGTTGAGATTAGGATTAGGTGTAGGTTTAGGTTTAGGGAATTGAGAATACATTTAGGTTAAGGTTTAGGGAATTGAGAATAGGTTAAGGTTTAGGTTTAGGAAATCGGGTTCGGGTTCAAGATCGGGTTTAGGTTTGGGTTTTCAGTTTAGGTTTAGGTTTAGGTTAGAGAGTTGAGATTAGGATTAGGTGTAGGTTTAGGTTTAGGGATTTGAGAATACAGTTAGGTTAAGTTTAGGGAATTGAGAATAGGTTAAGGTTTAGGTTTAGGATATCGGATTCGGGTTCGGGATCGGGTTTAGGTTTAGATTAGGGAGTTGAGATTAGGATTAGGTGTAGGTTTAAGTTTAGGGAATTGAGAATACATTTAGGTTAAGGTTTAGGGAATTGAGAATAGGTTAAGGTTTAGGTTAGGAAATCGGGTTCGGGTTCAAGATCGGGTTTAGGTTTGGGTTTTCAATTTAGGTTTAGGTTTAGGTAGTAGAGAGTTGAGATTAGGATTAGGTGTAGGTTTACGTTTAGGGATTTGAGAATACATTTAGGTTAAGGTTTAGGGAATTGAGAATAGGTTAAGGTTTAGGTTTAGGAAATTGGATTCGGGTTCGGGATCGGGTTTAGGTTTGGGTTTTCAAGTTTAGGTTTAGGAGATTAGGATTAGGTTAGGTTTAGGTTTAGGGATTTGAGAATACATTTAGGTTAAGGTTTTTGGGAATTGAGAATAGGTTAAGGTTTAGGTTTAGGAAATCGGGTTCGGGTTCAAGATCGGGTTTAGGTTTGCGTTTTCAGTTTAGGTTTAGGTTTAGGTTAGAGAGTTGAGATTAGGATTAGGTGCAGGTTTAGGTTTAGGGATTTGAGAATACAGTTAGGTTAAGGTTTAGGGAATTGAGAATAGGTTAAGGTTTAGGTTTAGGAAATCGGATTCGGGTTCGGGAACGGGTTTAGGTTTAGATTAGGGAGTTGAGATTAGGATTAGGTGTAGGTTTAGGTTTAGGGAATTGAGAATACATTTAGGTTAAGGTTTAGGGAATTGAGAATAGGTTAAGGTTTAGGTTTAGGAAATCGGGTTCGGGTTCAAGATCGGGTTTAGGTTTGGTTATAGGTTTTGCTTTAGGTTATAGGTTATAGGTTTAGGTTAAGGTTTCGGTATAGGTTATAGGTTTTGGGATTTGAGAATGGGTTCGGGTTTAGGTTATAGGTTAACGGTTTAGATTAAGGTTTAGGTTTAGGTTATATGTTTTTGGATTTGAGAATGGGTTCGAGTTTAGGTTATAGGTTTTGAGATTTGATAATGGGTTCGGGTTTAGGTTATAGGTTTTGGTTTTGGTTTAGGTTTTGGTTATAGGTTTTGGGATTTGATAATGGGTTCGGGTTTAGGTTATAGGTTTTGGTTTTGGTTTTGGTTTTGGTTAAGGTATATGTTTAGGTTTAGGTTATAGGTTTTGGGATTTGAGAATGGGTTCAGGTTTAGGTTAAGGGTGTGGTCCCTGCAAATACAGATATAAAAATGGCCTGTCCAAATGGCCAGGCCCTTCCAATGCTGTCCATAGGAAATGGACAGCTTCATCATGGTCATAACAGCGGTTCCCACCTTCCAGGGACCCCGCTCATCCGGATAGCTCCGACGCACATCCGGTCTGCTCCATTAATTTCGAGCAAATACACAAACATGGCCTGTCCAAATGGCCAGGCCCCTCCAATGCTGTCCATAGGAAATGGACAGCTTCATCATGGTCATAACAGCGGTTCCCACCTTCCAGGGGACCCCCGCTCTTCCGAATAGCTCCGACGCACATCCGGGTCTGCTTCAGCAATTTTGAGCAAATATACATAAATACGGCCTGTCCAGATGGCCAGGCCACTCCAATCATGTGCATTCTTGATAAGAGACGTACCAGATACTTGAGTCTGAAATATGCAGCTCCAATCCTCCCACATGCAACATCCACCTGAAAGAATGCGCATAACTGTCATGCTTGAGTAATCAATACAGGAATCTACAAGTAAAGAGTGATGAAAACTAAATGCAAGGAAAATATAAAACTCCCCTGATGTAAACTGTATTTAAATTGACCTTGAGTCGATTGGATACTCATAGAATAGAAACATGGACTGAATATGAAAAAGTTGCTCCATATTCCACTGCAATTGAACATGACACTAACACTTGCATGCCGTAACATGAAGGGTTTTCGTCCATATCGATCCGCTACTACTCCCCAAAAGACAGAAGTTAAAGCTCTTCCCACCATGTAAGCAGATCCTTCAAGAAAAGAAAAAAAGATTTTATTTTCATCATATTGTCAACCATAAAATCTAATGTGTTGCTCTATCAAATATGCTCACCTACATAATCTGCATAATATCCGATATCTTGCACATTTTTTGCAATGTGAAAGTCTCTTATCACAAATGTGAAAGTCTCTTATCACCAATAAGAATAATGTCTCTATTTATCACAAATAAGTATTGGGAATTCTGATAAAGTAGGTTTGGATCTTCTACTTGTCACAAATGAAAATTTTCTGTTTATTATAACGTGATTAGGAGACATTATCACACCCCGCATCTAATGAAGCAGCGCTGATAACATTATTAGTGATATATACTAATCACAATGCAGGAAAATAAGAAATTCTTGTAGGTGGCAAGCAAGGGATTCTGATTGGAGTAAAATACATATATTCTGACCCATGTCAATACGAAAACTTGTCCCTATCAAATTCCATCATGTCAGTTCACCATGGATGTCCATGTTGCATACATGTGGTCCATGTGGCATACATGTGGTGCAATACGTCCAAATTGGGATCAGACATGCTGATGAGATGGTTCCATCAGCAGTTATTGTAGTCCAGTCCATCAATTTTATATGTACATCATGACTTCTAAAATATCTGAAATAAATGTGAGATCGGTTCCATTGATGTATTTTCTTACTAATGTGGATCTGTCTTGCTGTATTTCATGGTACAGCAAGAAACAGGATTGACTCTGTCTTGCTGTATTTTCTTTACTAATGTGGATCTTTGCTGTATTTTCTTTACTAACTTTATATTGTATTAGCTCATAGTAGCATAAATTGGGAAAATGTACTAAAATAAAGGCATGCATCAAATCAGTTGAAGAGCTTTTTTTAAAGATATTAAAGAGCATAATAGTGACACAAGATAACAGGAAAAGAAATAAAAATACATTTAGATCCCAGGAATAGTTCATTTTGATTGATGCATGAGGACTGAATTTTAGTCATGATAGAACTGATTAACTAAAGCATTTGGTGAGAATTTCATTCAAAATGATGCAATACCCAAGCATGTCCCTGGCTCCTAATACCAAATTTGCTAAGAAGGAAACAACAGTAAGCCTTCCAATGTGCAAAATTACCCAATGCCAAATGGCATGAAAATACTCCTAGGGAGTAGAAAAATAATTTTTTCATTTTCAGCAACATTTAAGCCTTCCAAAAAAGGATTGAGAGAGCCTGTGGTCGAGATACACTGTCATGAAATTCGTACTACAAGCCTACAAACCTACTCCAGCATTCCAACATTAAACTACTCCTATCTCAAACTTGAAACATAAGTCACTTTGAAACTCAACAAATGCACACGCGCAGGCACATATATTCCTTATATATTTACACAAGACATTGATTAAGTTTGACAAAAAGGGAGCGTAAGTAGACCCAAATCATGTAAACTGCCAAAGAGAATGAAATTGCAGTGAATTCTTGGGAAATGATAACGATGGTCCACTTACATGAACCAACAGGCCCAAAGAAAAACAATAAACAAGGGTACTTATAATTTCCTTTAAAAATTAAAAAAAAAACACTAATAGGTATTTTGATTCGTGGCGGAATCCCTTGGTAAATTTGGGATTTACGAGGAATTTTTCTGTTAGAAAAAAAAAACCCTCAAAATATTGTAAATCACCCAAGAAATTGCTGAGATAAAGATTTCCCACTATCATTGTTGAAAGTGAGAAACAGGATAAGTGAGGTTTTCAATTTTTTTATATGTAAAGCTAAATAAATTGGATAGTTTTACCAGACAAGTCTTTTACTTCTTCTTCTTCTAGACATTTTAAACAATCACTTGTCATGCGGTCCCAGTCTTCACCCTTCTGCAGATCTCTTCAATCAAGTCACACCTTTTGCCCTCCTACTTTTTCAACTGCTGCTTACACGTACACTGCAGAGTACTAAATCTCGTTGAGCCCAAACGTCAAACAAATGGGTGTGCACCATCCTGAAACTAGCATGATGAGGAAGGAACACAATACGAATCTGAAAGCAGTATCTGAGCCATTCATCAGGGGCGTCATCAGGTAGGCCAGGCGTTGAGGAAGCGTTGCATTAAAATCATTGGGATTAAACGGAATGTGAAGATGAAACTTCCAAAGTGAAATGCAGAGGGCAGCATGCGATCTTGATACTTGCGTATGCATTCCTTAATCAAACTGTTCGAACGGTGGGGATGAGAGCTGATGCATCATAACACAACAAATCATCGAAAGGGGTCATTAAACAGTCCGACTTGTGGTCAGAAAATTGATGGTTGGAATAAAAACACTCCAATGGTCCAAAATCAACAGACAAATGCACATATCAATACGAGGCTACGATCGTCCAATCTGTTTTCTCTGGGAAACATAGTCCATCTACTGTGTGGCCCACCATTCAGACGGTTAGGATCGTGCCACTTGTACAGTAGCAGCATATCTGTGCATCAGTGGGCATATAATGCTAGCCTATCAAATGGCCCCACTTTTTTGGATGGGGATTGCCTGATGACCCAACTCTGGATGGCAAACGAACATTACAGTGGGCCTTAGGAAGTTTTTAATGGTCAGCGTTCAATCGCTACTGTCTCCTGTGGTGTGGTCTACCTGTGGTGTGGTCTACCTCGACATGATGGAGGGAGAAAGAGAGAGAGGAAGTGAGAGACGGAGAGGGAGAGAGAGAGAGAGGGGGTGCGAGAGAGAAAGATAGGGAGAGAGTCAGGGAGAGAGGGAGAGGGTGCGAGAGAGACAGACAGGGAGAGAGTCAGGGAGGAGGGAGAGAGAGGAGAGAGGGAGAGAGAGAGAGCCAGAGAGAGAGAGAGAGAGAGAGAGAGAGAGAGAGGAGAGGGTGCGAATCGCATACCTTCCGATGCAGAATCACGCCCGATAGAAACGGAATCACGCCCCGAAATGGAGATCGAGTTTTGGGGTTTCTTGAATCCGAAAATGAGAGCAAGAGAGGGGGGAAAATGAAAGCTGGAATCGGGTTTTAGGGTTTCTGTAATCCGAAAATGAGAGGGAGAAAAGGGGGAAGAAATGAGAGGCGCGAGACCGGGAGTCTGAATTTGGGGATTTCAGACACGCACGGTGTGCGTTTTACACCGTTTGGCCGATGCTGGTCGGTGCTCGGTGGGCCCCACTATGATGTACGTGTTATATCTACACCGTCCATCCATTTTGAAATATCATTTTAAGTCATAAGCCATAGAATGATGGAGATAAAAATCTTTAGTGGACACCACCACAAAAAATAGCAGGGAGAGTGATTCCTACCATTGAAACTATTCTAATGCCCATCCATTATCTTTTGGGCCCACCGAGATGTAGTTCATAAATCCAGCCCATACATTATGTGTGTGCCACTTGGATGAGGGGTCATACCAAGTTTCAGACGCATCCAAATTTCAGGTGGGACCCACCAAGTGATTTTATATGTTTTAGGCATGTCTTCATATGATTTAGATGGTATGGCCCACCGGAGTTCCATATACGGCTGATTTTTGGGATATCCCATAATTCAAAGGGGACCCATCAAATGCAAGGTGTTGATGCTTTACACACGTCATGGTGGGGCCCCACACAGCTTGACCGTAGGTAAAACCCATCTTTACCTACGAAAAAATTTCGTAGGTAAAAGTTTCGTAGGTAAAAGCCATATTTCTTGTAGTGACGGAATTTTAGGAAGGAATTATTTTAGGACTTGTGGGGCCCACCATTGTGTATTTTAACTATCCACTCCGTCCATTCACTTTAACGGCTCCTTTTTAGGATAAATCCAAAAAATGAGTTAGATCAAAGATTTAGGTGGACCACACCACATATTAACGATATATAAATTTATTTTTCCTTCTTTCTCATGGTGTGGTCCACCTAAACTTTGATCTTTCTAATTATTTGGCTCATGCACTTAAATAATATTTCAAAATTTATGGACGGATTAGATAAAAAAAAATATATTGCAATGGGCCCCATGGAGCCCCTTAAGGCATCATCATTCTCTAATAAAGCCATATTTGGAGGTATGCATTAGCTACAGATTAAGTAAGTTTTAGCTACGGATTATATCCGTAGCTAATTAGCTACGGACTAAATCCGTAGCTGTAAACCTCTATAGTCCGTATCCTTTGGTCATTTTTTTGGTAGTGCTTATAACATGACAACCACAATCCATGACAATTACAATCCATATAACATGACAACCATGACCCATATAACACAGTCACTGCCAGAAGAGAAGCTTAGAGCTGCACAATACTGATTCATGGGAGATTTTGATGGTTTTTCAGTACTATAACACAACTCTGCAAGTTTTTTCCATTTAAGTTTGCAAATGAGGATATTATCATCCTCATCACCTTCATCATCACTGGTTATTACTTTTGAAGAGTGTTTTATTTTAGTTGTAGAGGATGGTGTAAAACTCTCATCGCAACTGCTATCGTTTTCTAAAGCTGTACTCTCACTTCTCTGGTCAGAATACCTTTCATCTATTTTTTACAGATCATTTTAGAGCTTGATCCCAAAAATGAGACGGATATAAATCTAAGGTGGAACACACCACAGGAAATTAGCTGCCTTAAAGGTAGGTAGCACAAGACTAACAAAATAAAAAGGAGAGTAACAATGACTAACTTAGCAAAGAGAAGAGTAGCAATGGCCAACTCAACAAAGAGGAGAGTAGCAATGATTAACTCAATAAGAGGAGAGTAGCAATGACTAACTCAATAAAATGAGAGTGACAATCGCCAACCTAATAAACAGAAAGTAGCAAGGGCTAACTCACCAAAGTTGGTAAAGGCAAGGGCAAGCCTTGTATCCATCGCCTCACATAAATAAAGATACGCATAATTAAGCTCAGGCCTTAACCATCATTCCTAAATGATAAATAATCATTGGTGGTAAATAGAACAATTGCAAGAGGAGAATCATAATAGCATGATAACAGGGCATATAAAAGGCAGAACAAAATATATCAACTTAAATCAAGGTAAGCTTAAAGGAATCCCTCACCTCTAATGTTGTTTCTTCTTTGAGCGTATGTGTATGCCGTAGGATATGAACTCTAACCTAATGTTTAACAACTTGAGTGGTTAGATTTTCTGTATAATCTTTCTTCTCTAGTTATGGTTGAGTACTATGATTTGACTTGATATTTGAGTTAGGGTATGTCTAACCAATATACTCGTTTGGATGTGAACTTAGTAAGATGGAGTTCTTCGGTTAGTGTATAGCTCTAACCGATCCGTCCCGAGTCCACAGCTAGGTTTTCTAGTCTAGTTGATGTGTTTTGACTGGATCTTAGATCAAATTGTTTGGAATGGAGGGAAAGAAAGAAGCCTAGAAGGAGGGAAAGGATTGGACGTGGGGCCTACCTTGTGTTTGGGCTAGACCCGCTGACTCAGCGGTTCACTGATCTATAGGACGTTCGGCTTCCTGGCCTCTCCCTTCTCTGCCGCTGCCTTTCTCTCTTTCTTTCCTTTCTTCTTATTGTGCCTCCTCTAAACACTGGACGAGTACTGCTTTTTTATGGTGGTGGGGTGAGTCTTCCAGACCCTTTGCGTATGGATTTACGCAGCTCTGTTTCCTGCGCAGCAAAATTAGTCGAAAAGACGGCTTGCGTAATGACCGAAATCGGAGTGGCCATCGATGATCTTTCCGATCTGACTTCGTGAAAGCAGTTAGAATACTCCTTACAGGGGTTTGGACGGTCGGGGATCAGAACTGTGATCCAGAGGTTGGCTGTCCAACGTGCAGAGATGCTCGGTTCGCTCCGGGTTTCCTTCTGTTCGTGTTTACTGCGGAAGGATCGGTTTTACGTTAACGGTGGGGTCCACGATCACAGATGTCTAGGAAATCCACTCCTTCTATTAGGTTCGTCATGAAATCTTGGCCTAGGAGGAGGTGATGTTGATTTAAGCTCGGGGTGACCCATCGAGTTGAGCTTCGTGTGATGATCCGAACGCCCGGATAGGTGAGGACGTTCTTTGATTTCTTCTTGGCGAGGCTTACTGGGTTTTGATCGGGAACCTCGTCTGCATCAGATGGGCGGTTCAGATCGATCATATAGGTCAAGTTGGTGGACCACAAACGACGTCAGCGGCCATTCGTTCAAATCCCCTTTGGCGGGAAAAACAGGAAGAAGGAAACCTTTTTCATTTCTTGTGGGTCAAATCTGGTTTGACCAGCTTCCTAGTTTGGTACAGCCCAGCTGTACCCTTTCAGTGTACGTGCACCACCTGGAGTGGGGTCCAAAACGGTGATCTCCACGGATCCATTCCGTTCGTTTGTTTTATCAGCTCATGTTAAGGCTTGGCCCAAATGAAGGGGCAGGTCTAAAGCTTGAGTGGGCCATGATTCTACATAACGGGTTATCTTACGATCCAAGAAGGTCTAACGGTCAGATGTCTTGATCTTTTAGGTGGAGATTGTTCCCAATGGTCAGATTCGCATTGGGGAATGTATGTAAAGGTTAGGTAGCCGGATTGGCATTGCGTACGTGTTCCTAATAGATTAAGTTTCACGTTGACACTCAAGAACTCTTAATACTCAGGTGTTGAGAAGTTGGGGGTGTTACATGGACCTTCTCCCACCTAGACCCTAGCTTGCACCAAGATCTCTGCATATCGGGACGACCTTCTATGATGTACTCCCAATGTTACTCCTATATGAGGAATTGTCTTTGAATATACTTTGCAAGGTATGGTGGATATATATTTACAAACCCTATCTTCTGCCTTACCTATCTGTGTCTTGGATCAATATGTAGGGACTAACATCCTAGAGGACAATCAACAAAGTATTGCAGCAATTTAAGATCCGGCGGCTTCCTCTTGGGTGATGCGCAAGTTCGCTAGGAGACTTCACTCTTTTGCTTCTTCTTCTTCCACCACCTACATTGGGATTATATCTGATTGCCTGTGAACCATTCTTTCTATGCTAGTAGTCATTCACTTGCACTCCCCTTCCAGATTCATCACTGAGGATGAGCTAGCGGATTTTATTTAATGCATGTCCTGAGCTATGGGCCTTTCCTCCATTCGTGGTTTTCTTCCTCGTTTTCCTCCTTCCCTCATTTTTTCTTCTCTTTTTAGTTTTTTCTTTTTTTCTTTTTTTCTTTTTTGTTTCCTTTTCTCCCTTGCGCCTAGGGTGTGGGTTGCATCATTTTCTCTTTTCTTCTTTTCTGTTGGGGCTTGCCCCGTCTGTTGTTTCCTTTTAGGCTTTGTCTCAGGTGAGTAATAAAATACTATTGCTCGCTTTCATTCCAAAAAAATAACACACGTCATTCCTTGATTGGTTAATCTAGGAATGATCAGAAATAGGGCACAACATTTACCCCTACGTCGCTTCGTCTTTGGGTAAAAAGGTGACGACATTACTCCAGTACCTGATGCAATTAATGCGATCAACCGTCTTTCCACGTGTGAGCTCCTTATTGACATTGATTGGTCAAGACAAAAACTAAATGGTGGTTTTGTCACTGCCTCATAGTTGTTGTTATGACACAAAGCACACAATCGTGTTGTACGAGGAGTCACGATTTCCCTTTGTAATGTCCCGAATTTTCTCAGCTTGAGTACATGCTCATGCCTGAGAATTCCGGGTGTTAATAATGTAAAAATTGGATGCTTTAAAATCAAACCTTATTTATTAAATTTTTTTTTTCCATTTAGATCACATCCAGTTACATTTATGAAGGTAACCATTCACAAGAATAAAATCGAATGTATTTATTATTTCATTAGAGTAAAGAATTCAACAAATCATCAAATTCCCTCTCAATGAGAGCTTATTACTTTATCAAAGTATGCAGCGGAAAATAAATAAAACTAATCGTGCACTATTCTTCTTCTCTATTCAAACCCGTCTACCACAGAATGGTCGTCGTCCGTTACATCAACCTGTAATTCACCTGCAACATCTATACGGTTGGAGAGGGATAATACTCTACTCATAGTGATGGTTATCCTTTAAGATTAACTATAATTCAAGAGATTTATAAAAGTAATATAAGGGTTCTGATACGGCTCATACTTCACCACTACGAGTGGTATCGTTATGTACAACTAATATATATGAATGCATGCCTGGCAAAGTGTGTGCGGCTTATCATACGTAGTGATCATTACAATGTGGAATACAATTCATAGAAAATCCGGCTCACCCCACATCCCATAAATACGGAGATTCGCTGGCGTATCCAACGCTACCGTGGATTTATGTGAACACCTCGAGGCGGCACAACACATGAGTCGAATAAATTACGTGACACGAATTGTTCATGGAGCGACTATTTACGACATCCAATCTCGAAAGTGATATAACATGCATTGTGAATTACTTACATCGATTTGTGCACCACTACCCAAACCCATGGAATTACACATTGACAAAGAAGGTCACTACCCAGAGTGCATTACGTCCATGATAAATATTTGAGTCACTAGTTGTGATACCTCTAACACATCACTTGTATAAAAGGAAAATAAATTGAAACATGAGAGTTTTGAAATTTCAAGATACATGCTTAGGCTATAGAGGGAGGTAGCACAAGGCTAACCTAATAAAGGAGAAATGTACCATTAACCTATCTCAATACAAGAGAAGAGTAGCAAATGGGCTAACTCATCAAGAATAAGGGAAGATGACAAAAGGCCAACTCAATATTGAGTAAAGGCACGCGTCGCTCTCAAAATTGGCAAAAGGCAAGAATCGTATCATCGCTCATATATATTTATAAAGATCATGCATAATTAAAATCATACCTTAACCATAATTCTCAAATGATAAATAATTGATAATGGTAAACTAAACAATTACATGGAGGATTCACAGTAATATGGAAACATGTAAAAGCAAGATAAATCATACCAACTCAAATTAGTGTAAGCTTAAAGGAATCCCTCACTTTAGCCTTAAATATAAACCCTAGGTAGATATTCATGTAGGAAAGATTCTACATGAATCACGACATCGTTTGAACAAGAGAGAGATACCATATGTTTGGAGAAGGAAGCAGATAATGGACGTCTAGGCTTCTTTTTTTCTTTTTCTTTTTCTTTCTCCTTTTCTTTCTCTTTCTTCCTTGGGCATTGGGAGATTGGGCGTGTGAGTAGAGAGGAGATCTCACAACCCTTTTTAAAAGGAGTGGGCGTGTAAGAGGAGTGTGTTTCATATTCCACTTGGATTGAGTTTTTACAATTTTTCCTTTTCTGACAATCTTTGTTTAAATCTAATTTGTCCATTGTGTCAAGGTCGTCAAATAGAGCTGGGGTATATGATTTTTCTTGGTTATCCAAAATTTAGATTGGCTTATCTTGAAAATTTTTCTAACGAGTGTCAAAACAAACTTGATCTCAATTAACTGTCCACACTTAATGATTAGGGCCCAATTTTGGAAGAAATGTGTAGCCAGGATAGGAAAATAGTTGAAAAAATTTTGGTCAATGATTGATGGTGAAAAAAGCCTAAATCTAAAATTTCACCTTTTGTACCAAAAGGAAGGAACTAACTTCAACTTTCAATGGTGTAGGATCATAGATCATGACCTAAATTTTGTATAACATCGTAGTCATATGAGATCAAAGTGTGGTCCAAATTTGAGTTGATATGGACGGAAGGAAGTGGTTAAATCGGAAGATCCAGATTTATAAGGAGTTTGTAAGCCTTGACAAGATAACTTCGCGCCTAAGGAAAAACCTACCAAAGTGGGGTCTTCATATTTCACACTTGGCCTATATGATGAGCAATACAAGTCATTCATATGAAGGAAAATATCTTACTATAACTACCCATGAGGTTTCTTCACTCAATGGACACCAAAATCAACGGTTAAGGGGATGATTTGTCAATTGGGTCACTTTTACAATGATCTAAGGGCATAAATTTGACATGTATGGTTAATTTATGATACATAGGCATGATATAAAATTTTACATCAAACAGATCGTAAGAACCATGTGATCTACAATTCAAGGGTCTAGGTCAATGACATTTTCATAATTATTGCTGATATGAGAGTTTTCAGAAATTTAATGGTTCTACATAGTTATAGGCATATTTCTAAGTAATTCTTACAAAAGGACTTATATCTAAATCATTATGAATAAAGAGTTATTCACTAAATTAATTAAGGAATGTACATATATAAAACCACATCATGGATGGTCAGATGACATGCTAAAAATAGTAGAACTTGATGATTAGTACTCTGACCATGTATGCAAGTGGATGTATGGTCAATTTGATAAATGGATGAACACAAAGTGAGTTTTTGGAGTGATCGAGAGGCAAAACATGTATGCCGTTAGATTAAAGTAACTTATTCACATGTGTAAGTTCCTCAAATTATAGTTATGATGGTGGGTTAAGCATATTCATAAGTGGTGAATAAAATGAACGGACCAGAATCTTTATTCAATATGTGTACGAGCGGATGCAGAGATCAACTATGATCGGGTGGTCGAAATTCAGAGTGGACGGTTAGATATCTTTACCTAGTGGTAAATAGTTGATTGAACTGTTGATTATGATAGACATATGAGAATACTTAGGTATATGATGATCCTATCTCAAAATCAACGATCAGATGACTCGATCTAGGGATGAAGATTATTTCCAATGGTCAGATTCATGTTGGAGAATAGAGATAAGGTTAGGATAACAAGATTGGTATCATACTGCAACATCCTTAATATTCTTGGCCTGAATATATATTCGTGCCCGAGAATTTCGGGTGTTAATAATGTAAAAATTGGATGCTTCAAAATTGCACCTTGTTTTTTTTTTTTTTCTTTTAAATTTTAAATTTATATCACATCTAGTTACATTCACAAAGGTAAACATTCATGAGAGTAAAATCAACTGTATTTATTATTCCGTTAGATTAAAAGAATTTAATAAATTATCAAATGCCCTCTCAATGGGAGATTATTACATTATCAAAGCTTGCAGCGAAAATAAACAAAACTAAACATAAAGCTATCTCTTTATTTATTCAGAATAATCTTGCATAATAGGATTGTTGTTGAGGGTTAAATATTGCATATTAGACCCCAGTTATCACATAGTTTTACGGACTTGATAATGTTTAACGTCTTATTTCAATCATGTTTTTATTGCAAGGTGAATTTAAGAGCTTGGACTGAAAAGGATGCTAAAAGCACGGATTTGATGCTCAAGAATTATCAAGGCAAAAGACGGATCTTAGGAGACCGAGATTGAAGAATTTACATGCCAAAGATCCGAGAAAATCAAGTGATTGACAATAAAAAGGCCTGAAATTGTCCTGAATGCAAGATCATAGGGTTCCCACTATCCGTTTGGCTCGAAACTTTATAAGAGGCCTGAGGACCATAAAGTAACCCTACACGTCATATTTCAGTCATTGGATCTTTGTGGAAGTGGTCCAACTGACAAGATCAGCCATAAATCACTGATCTAGGGCCCACCCGATCTCTGGATATGCTTTAATTTGGGACTCAACCACTTAAATTAAAGGGAAAAGTGGATGGATGGAATGGATTTCTCAAAACATCAAGGTGGGACCCACTTTACGAGGTTATTGTACACCACGTCAAGTTCACTCGCTGTGCACCGTGCAAGTAAAGACGGTCAAACCTCTTTGACTAGAGCTCTCTCCCGCGCGAGAGAGGAAACTCTCCTCTTATGCACATGGTCCCACTGGGACGTGTAATGGGCCACGGTGATTGTCCATTCGAACGATCAAGACCGTCCATTTGATCCACGGGGTGGCCACGACCCTTGCCATGAAGTCCAGATGCTCTCATGCACGTGTACACAAGCAGATCACTGTTAAACGCAAGATGAACGATGAAAACAAAGACACAGTGGGCCGCACCAAAACTCGACCAAAACCACCCATTTTCGACCGAAATAGTGCCAGGAATCCAATGGACGGGGTGAATTTCTCTGAAAACATCATTGTGGGGCCCACCGAGCATCTCAGCGAATCCACGTGCGTAGGCTTGCACGTTTGGATGTCCGACCCTTCGTGGGCCTTTGTGTGATCACAATCACGGTCGGATGCAAGATCCAAACCGTCCAAAATCTTCAAAAGTGGGTCACGACCACCACTATGGAGTCAAATCAGGTTTTTCGGTGCTCTTCTTCCCAACACTCTCACTCCAAACGTAAGTCGGTTTGCGTTTCGCGCCTGCGCACGCTGTTGCGGTTTCGCAGTGCTGCGTAAAAGCTCTCCATTGACTTCTCCAGCCACCGACTCCTTGCTACCTACAAAAAGAGAAGAGAAGAGAGAGAATTCATCATATCCAAGGAGACGTGGAGTGAAAGAGAAGAGAAAGAGAGAGAGAGAACTAGGGACGACCAACAAGAGGAGTCTTCTTTTCTTTCCCTTTCATTATTTTCTTATGTTTTTCTAACAGATTTTTAGTCAATCATGTCTATGACTGGCTAAACCCTCTTAGCTAGGGCTACGAGGTGAAGCTTGTAGCGTGATGGGGTGTTGTTTATAGCTTTGATTCATGTTATGTTGAACTATCCTTGATTTTGGTTTGATTATAAGGAATATTCATAGGTTTTAATGGTTTATTGTGACTTAAATTACAATGGATCTGAGATAGCTTTGAGCATATTCTTTCCATTATTAGGATTGTGAAGTTAGGAAGCCCTGTTGTTCACCATCGTCTCATGGACATGGTTGGATGATGAAATCCTTTCTAATGTTCATAACTCTTTCAGATTGGTTGTGGATTGGTTAAATTCTATTGTTTGCTTTGTCTCATGTGCATGGTTTTGTGATGGAATCAATTCTAATTCTCATACCTCTCATCTCTTGAAAACTAAATTAAAGGAAGTTCATATTTAATTTTTAATGACATATCTTCCAATTGGATGAAGATGGGACTTTGATTCTAGTTGTGTTCTTGAATCAAGCATAGACCTCCCTGATCTCTACAAGTGGATCCTTGACACCCTAGTTTTCGACCTTTGAATTTTACAAGTTTTAGTTAAAGTTATTCACCATTATTCTCTTAAAATTTCCTGGTTTAGATTACATCTTCTTCTAGTTCTAGTTCTGGTTACTTTCAGATTACGTACAAGGTTCAGTCCCTGTGGATTTGACCTCGGTCTCACTGAGATTATTACTACCTTACGACCCTACACTTGGGGTTGTGAACAATCGTCATTCGTATCTTCAATCTGCACCTCACCTACATCATCTGTATGGTTGGAGAAGGTTAATGCCCTACTCATAGTGATGGTTATCCTTTAAGATTAACAATAATTCAAGAGATTCATAAGAGTAATGTAAGGGTTCTTATACGTCTTGTACTCCATTACGAGTGGTATTGGTATACACAACTAATATATGTGAATGCATACCTAGTAAAGTATGTGCGGTCCATCATACGTAGTGGTCATCACAATGTAAAATATAGTTCATAGAAAACTCGGCTTACTTCGCATCCCATACTACGAAGATTCATTGGCATGTCAAACGTTAACATGGATTTATGCGAACGTCTTAAGGTGACACAACAACGCGATTGAGAGATTTACATGACACGATGTGTTCATGGAGTGACTATTTGTGACATCCAATCCCGAGAAGTGATGTAACACGCATGACAATTTACTTACATCGATTGTACACGACTTACCAACCCACGGGATTATGTGTCGACCAAGAGGGCCACTACCCGAAACGCATTACGTCCACGATAATATATATGAACCACTATATATGAGACCTATAGCACATCACTTGCATCGATAGAGAAATAAGTCTTTAACACCTGTACATTTCAGTCCTCGAGTGTTACCGTGTAACCTAAATTGGCATGAATATAAACCTAGCTTAAGCGAACATTCACGTGATTTTCTGTCTAAATTCGACCGTTGAAAGCAGTTCCCATCGATATATTAAGCTATCCATCCATTGATCTGAAAAACCTATTTTTAGGACTTGACCTCCTTGATAGAGGAGTCTAACCATCCACTAGTAGCCTTTGGTGTCGGATCATTGAATCCTTTAACCATCAGCCTAAGAAATTGGGGCAAATGATACATGACTAGACTCTAAGAATTAGCCCTAAAATCCAACCATCGTCTTTCAAGATAGACCAACCCACCCCTAAATCCATCCAACGTGGTAACTACCACTGAATTCCCTTCAGAATGGACTAGGAAGCTGTAAGAATCTTAGGGATCGAATTTGAAAATAATCCAACCATCGGGTAGGCAGAAATCACAATATGGACCCAAGAACAAACATTATGTGGTCCCTCTGTGCAAGATAACATTATGTGGGGATCGCGAAGGATAATAGCCCTGATTGGCTCACCGGTTATATGAATGGTCCTGATCACGAAAGTGGACCACAGATCACCATCGGATCGATGATAATTAACACCTAATGGCCATATTTCAGTTGATATGACCCACCTAAGCATGGTATCGGCCTCATTCTTTGGGCCGAGCCTTAATTTGACCTGAAGAGATGAATGAACGGAGTGGATTTTGTCAGGACACCTCTGTGGGCCCCACCTTTGATGTGCGTGCACGTAGGATGTGTGCACTTGTATGCAATGGTCTGAGAAAATTGGTCAAGTGGGTTTGACCCGACTTCCATTCGAAAAAGGGAATTTCCCTTTTCTTTTCCTCCCGCCTGCAACAAACGGATGGACAAAGTCCGTTTTCTTTGGGCTGTGGGCCACCACAATTAGCCACCCAGGCAATCTGATCCATTCAATTGTAGAGGACACGAAGAGGACTAATCCCTTATTGGTTACACCCCATGGATTGAACACGTGTGACCACAAACACCAGCACAAACTAGACTGCATGCGGCTGGTCTTTCCAAAAATGGAAACTGTGTTAGCGTCGAGCTGACAACCCATGTGCGATGGCTCCTGCAACATCCCAGCCATCCATTGCAATCCATCTGAGCTCTCCAAACTAGGGCTACACTAATCACCTTCCATTCGGTGGGTCCCACAGCGATCATGAGACCTATCCAAGCCATCCATACTCCCCAGATCGCAAGATCATCCAATGGATTTGGATTTACCATTAATGGGGAGGTCATCTTCCCCATATAGCTGGATTAACCACCATCCTCTAGTGGGCCCCATTTCCTGATCTAAGACGTCCATCTGGTGGCCCATGACAGCAAATGACCAACCATGATGAGGGGTTTCGACCATGCAAGTTGGTTTGGCCATAAGTCAACCCGAAAAGTGCAAAGAGCCATTTTCAACCGTAATTAACCAGGGATTAACAACTTTCGAACCCTTTAGAGGGTAATTAGGGAAACTCAATAAAGAGCCCTTTTAGGGTAGCCCTTTTCCAAAGAAAGAAAAACCAAAAAAGAAAAAGAAAAAAAGAAAAGCGAGCGAGCTTGTGTCGCCGCCGTGCTGCGCTGGGAGTACTCAGATGCGTCTTGCGTCCAGCTCAGTAACTTCTGGAGGCAGCTGAGGAAGAAGGAGAAGGTAGAGAGTGGCAGAGAAGGCAAGAAGAAGAGGAGATAGGCAGGGAGAGGGAGGAAGAGAAAATGAGAGAGATAGAGAGAGATGTTGTCCTCTTTCCACATGCTATCCACACCACCAACCATGGTGATGCTGAGTCTGGACCGAGTCCGGAACTCCACAAACTTTAAGGGAAGAAAGAAGCAACAAGAGAAGGAGGAGAGAGGCTAGAAAGAGAGTGGGTCTGAGTGACGACCCTGAGTTGCTGCCGAGTCGAGTTGAGCTTGGACCTGGTTTGAGTTGGAGGCATGATGGGCGCTCCAGCAAGAAATAAAAAGAAAGAGGAGAAGAAGAAGAAGTAGAAGAAGAGGGAGAAAAGGAAGAGGAAGAGGGAGCTCGACTCCTAGGTTGTTGCCAAGTCAACCTAGCTGGAACTGAGTCTAGTCAGGTCGAGCTAGGCCTGGTATAGGCTTGGCTGAAATTCCAGTCGGAAGAGAAAAGATAGAGAGAGAGAGATAAAGAAAGAGTGAATGGGAGAAAGAAGAAAGGAAGGAAGAAGGAAGGAAGAGGACAATGAGTTAACTCGGTGGGTTGCAGCTGAATATGTGGCCTGCTGTTTGACCTAGGTTCGAGTTGCCAAGTTGAGCTATCAAGTCGAGGTAAGTGGAGACCTAGTTTAGTCGTTTTGTTATCGAGTTAACTTAGTGGGTTTTCATTGAGCCCATTGTTTATAGATAACTAATTATTAGTGGTTTCCTTAGGAGTTTGATCAGGTCACAGATGCACGTATAACATCAGGTTTGACTCGATCGGGCTACATTCGTGCTACCTAGCGGGCCACATACAATTAGGTTGCTTGATCCAGGTGAGGACTCACCCTTTGAGCTTCCCACTTAAGTTCATTAATCTGTACATAGATGATGATTTGATTTCTTTCATTGAGTTACTTACCTCATTATTAAATATGCTAATTTGTTACACAACAATTTCATGTGTTTAATTATAGTAAGCATAAATGATTTGATGATAACATCTTATCTTTAGTTGTACATCTATTAATTAATTGTATGTTTGCCACTTGCACTTAAGTGATGGAATGAATGAAACTTGTCATGGACTTACCATCTTGCGGTCCATATTTGACTTGTGTGGCTTGGATCGCACATCTGCCTTACATGGCTTGGATCGCACATTGCCTTACATGGCTTGGATCACTTATTTGCCCTTTGTGGCTTTGATGGAACATTGACGCCCTTTTATGGTTTGTTGGTTATAATCGCATATCTTGTTGATTTTCGGGTTATTATGTGGAGTTCATTAGGATTTTCGGGTGGAGCCGAAGTTCGCTTGTCGATTTTCTAACCATCTTGTGGAGTTCATATGATTTTCGAATGATGCCAGAGTTCCTATGTTGATTCTCTCTTTACCTTGCGAAGTTCGGTCATATGATGATTTCCGGGTGGAGCTGAAGTTCGCTTGTCGATTTTCTAGTCATCTTGTGGTGTTTACAGTACGATATGATTTTCAAGCGAAGTAGATGTTTTTATTTTGGTTTTATAGCCATCTTGCGGTGTTTAGTCGTACCGTGATTTTCGGGTGGAGCTGAAGTTCGCTTATCGATTTTCTGGCCATCTTGTGGTGTTCACGTACGATATGATTTTTGGTTGGTCTAGAGTTTATATGTTGATTATCTCTTTATCTTGCGGAGTTCAGTCGTACCATGATTTTTAGGTGGAGCTGAAGTTCGCTTATCGATTTCTAGCCATCTTGCGAAGTTCACATATGATATGATTTCTGGGTGAAGTAGATGTTTAAAGGTTGATTTTTTATTCATGTTGCGGAGTTCACTTGTACCATGATTTTCGAGTGGAGCGGGAGTTCGCTTATCAATTTTCTAGCCATCTTACGGAGTTCACGTACAACATGATTTTTAAGTGCAATAGAAAGTCGCATGATTGATTACTAGACTATCTGGACACATACATTTGCATTGCAATTGCTATTATATTTTGCTTATGATGAGGTTGTGTTAATTGGCTTAATTTTTGAGTATATGATCATGATTATGAATTACACCGTTTAATATATCCATTTTCATGACTTGCGATCTATCCTGGATTATGAATGATGAGTGTATAATCTTAGAGGGTACTCCTCACTGCGATAGCCATTGACGCTATCAAATCGTATCAGTTGATGCAAGTGTAGAGCGAGCCGGTGCTGTTCACTGGGTCGCTAGAGCAGATCGAGTAGCTGAGGAGCTAGATGGGGTCTCTGCGGCCCATATTGAGCTCCATCATTAGATGATAGATTTCTATATTTGTTTAATGAACTTTATTATTTTGGATTATATAAGTCTTGTATGGGTGCTACATTTGGATATTTATGGTAATTGAAATATTTTTATACAATGCATGGTTTATTTCGCCAAAATTTGCTGTTGACTCTGATTAATGATAAGAAGGTTTAAATTTAGACTGAATTTTAAAGGCTAACACTTGGGTCTTTGAAAAACGAGTCATATACTTGGGTTTAAAAAATCAGGGCGTTACAAAGTCGAACCATGAGGGTTTTGAAATTCCAAGACACATGCTCATGTCACAAAGGGAGGTAGCACAAAGTTGACATAATAAAGGAGAATAGTAGCAATAAGTTAACTCAATAAAATAAAAGAGTAGTAAATAGGCTAACTCAACAAAAATAAGGGGAGAGGAGTAAAAGTCCATCTCAATATAGAGTGGAAGCACGCGTCGCTCTCAAAATTAACAAAGGGTAAGGCTTGTATTCATCACCCCACATAAATTCATGAAAATCACGCATAATTGAAATCATTCCTTAATCATAATTCCCAAAAGGATAAATAATTAATAATGGTAAATCAATTAATTATATGGAAAATCATAGTAATATGAAAGTATTCAAAAACAAGATAAATCATAGCAACTCAAATTAGTGTAAACTTTAAAACAATCCATCACCTTAGCCTTAAATCTAAACCCTAGGTAGATATCCCTGTAGGAAAACTTTTATATGAAAAGCTTCCACATGAATCACGACATTGCCTGAGCAAGAGGGAGACACCATATTATGGAGAAGGAAGAGGATGATGGCGTCTAGACTTTCTCTTCCTCTTTCTCTTTCTCTTTCCCTTTCTTCCTAATTGGGTGTTGGAAAAGTTGGATGTGTGAGTGGAGAAGGGACGTACACCCCTTTTTATAAAGAGTGGGCATGTGAGGGAGGTGTGTTTCACATCCCACTTGGATTGAGTTTCTCCAATTTGACCTTTTCTGGCGAAATTTCTTTAAATCTAATTCGTCCAGTATGTCGGGGTCATCGAATAGAGGCAGGGTATATGATTTTCTTGGTGATCCGAAATTTAGATTAACCTATCTTGAAAATTCTCCTAATGGGTGCCAAAACGAACTTGATCTCAATTAACGGTCCACACTTAATGATCATGACCCAATTTTGAGAGAAATGTGTAATTATGATAGGCAAATGGTTAGACAAAATTTGGTATTTAATCAATGGTGAAAAGGGCCTAAACATGAAATTTTACCTTTTGCATCAAAAGGAAGGAACTGACTTCAACATTCCATAGTATAAAATCATAGATTGGATTCTAAATTTTTTATAACCTTGTAGTGATATGAGACCAAAGTGTGGTCCAAATTTGAGTTGCGATGGACGGCAGGAAGTAGTTAAATTGGAAGATCCATATTTATAAGGAGTTAGTAGGTCTCGAAAGGATAACTTCGTGCCTAAGGAAAAGCCTACTAAAGTGGGGTTTTTATATTTCGCACTTGATCCATATTATGGGCAATCTAAGTCATTCATATGAAGGAAAATATTCTACTACGACTACCTACGAGGTTTCTTCAACGATGGATACCAAAATTAACTGTTAAGGGCCTTATTTGTCAATTGGGTCACTTTTAAAATGATTTAAGGGCTAAAATTTGACATGTATGGTTAATTTATGATACATAAGCATGGTATAAAATTTCACATCAAACGGATCGTGGGAACCATGTGATATAGAATTCATGACTCTAGGTTAATGCCATTTTCGTAATTATTGCTGATATGAGGGTTTTGGGAAGTCTAATGGTTATACAAGGTTATAGGCACGTTTCTAAGTAATTCTTATAAAAGAAGTTATGTCTAAATCATTATGAATAAAGAATTATTCATCAAATTAACTAAGGGAATGTAAGACCCGTATCCTAGTCCGTACTATTTTGAAGGCTTCCGCGATCCTTCCGGTCGAATTCCGGCAATCCTCGACCTAAAGCCAACGTTGCGCACGATCATAAGACGAGACCTGCATGCCAAAGTCGGCTCGACCCGAAACCTCTACCTTGGCGACCGCGCCATCGCCGCGGTTCCAACGCCGCGACTCGCGCACCGACCCGATACCCAGGCTAGAAGATGTCGGCCTATGTTCGATTCGAAGAAAACACCGCGTGTTGCGAATTACGAGGGAATCTCTACGAGATGTCCCATCAATCAATCAATCACTCATGTCAAGTACAAGTCAAGTCACCCCATACCCAAGTACAACAACCCATCCCTTTCCCTTACATAAGCAAGCCCAAAGTCAACTCACTCTCCCATTTTTCAAAGCCACCCTTACCCATGACATCATCACACCACTCCCTCCATCCCTTCTTCCTTTAATTTATTTCTTTCTCTCTCTCATTCTCTCATTCCCTCTCTCTCACACGTCCAAGCCTCTTCTAAGCAACCCAATTTCCCAAAACATTTCTAAGTGTGGCCCACCTCCTCAACTTCCATCTCAACCGTCCGATCATCATCCGCACCGTTAAAACCCGATCGACATCCATAAGAACCGTAGGTGAGGAGTTTTCGAGCCAAGGGAGCAAGGAGAATCACAACAAGGTGGGTGATCCACCGTTAAATTTCTTTTCTTAGGGCCACTTGTTGGTAGGACCTGTTTTTTTTTATATGTATGAATTGTATCATGTGGGGCCCATAGTAGCGGGGCCCCACCATCACCGCCTTTTGTCTCTCATCTTTTTCTCTATCTCTCTCTTTCTTTCTTTTTCCCTTGAATGTTGTGGACCCCACCAAATTATGTTAAATCCACTCCATCCATCAGACGGTGTGGTCCACCGCATTTTAGGTGAAATCCACCCTTTATATATGCATACATATGTAGTAGCATATTATATTATATTATTATAATATATATTAATATATGTATATATATATATATATATATGCATGGTGGGCCACGTACATGTGGGACCCACCATGTGCATGGTGGGCCACGTGCATGAGGGACCCACCATGAGGCCCATGTATACTGGACGTGAAGGTGGCTCCCATGGTGGACTGTGTACTGACATGGGCGTGTACTTCCAAGCTAACTTTTAAAAAAAAAATTTCTTTTGAAATGGGCCACCCATACAGGCCCCACCTTGATGTCTGTACATAATCCAAGCCATCCATCTCGATCCTCGCATCATTTTAGGCGTTGAGCCAAAGTCTTAAGGTGATTCGATCACCGGTGGGCCATACCCTCTAAAATCATGTAAAGACATACTTGAACATATAAAAGTACTTGGTGGGACCCACCCGAAGTTTGGATGCAGCTGAAACTTGGTCTGGACGGCCAGACAAGTGGGACACACATAATAGGTGGGCTGGATTGTGAATCACATCTCGGTGGGCCCCAAAATAAAAAAATAAAAAAAATATTTAAAGCAGCAGCGCTGCTGCCGCAGCAGACGCAGGCAGTGCTTGCCTGCATGGGTGACAGGCGGGCGGTGGCTAGGCCTCACGGCTCCAGCTGTGGGCCCCCACTGTGATGCATTTCGATCATCAACACCTAGCATTCGATGAGTCCCCTTTGATTATGGGCTATCCCCAAAAATCAGCTGTATACGGATCTCAAGTGGGCCACACCATAAAAAATTATGTGAATACATGCCTAAAACATATAAAATTTTTTGGTGGGGCCTACCTGAAATTTGGACACGGTTGAAATTTGGTCTGAACCCTCAGCCAAGTGGGACACACCTAATGGGTGGATCGGATTTGTGAACCACGTCACAGTGGTCCTCCCTAACTGTGCCACCTTATGAATAGTTTGGGTGACAAATAAACATTACAGTGGGCCTGCCCAGGTGACCTCGTGAATAGGCTGGATTTCAAATAAACATTACAGTGGGCCCTGCCCAAGGTCCACGTGACCTCGTGAATAGGTTGGATTTCAAGTAAACATTATGGTGGGCTTCACATGTGGCCCACTTGGATGCATATGGGCCCATGTACTTGGGCCCATCCTGATGTATTTTTTGGGCCCATTATTAAGGCCCACTTGGATATTTATAAGCCTATTATTGAGGCCTACTTTGGTATATATGGACCAAGCATTTAGGCCTATCTTGGCAGGTATATGGGCCCAATATTGGGGCCCACTTTGATATATATAAGGCCTATGTGATTAGGCCCATTTGATACACATAGAGCTTATGTGATTGGGCTCATGTTAACGCATTCTTAGGCCCATGGATGATGGCCCATTGCAATGTACCTAAGGCCCATTGGTGAGGTTCATTGAGGTGGCCCACTTGATGAATATAAGGCCTATGAGATACGGCCCATTTGATATATTTAGGGCCCCATGGAATGTACCTAAGGCACATTGCAATGTGTAATTCCACCAGGGTTTATTTAATGGTATTTAAGACGAGCCGAGCCTTGGGGACAATGTTGGTTTGACGTCCACATTGTACGAGTAATGTTGGTTAGATGTCCACATTATAACTCTCCCTAAGGCCACTGATAGGCCCCTTTCGGTTTCATGTAGGCCATCTAGGCCCATCTTCATGGAGAGGATAGTTTATTGCTTTATAACATGTTTAGCACAGCCCCATGATTCATGATCATACGCATCATATGTATGCTTGATATGGAGAGTGACTGATCATAGCATATGCCTACGGGCAGATCATTTATGGGCTCCCCGATATGTGGAGTTGCCTTACATGAGCGCACGGTATACACAGGATTGATGCATGTCTGGCAGTATGATTCATGCACTTGCATCTGTATGATTGAGATATGCCCTAGCGACATCAGGGCCATAACCTCCACAGATATATCGCGGGTGGCTGGTTGGATACCGAAAAATCTTGTTCCAAGCAATTGGGGCGCCATAGATGTCCCTGGGTGAGAGTCTCTGAACCCGATGGTACCAGAGGATGACTCCAACGTCGAGACCGAGTGGATATACGAGCGCACGAGGGCCGAATACCATGAGGCCGCATCTCCCACTGTGTCGTGGTCTGTTGAAAAGGGGTGTGGCCTTACTCGCCCGAGAGTAGGGGGCATTACTAAGCTGAGTTTGTCCAGCTCGGAAATGGGTTCGCTATCGATGTGCCGGATAGGTATTAGCTGACTATTGGCCAGGCGGTTAGTGAGGTTTCTTATGCTCACTTGGACTGTGCTGCTTGGAGAGACAGTGCCATTTGGAGTGTACTGAACCCCGGTGATTATCCAGACTGAGAACTGTATTGACATGAGGATTTGGATGAGGATTGGCATGCTTGAGCTACATCTTGCATCGCATGGTCTCGGTATGACCGATTGCATTCATATCTTGTACTATATAGCCTTGGTACCGCTGGTTGCATTTACGTACTCATCAGCATGATTCCGCATTACTCCGGCATTGCATTTTGAGCACGCTCATATTGCGCACACACTTACACCACCCTCTAAGCTTTTTATAAGCTTATGCACGATTGATGCGTGCAGGTGACGTCAGGACGCAACAGTAGTTTCACCACAGTTGGAGCGTGCCACCGAGCTTTTGGAGTTTTTGTTATTTGCACTATCTTGTATTTCCCTTTCTACGCACTGTATTCAAAGTTTTTGTTCATAGTGGATTTTGTGATGGTGTTCTTATGGTTATTGTTCGTGGGTTATGCTTGGTTATGCTCATTACGAATCAAATGGATTATCAAAAATCCTCCTTGTAGCATCCCAGGATCGGAACCTGGTATATGGGTGCCGGGAGCTGAGAATGGGGTACTACGGAGGCTGTCAGCACCGGATTCGGCGATCGAAAATCTTGTGAGCCCGGTCTCCTAGTTCGGGGCGTGACAGAAGTTGGTATCAGAGCATAACTTGGGGATAGCCGAGAACAGCATCACATGTTTATTATGAGTTTAAGGCGATTAGGTTCCGAGTGCGAAACCTTCCGAGTTAGTTCCCTAACATGAGATTCTCAAGGTTGATTGGCGTCCTTATTCTTCCTATAGGACATGCCACGCAGGCGAGTGACCCGATCGACTCCCGATACACTACCTGAGGATCCCGCTCCACCACCTGAGGCTCCTTCCTTACCACCTGTGCCTCCCATTCCACCGCCAGAGATCCCTGCTCCCTTTCCTGAGGATGACGTTCCTCCACCTGATACCGGTGCGGATCCGACGGTGTCTGTGAGTGCCTCGCAGTTACAGCAGATGTTACAGGCTGTGACAGCTGCACTTCAGGGGCAGGGCAGACGCCCAGTTATTTCTCCAGCCCAGGCAGAGCAGGAGCGCGTGAGTGCCCTTCTTCGCGAGTTCAGACGGATGGATCCTCTACGATTTCAGGGCGAGCCAGATCCGACAGCAGCTGAGAGATGGCGCTCCGATGTGGAGAAGATTTTTGATATTATGTCATGTACGACCGAGTAGCGAGTCCGATTGGCCACATTCCTTTTTCAGGGCGAGGCAGAGCACTGGTGGACCTCTATTACTCGTGTCGCAGGACTTGATCATGACTGGACATGGGAGGATTTCATCAACCGATTCGAGGAGCAGTACTTCCCCGACCACATTCGTCGTCAGAGGGCACGAGAGTTCGAGACTTTAGTACAGGGAGACATGTCCGTGGCGCAGTACGCGGCTCGCTTCGTGCCGCTGTCACGGTTTGCGCCATATATGGTTGATAATGAGGGGTGTAAGGCCTAACATTTCGAGAGCGGCTTACGTTTCGGTCTTCGAGGCCGTGTTATTAGGCACGAGCTCCCGACCTTTCAGGTGGTAGTACGAAGGGCCCAGATCTACGAGACTGAGTGGGCTGACTCTCATAGCGATCGAGATCAGAGGAGAGGCCGGAAGATGCTAGCCCACTCCAGTAGCTCTCAGTAGCATCGACGACCACAGAGGTATAGGGGTCATCTACCTGCTAGAGTACCAGCAGCACCAGTGACACCAGCAGCACCAGCAGTGTCAGCGGCACCTTCTACGCCACCCCAACAGCTGTTTCCAGGGACGTGTTTTGGGTGTGACGGTTCTGAATACCACATATCTGAGTGCCCCCGTCCTCATTTGCAGCAGTCTAGAGGGCCACAGCAGTCTTCAAGACAGCCGCGACCACAACAGCAGCCTTCAGCACAGTAGCAGCGGCCTCATCAGCAGCGACCGCAGCCACCTCAGCCATCGAGGCCCCAACAGCAGCAGAGACAACAGCATAGGCCGCCGCAGAGGCAACAGCAGCACCAGGGACCTCAGAGGGGACATGCACCTCCCCAGGCAACTCAGTTTAGGTTCTATGCAGCTCAGCAGGACCCGCAGACTTTCGGAGGAGTCATAGAGGGTATACTTCCAGTCTCCTCATGCATCGCACGAGTATTATTCGATTCCGGCACTTTGCACTCATTTACGTCTGAGGGTTTTTGTCGATCGACTGGATTGCCGACCGAGTCTTCTAGCGAGGGATTGACCGTATCGACGCCTTTAGGGAAGACTACAGTATTGGGCCGTTTCTGTCCGTCTTGCCCTGTTCTGGTCGGTGATATATTCTGACCTGCTGACTTATTTGTGTTGCCAATGACAGATTTTGATGTTATCTTGGGCATGAATTGGCTTGCTGAGTACCACGCCATCATGGACTCTTCTGCGAGAACAGTCACATTTTGCATACCCGGCTTGCCGCTGTTTCAGTTTGTTGCCGAGCCCCGAGGAGAGTCGTTGTCATGCTTGATGTCATGCGCCGTTGTGGAGCCTGTTGTCGATTGTATCGATCATATTCCGATTGTCTGTGATTTCCCCGACGTATTCCAGGAGATTCCGGGGCTGCCGCCTCGTCGCCATATTGAGTTCGGGATTGATCTTGTGCCTGGTACCGCGCCTATCTCGAAGGCCCCGTACCGTATGGCACCGATGGAGTTTCATGAGTTACAGCGGCAGTTGGACGAGTTGCGTGAGTTGGGATTCATTCGTCCGAGCTGTTCGCCTTGGGGAGCGCTGGTACTCTTCGTCAGGAAGAAGGATGGTTCGTTGAGGCTCTACGTCGACTACCGCGAGCTCAATCGGGTTACGATTAAGAACAAGTACCCACTCCCGAGGATAGACGATTTATTTGATCAGCTGCAGGGTGCACAGTTCTTCTCAAAGATTGACCTACGTTCCGGTTATCATCAGATTCGTGTCCGAGAGGAGGACATTCCGAAGATAGCTTTCAGGACCCGTTATGGTCATTTTGAGTTTCAGGTCATGTCCTTCGGACTTACCAATGCACCCGTGGTCTTCATGCAGTTGATGAACGAGGTCTTCCGTCCATATCTCGATCAGTTTGTTGTGGTCTTCATCGACGACATTCTGATATATTCGAGGACTCGTGAGGATCATATGCAGCATCTGGAGATCGCATTGCAGACCCTCTGTATCCACCAGCTGTATGCGAAGCTAGAGAAGTGCGAGTTCTGGTAGGAGGAGGTGAAGTTCCTCGGTCACGTGGTGACGAGGGAGGGTGTCGCAGTGGACCCCTCGAAGGTTGAGGCAGTGCGTCAGTGGAACCAGCCCACGACTGCGTCTGAGATCCGCAGTTTCCTTGGTTTGGCGGGCTATTATCGGCGTTTCATTGAGGGCTTCTCCCGTATTGCTGCTCCGATGACCAGGTTGACTCAGAAGGGCGTAGATTTTGTTTGGACTGATGCATGCGAGCGAGCATTTATGGAGTTGAAGGGCCGTCTGACGTCCGTTCCTGTCCTCACTCTTCCCTCTGGGAGTGATGGATTCGTTGTATTTACCGATGCTTCGCGTATTGGATTGGGTGCTGTCCTGATGCAGCACGGCAGGCCTGCAGCCTTCGCGTCTCGTCAGCTCAAGGTCCACGAGCTGAACTACCCCACGCATGATCTGGAGCTGGCAGCAGTCGTCTTCGCACTGAAGGTGTGGAGATACTATCTCTATAGGGTCAGGTTCGAGCTCTTCTCTGACCACAAGAGCTTGAAGTATCTATTCTCTCAGTCCAAGCTGAACATGAGACAGAGACGTTGGATGGAGCTTCTGAAAGACTATGATTTTGACCTCTAGTACCACCCAGGCAAGGCAAACGTGGTGGCGGATGCCCTCAGCCGTCAGTCGCGAGGCCTGGTGGCACACATGATGATTCGGGAGTGGAGGATGCTCGAGGATATCGCAGAGTACGACTTTGATTTTGGTCTGCAGTCTTCTATCGTTCAGCTATCGAGCCTGTCGATTCAACCCTCTCTTGTCGCAAGGGTGATCGAGGCTCAGCAGACAGATGAGTCGTTACAGGATTACCGAGCAGAGGCAACATCTGAGAGTCAGACAAATTGGCAGATGGGTGCTGATGGTGGACTTCGCTTTAGAGGCCGATTATGTGTCCCGGATATTCCAGAGTTGCGCAGTGATCTTATGACCGAGGCACATCGATCGCGGTTTTCTATCCACCCTGGCTCGACGAAGATGTATCGTGATATGAGGAGACAATATTTCTGGGCGGGGATGAAGCGCCAGATTGCCAGTTTTGTGGCCGAGTGTGACACATGCCAGCGTGTCAAGGCCGACCATCAGAGACCCCCTGGTCTATTGCAGCCGTTGAGCGTCCCAATGTGGAAGTGGGAGCACGTGTCGACAGATTTCATTATGGGCTTGCCGAGGACTCAGCGCAGTCATGACGCCATTTGGGTTGTTGTGGATCGTCTGACGAAGTCGGCACATTTTCTCGCGATGCGTGCGACTTGGTCTATGGACCGGCTTGCGAGGTTATTTATCGAGGAGGTTGTGAGACTGCATGGCGTTCCAGTCTCGATCGTTTTTGACCGAGATTCGAGGTTTACGTCTCAGTTTTGAGGGAGCTTCCAGAGAGCGATGGGGACTGATTTGTAGCTTAGCACCGCGTACCATCCGCAGACCGATGGCCAGACTGAGAGGGTCAACCAGATCCTTGAGGATATGCTTCGGGCTTGTGCTATTGATTTCGAGGGTAGCTGGGATGAGCATCTACGATTAGCTGAGTTCGCATACAACAACAGCTGTCAGGCGACCATTGGAATGGCTCCTTTTGAGGCATTGTATGGCAGACGGTGCAGATCTCCGAGTTGTTGGACCGAGGTTGGAGAGCAGCGTCTCCTAGGTCCTGAGCTTGTGCAGGAGACTTCAGAGGCTATTGATATCATCAGGCAGAGGATGCGCACAGCTCAGAGTCGGCAGAAGAGTTTTGCTGATCGCCGACGTCGTCCCTTGGAGTTTGATGTAGGGGACCATGTGTATCTCAAGGTCTCGCCCAAGAAGGGTGTAATTCGATTTGGAGCAAAGGGCAAGCTTGCCCCGAGATTCATAGGACCTTTTGAGATCACTAGGCGCGTTGGCGCCATGGCCTATCGGCTTGCCTTGCCACCTCAGTTGTCTGGCGTCCACAACGTTTTCCACGTCTCTATGTTGAGGAAGTGTGGGTTAGACATAGTCCCTGTTATCGATTGGCAGCCATTGGAGGTTCGTGAGGACGCTTCTTACATTGAGCAGCCAGTTCGTATCCTTGATCGAAAGGAGCAGGTCCTCCGGACCAAGGTCATTCCCTTGGTGAAAGTTCAGTGGGGTCATCATTCTGTTGATGAGGCGTCTTGGGAGCGCGAGGCCGAGATTCGAGAGCGTTATCCCCATCTTTTCGATGATTGACTATAAATTGTATCTTTTATACTGCCTTCGATTTTCTATGACGATGTCTTGTTCCTCCTCTATTATGAGTTATGTTCTCTTGCGATGATTGGGTAAATTTCGAGGACGAAATTTTTATTTGGAGGGGAGAGCTGTAAGACCCGTATCCTAGTCCGTACTGTTCTAAAGGCTTCCGCGATCCTTCCAGTCGAATTCCGGCAATCCTCGACCTAAAGCCAACGTTGCGCACGATCATAAGACGAGACCTGCATGCCAAAGTCGGCTCGACCTGAAACCTCTACCTTGGCGACTGCACCGTCGCCGCGGTTCCAACGCTGCGACTCGCGCACCGACCCGATACCCAGGCTAGAAGATGTCGGCCTGCGTTCGATTCGAAGAAAACACCGCGTGTTGCGAATTACGAGGGAATCTCTACGAGATGTCCCATTAATCAATCAATCACTCATGTTAAGTACAAGTCAAGTCACCCCATACCCAAGTACAACAACCCATCCCTCTCCCTTACATAAGCAAGCCCAAAGTCAACTCTCTCTCCCATTTTTTCAAAGCCACCCTTACCCATGACATCATCACACCACTCCCTCCATCCCTTCTTCCTTTAATTTATTTCTTTCTCTCTCTCATTCTCTTATTCCCTCTCTCTCACACGTCCAAGCCTCTTCTAAGCAACCCAATTTCCCAAAACATTTCTAAGTGTGGCCCACCTCCTCAACTTCCATCTCAACCGTTCGATCATCATCCGCACCGTTAAAACCCGATCGACATCCATAAGAACCGTAGGTGAGGAGTTTTCGAGCCAAGGGAGCAAGGAGGATCACAACAAGGTGGGTGATCCACCATTAAATTTCTTTTCTTAGGGCCACTTGTTGGTGGGACCTGTTTTTTTTATGTATGAATTGTATCATGTGGGGCCCATAGTGGCGGGGCCCCACCATCACCGCCTTTTGTCTCTTGTCTTTTTCTCTATCTCTCTCTTTCTTTCTTTTTCCCTTGAATGTTGTGGACCCCACCAAATTATGTTAAATCCACTCCATCCATCAGACGGTGTGGTCCACCGCATTTTAGGTGAAATCCACCCTTTATATATGCATACATATGTAGTAGCATATTATATTATATTATTATAATATATATTAATATATGTATATATATATATATATATATATATATATATATATATATATATATAAATATGCATGGTGGGCCACGTACATGTGGGACCCACCATGTGCATGGTGGGCCATGTGCATGAGGGACCCACCATGAGGCCCATGTATACACCGTCGGACGCTGGACGTGAAGGTGGCTCCCATGGTGGACTGTGTACTGACATGGGCGTGTACTTCCAAGCTAACTTAAAAAAAAAAAATTTCTTTTGAAATGGGTCACCCATACAGGCCCCACCTTGATGTCTGTACATGATCCAAGCCATCCATCTCGATCCTCGCATCATTTTAGGCGTTGAGCCAAAGTCTTAAGGTGATTCAATCATCGGGTGGGCCATACCCTTTAAAATCATGTAAAGACATACCTGAACATATAAAAGTACTTGGTGGGACCCACCCGAAGTTTGGATGCAGCTGAAACTTGGTTTGGACGGCTAGACAAGTGAGACACACATAATAGGTGGGCTGGATTGTGAATCACATCTCGGTGGGCCCCAAAACAAAAAAAAATATATATTTAAAGCAGCAGCGCTGCTGCTGCAGCAGACGCAGGCAGCGCCTGCCTGCATGGGTGACGGGCGGGCGGTGGCTGGGCCTCACGACTCCAGCTGTGGGCCCCCACCGTGATGCATTTCGATCATCAACACCTAGCATTCGATGGGTCCCCTTTGATTATGGGCTGTCCCCAAAAATCAGCTGTATATGGATCTCAAGTGGGCCACACCATCAAAAATTATGTGAATACATGCCTAAAACATATAAAATTTTTTGGTGGGGCCTACCTGAAATTTGGACACGATTGAAATTTGGTCTGAACCCTCAGCCAAGTGGGACACACCTAATGGGTGGATCGGATTTGTGAACCACGTCACAGTGGTCCTCCCTAACCGTGCCACCTTATGAATAGTTTGGGTGACAAATAAACATTACAGTGGGCCTGCCCACGTGACCTCGTGAATAGGCTGGATTTCAAATAAACATTACAGTGGGCCCTGCCCAAGGTCCACGTGACCTCGTGAATAGGTTGGATTTCAAGTAAACATTATGGTGGACTTCACATGTGGCCCACTTGGATGCATATGGGCCCATGTACTTGGGCCCATCCTGATGTATTTTTTGGGCCCATTATTAAGGCCCACTTGGATATTTATAAGCCTATTATTGAGGCCTACTTTGGTATATATGGGCCATGCATTTAGGCCTATCTTGGCAGGTATATGGGCCCAATATTGAGGCCCACTTTGATATATATAAAGCCTATGTGATTAGGCCCATTTAATACACATAGAGCTTATGTGATTGGGCTCATGTTAACGCATTCTTAGGCCCATGGATGATGGCCCATTGCAATGTACCTAAGGCCCATTGGTGAGGTTCATTGAGGTGGCCCACTTGATGAATATAAGGCCTATGAGATACGGCCCATTTGATATATTTAGGGCCCCATGGAATGTACCTAAGGCACATTGCAATGTGTAATTCCACCAGGGTTTATTTAATGGTATTTAAGACGAGCCGAGCCTCGGGGACAATGTTGGTTTGACGTCCACATTGTACGAGTAATGTTGGTTAGATGTCCACATTATAATTCTCCCTAAGGCCACTGATAGGCCCGTTTCGGTTTCATGTAGGCCATCTAGGCCCATCTTCATGGAGAGGATAGTTTATTGGTTTATAACATATTTAGCACAGCCCCATGATTCATGATCATACGCATCATATGTATGCTTGATATGGAGAGTGACTGATCATAGCATATGCCTATGGGCAGAGCATTTATGGGCTCCCCGATATGTGGAGTTGCCTTACATGAGCGCACGGTATGCACATGATTAATGCATGTCTGGCAGTATGATTCATGCACTTGCATCTGTATGATTGAGATATGCCCTAGCGACATCAGGGCCATAGCCTCCACAGATATATCGCGGGTGGCTGGTTGGATACCGAAAAATCTTGTTCCAAGCAATTGGGGCGCCATAGATGTCCCTGGGTGAGAGTCCCTGAACCCGATGGTACCAGAGGATGACTCCAACGTCGAGACCGAGTGGATATACGAGCGCACGAGGGCCGAATACTATGAGGCCGCGTCTCCCACTGTGTCGTGGTCGGTTGGAAAGGGGTGTGGCCTTACTCGCCCGAGAGTAGGGGGCATTACTAGGCTGAGTTTGACCAGCTCGGAAATGGGTTCGCTATCGACGTGCCGGATAGGTATTAGCTGACTATTGGCAAGGCGGATAGTGAGGTTTCTTACGCTCACTTGGACTGTGCTGCTTGGAGAGAGACTTTGCCATTTGGAGTGTACTGAACCCCGGTGATTATCCAGACTGAGAACTGTATTGACATGAGGATTTGGATGAGAATTGGCATGCTTGAGCTGCATCTTGCATCGCATGGTCTTGGTATGGCTGATTGCATTCATATCTTGTACTATATAGCCTTGGTACGGCTGGTTGCGTTTACGTACTCATTAGCATGATTCCGCATTACTCCGGCATTGCATTTTGAGCACGCTCATATTACGCACACACTTGCACCACCCTCTAAGCTTTCTATAAGCTTATGCACGATTGATGCGTGCAGGTGACGCTAGGACGCAGCAGTAGTTTCACCGCAGTTGGAGCGTGCCACCGAGCTTTTGGAGTTTTTGTTATTTGCACTATCTTGTATTTTCCTTTCTGCGCACTGTATTCAAAGTTTTTGTTCATAGTGGATTTTGTGATGGTGTTCTTATGGTTATTGTTCGTGGGTTATGCTTGGTTATGCTCATTACGAATCAAATGGATTATCAAAAATCCTCCTTGTAGCATCCCAGGATCGGAACCTGGTATATGGGTGCCGGGAGCTGAGAATGGGGTACTACGGAGGCTGTCGGCACCGGATTCGATGATCGGGAATCTTGTGAGCCCGGTCTCCTAGTTCGGGGCGTGACAGGGAACGTACATATATTGACCAACATAATGGATGGTCAGATGACGTGTTAAAAATAGAAAAACTTGATGGTTAGTACTTTGATTATGTATGTGAGTGGGTGTACGGTCGGTTTTATAAACGGATGATCACAAGCGCGTTTTTAGAGTGATCAAGAGGCAGAACACTTGTGATCACTCTATGGATAAAGATCAAGAGGCAAAACATTTGTGATCACTTGAGAACATGTATGCATGGTTGCTATAACTTAGGGGCTGTAGCCCTATTTCTAAATCATTGCATCGGCAACACCCAGATCCATAGCTTAACTGGCAGACTGAGTGGATATACCTCATTTCAACACTTGAGGTCTTAGTATCGATCCCTAGTGGGGGTGGCTAACATGGAGTGTGTGTACTGACATGGGTGTGTACTAACAAGCTAACCCGAAAAAAGAAGATTCAAATGACTTATTCACATGTGTCAGTTTCTTATATTGCAGTTTTGATGGTGGTTAAGCATATTCATAGGTAGTGAACAAGATGAATGGATTAGAATTTCAATTTGATATGTGTACGAGCGGATGTAGGTATCAAGTAGTTAGTTTACTGTGATTGGGTGGTCTAAACTCAAAGTAGACGGTCATATATCTTTACCTATCAGTGGATAGTAGATTGAATGATTGGTTATGATGGACAAGTGGGAATACTTGGACATACAATGATCTTGTCTTAAAATCAACGGTCGGATGGCTTGATCTATGGATAAAGATCATTCTCAACGGTCAGATTCATGTTAGAGAATAGATGTAAGGTTAGGATTGGATAAATCGGTATCGTATATATGTACATACTAAGTTAAAATTTATGGTAAGACTTAAGAACTTTTAATACTCGGGTATTAAAAAGTTCGGGGTGTTACACGTACACATGTACATAATAAGTTAAATTTCATGGTAACACTCGAGAACTTTTTATACTCGGGTATTGAAAAGTTTGGGGTGTTACAATCTATCCCCCTTAAGCAAAATTTTATCCACAAAATTTAGTTTCTTCTATCATTTTCACTGATCATTATGCTTAAGTTTTCAATATATTCCTTACAAGGTAGATATATATGTCTAGGTGCGCGTATAATTTGCTACATGAAATCGGTACGCTACACCCTTTCATTAATGTGCACGATTCTGACTAATATATATGCCTGTATTTGAAATTGTCTGATCCTTTATAAATCGTTCACCTTACATCCCTTCCTTTCTCTCGTCTGAAACTCTTCTTTAATCGAGATATTTGCAAATTTCTACGCCAGCTTACTATCTGGAAGATTTTATGTGATCGTTGGATGTTTTCCCTTCGAAGATGCTTTAGAGGATATTCTTTTTGAAACTTTGATTGATGACATATTGTTACACCCCGAAAATCGGCACCCGAGTACATAGACTCATATGTCGAGTTCTCGAGTGTTGACCAAATGAAAATGCATGTGTGATCTCATTCAGATTCACATTCATTTTACATATAAGCAATTAGAGTTGCGCAATTTAAATTAGCGGATCAAATGCAATGTAGAGATAACAACAAATCAATAAATATATGGCTAATAGTCATAGTAAAATTAAAAAGTGGTATTCGAACAAATGAAGATTATACAAGCCACAATATATATTCCCAAATGGTTAAAGTGTAAAGTTTTCAGTTTACGCCCAATCCTCTAAAACATACGGTGGTAGCACAAGCCGATATAAGCCTACCCGTCTGAGGTCTCACTAGTACCTACATCAATTATATGCCTGGTTGGTGTTTTAAAACACTATCCTAGGTAAGAGTGAGTAGCTAACTCAGTGGTTCTATTAGTTCTAAGTTACACATGTTATCAACCCAATCGGCGCAGGCAATGATAAAACAAGAAATCAAATATTTCCTAAATTCTCTTGTTAAGTACACATTTCAATCCAACACTCCCTCACAAGCAACTTCAACGCCTATTTCGCAAATGCCAACACTCCCTCACAAGCGACTTCAACGCCAAATCATAAAATCCTATCTAATGCAATGCGGTGAATGTGTATATTAGCCGAGTAATTATTAAGTTCTATTCATCCAGTATATCGGTAAAGATAAGATACCGACGTTATATCACTAGTCCTTATCTGGATCACGTGGCTCATTGCGGCACGTAGCGAATCCTCACCAGTGTCTAGAGCTGGGCATCGAATCGAGTCGGATCGGATTAGGTCCAACTTGACTCGGTCCGGATTCTACATGGCCCAACCAGAACTCGGACTGATCCGGGACCAAGTTCGGGTCATCTGACTCGGATCGATCTGAACCCCTACTGGTCTGAATCGATCCAAGTCTGACTTGGTTAGGAAAACCAAGTTGGATTGAAATGGGCAAGGTTCAGATCTGTCCTTTTTTTTTGAAAAATTTAAGAAGATTACGAATTGGGGTCAAGGGAGGCTACCCGAGCAATGTCGATGATGTGATTGGGATCAGATTCGAATTTGAGGAGTGCTAGGGTAGCACGAGACTTCTGTTTCCTGGCGAGGATCGAACTGAGATTTTCTTTCTTCGAGCTGGGATTGTCGGGGGTTGGGATGGGTGTGGTGAGGATCAAACTGGGATTTTCATTCTCCGAGTTGGGATTGTTGGGAGTTGGAATGGGTGTGGTGAGAATCGAGCTGGGGTTTTCGGGCGTTGGGATGGATGATGCAGAGAAGTGGCGTTAGAAGAGGTATAGAGACCGGAGGATGGAAGCCATGGATTCTTAGACGGAGAGAGGTTTTAGCTTCTGGTTCAGAATTGGCAGAGCTAGTGATGTAGGAAGATGTGGATTTTCAATGAGAGAAAACTAGGGTTTTAGAGAGAGAGAGAGAGAGAGAGAGAGAGAGAGAGGTTTTGCTTCTCGGTGCAAAAATGACGGAATGCAGGAAGCCATGGTATTTCAATGCTATAGATGGTAGGGATGACCTTCATCCAAACCCATTTACCCACCCATACACACATATATAATGCATATGTATCTTGATTTCTTGTCAACTAATTGCAGCCATCCGATCATCTGAAAAGTTCCATAATATGGATTTGTTTAATACATCCGGTCCGGTCCAAATTAGATTGGATTGGATCTAACCAGATTGGATTTTGAATTGGTTCGGTCCGAATTGACAATGACCCGAACCCAATCCGATTAACGGTTGGATCTACCTGATCCTGCTCGAACCTGACCGATCTAGGCCATCGGTTCGGTTCGAATCAGGTTGGATCCACCGGATCGGGTCCAAGATGCCCAGCTTTACCAGTGTCCCTTAATCTAAATTTAGGTATCAACTATTCATCTCACAAATTAACGATTCCAAAGGTACGACATGATACCCAAAGGTATGAGAATCAACCCGGTATGGGTCGTTACCCAAACCGAGTATGATCACTCAGTTCCAAGGTGTGGCCTTGTCACATAAAACCATATCACTACAAGGAAACGACTCGCCACCCAAACGCCCGGGTCGTTCGAACGGTACTCTGGCATGGAACCATCGGTCGGGTAATTTGACGGGAGCTGTTCGAACAACAATCTTTTACCTCCATCAGTGCTCACTAGTCACTAAGGGGAGGCTCGTCACTCCAGCAAAGGTTGACAGCTCGAACACAGTGTCCTATACCACCATGCCCAGCTTATGAGTCTTAGTGGGATTGTATCGTACCAATTGTTGTGAATGGACCGTCAACTAGGAACGAGGTATCCTAGATTCAATTTGGTCGTGTCATACATTGTGAACATATATGATCAGTCGGCTAATAGACTAATTTGATTGACCTGGGAGAACTCCGGTGCAACCGACATTGGGTACAAGCATCCCATGTAGTTAAGCTACTGTCGGTCGTCCGTGTTCAGCTTGGGTAGATCAAATAAGCTTAAGGTGGCCACCCTAACTCGGGCCACCCCTTAGTTCACGCGGTAAACCAACTGATCCCACATCATAAGCAATCCTAAATAACACTACGTACTTAGCAATTCGTCATGCCGTCATAACATATATTCAACGACGTAATCACTTAGGCATTTTATCAAACATGTGAACCTTAATAGAGTAATACATTCACTAGAGCATTTAATCAAACATGTTAACATCAACAAATCAACACATTCAATTAAGCATTCAATCAAACATGTGAGCATCATTAGAATAGCACTTTTAATCACATAGGCATTTTAACAAACATATAGGCATCCATAAACAACCAATGACACATAATATAATTAAACATGAAATATGAACATGTTAGCTATTACAACCCATTCAGCACAAGACATCATTAACTAAGACCCTTAGGGGTCGATAAATGGAAACCTAGGCATAATGGTCTGAACCTTTGTTATAAGTTTTTCGATCTAACTTTTTTAGTGTTAGGGTTTGGAGGCAAGCGTTGAGACCTACACAATACATGGAATCAATAAACAATTTGGGGAAAAAATCTAATTTTTTAGGGTTCGGAAATAAGAGTTGGATCTTACCTTGTTACCACTAGAGGAATTCTGAATAAAGTTCCAGTTGAGGCACGAATTTCGTCTGAAAGAGACGAGAACAATTCCTCTTAATTGGCCCTTCCTTCACACTCCTTTCTCCTTATGCTTTCTCTATTTCTCTCTCTCACAATCTTTAGGTCATGGTGCCAAATTTGTAGGAGTGCACATCGAATCGGTAGAACCGTGGAACCGGACCGAAACCGATCAAAAGGTTCAGTTTGGTTTGATTTTAGAGTGCACCGGTTCCGGTTCCGATTCCAAAAAACAAAGAATCGTTTAGTATGGTTCGGTTCCGGTTTAGGGGTATGTAGAACCGAATCTAACCATGATCCGAATTGTGGATCCGAACATGGAACCGAACCAGGAACCAGACCGAAGTTTAAAACAAAAAAAAGAATAGAAAACCCTAAGTCTACCTAACCTAACCCTGCTGCGTGCGGCTGCCCCTGCCCTCGCTCTCTCTCTCACCGTCTCTCTCTCTCTCTCTCTCTCTCTCTCTCTCTCTCTCGCCGTCCCTCTCTCTCGTTGCTCCTCTCTCTCTCGCTGCTCCTCTATCTCTCACTGCTCCTTTATCTCTTAATGGATGATGTTAGCGGCTGTCAGAATTCATACCATTGCCCAGAACCGTGGAACCGATTCAGAACCGAACCGGTTTTCACGGTCCAGTTCCGGTTCGGTTCTAGGGTGCTAACGGTTTGGTTCTGGTTCCAAAATAACTAGAACCGTATGGAACGGTTCAGTTTCGGTTTCACCTTAGAATCGGACCGAACCGACCCATGTGTACCCCTACAAATTTGTGTAAGGGGAGGGGGTGTAAGAAACCAAGGTATTTATAGTGCCCGTTTGGGTACAAATGGCCCTAATAGCACTTTGTTCATTATATTAACCCTTAAGGGAGGTTTTTTCCCACTAATGGGACCTAACGGAAGAATATTTGTCAATCTAAGACATGGGATAGGTGTCCCATAAGGGGATCTATTTTTGGACACAAACATACGATGATCTGGCATGCTGATTAACCGAGAAGTCCCTAACTTAGATCGACAGTCACCGATGATCAATCGGAGCCGTGGCTATACAGATACGTGTGAGGAAATATGTTTAGTCGGTACCCTGACTTTGGCCATGAATCGTCGGCCCGAAAGTTACAACTTCGCAAAAGAATAAAGTGCTAGTTTCACTTAAATTTTTGGTTTTCACCTAAGGCATTCACACATCCTATGCACTTGGCTTGCAGTCCAACTTGAGCAATTCGAGACACGACCTTTACTCGATGTCCCACAATGGACATCAAGCCTACTAAGGTGAACATATTTCTATAGCCTCGGGTTTAGTGGCCCACTAATGAGAGGTATAGGGCTCGTTCAAATAATCGGTGCATTAGGTGACGAGATTTCTTGTGCTCAATGATTAAGTTTGGATTAGTTAAGTTCATAGTGTGGCTTATTCGCAACTAGTAGAAATGATTATTCGATTATAATCATCATAAGTCATTGGTTCTTTGGATAAAAGGATAAGTGTCGAAGACTAAGTAGGATGGGTGATCCGGACTTGGTAGAAACCTGATAAAAAAGTGCAAAGTTCAAGTTTTTCAAAATATGGATAGTGGGGCTCGGTACCACCAAGTAAGACTTGAGAATTGTTTTTGAAAAAAAGGGCAAATGAATGGTATGAAAAAAAAAAATCATGAATGAATGAGGGATTAAATGAATGAATGATTAAATGAATGAGTGAATGAAAATGAAGATAAAAGAATGAGGAATGATGAAAAAAATTATAGTGGCACCACTGCTGCAAGTTGGACAAATGGCGGCAGTGCCACCACCACCCTTGTTCAATAATCAACAGCATGTTCCAAATTTATAATTTTAGTATACTTGAAAAGGGCGAGCTCTAAGTCCACCGGGGGGAGGGGGAGGGGGCAGGTGGTGAATAGGACTATGCCGAATAAAAAATAAATGTGGAAAGTAAAGGCGGATAACATAAATAAATAATAAGATAGCACAAGAAAATTGCAACCTCAAATGTAATAGTCTTGAGAGGTTGATACAAACTTGGTTCTAAGGACAACCTAACACTAAAACTAAAGGCTTATGGTAGGACAACCTTACTAGAACGTTGGTAAGTATCAAAACTCAAACCAATAAAGAGGCAAAGGAAATAAACTAAGTTATTACAACATTCACCAAAAGTGCATAAAGTAAATTACAACATTTAGCAGAACACATGCACAATCATCATCATCCAAACTCCAAGAATTATAGTGGTTTGTGTGTATACACCAACTGTTCGCAAATAGCCACACAATTACTCCACTCCCAATATCCACACCCACAGGATACTGGCATTCACTATGAAATAAGGTTTTCCAAGGTTCACCTTAAAACCTTCACAATTATGTTTTTCAAATGGGCTTACACAATTACAAAAACCCCACTTTGAGATTTTCCTGGCAGATCTCAGACAAAACTAAAAGATGAGATTTTCCCGGCTGACCCTCACAAACAAAAAAATACAAAAAACTGAAATAATACTTATCTGAAGATTCTTCTTCAATGTAGCTCGGTAGAACCAATTCCTTGTAGATGTAGATGTTCAATGTTTAATCTCACAAGTGGAAGGGTTCTAGGTCTAGATGAATTTTAAATGAAATCAACCTAGGGATAGCTTGAATTTGATTTTAGATCTCAAAGAGTAAAACAGAGTTCCCTTTTAATAGAATATATTTGAATAAGGAGATCAATAAAATTAAATAGAAAAGCTATAAAAGAATCTAAAATTACTAACCAATAGCTTCACAATAGTGGGGACTTATCTCTCAGAGTGATGGCTTGATTTGGAATGGAATGAATTGAAATCTCTGAGAAATGTTCTCAATTTATAGGTTGAAAAATGGGTTTCTCGACTGGTCTAAGATTCGGCTCGACTGGTCAAGGAAAAACCAATTTTCAAATTTTCTGGCGTGATCAGCAAAAAATAGTTTCTCGACTGGTCCAGTGAATAAAAATCACGTTACTGGAGTTCGAGTCGAGCCCTACTCGACTGGTCAAACCAGTCTCCATGACTGGTCGAGCAGGATGCTCAACTGGTCGAACCTACACCAGAAATTCACGAAAATCCTCAACAATTCTTGGACTGGTCGAGAAAAGGTCTATAAAATTATATAAAGACCCAAATTAAGTATGCAATCAATATGACATAACCTATGGTCAATCTAAGGTCATTCATACCTTATAGGTGATTATAGAACATTGAGATATTGTCCGCTTCAGTTGATATTTTATCTTGAAGTACATGAAGCTTCACAATAGTGGGGACTTATCTCTCAGAGTGATGGCTTGATTTGAAATGGAATGAATTGAAATCTCTGAGAAATGTTCTCAATTTATAGGCTGAAAAATGGGTTTCTCGACTGGTCTAAGATTCGGCTCGACTGGTCAAGGCAAAACCAATTTTCAAATTTTCTGGCGCGATCAGAAAAAAATAGTTTCTCGACTGGTCGAGTGAATAAAAATCACGTTACTGGAGTTCGAGTCGAGCCCTACTCGACTGGTCGAACCAGTCTCCATGACTAGTCGAGCATGATGCTCGACTGGTCGAACCTATACCAGAAATTCACAAAAATCCTCAACAATTCTTGGACTGGTCGAGAAAAGGCCTATAAAATTATATAATGACCCAAATTAAGTATGCAATCAATATGACCTAACCTATGATCAATCTAGGGTCATTCATACCTTATAGGTGATTATAGAACATTGAGACATCGTCCGCTTCAGTTGATATTTTATCTTGAAGTACATGAAGCTTATCCTTGAATATTCGAACATGAGCTTGAGCTTGTGTCCCGGTGACTTGAGCTTGTGTCCTTGTGACTTGAGCTTGAGTCCGAGTACTTGAGTTCCAACTTGAGGTATGAGTATATGAACTTTAACTTGAGTCAATTACTTGAGCTTGAGTTCTTGAGGGATGCACACTGTCTTGAAGTTGACTACCCTCTAGATGTTGATGTAGACAACTTGATACAAAACTTCGAATGAAGGTGAACTTTCCAACTATCAAATGAGTCAGTGATTCTAGAGTGGTTTGGCACACCAAAATTTGACAAAACATGGTGCACTTACAACACAACACTTACAATCTCCCCCTTTGTCAAATTTGTGACAAAACCAACTAAAGAATCATGCACCAGATTATAAACATTACAAGACAATGATAACATCGAGAGACAATGATATTACTCCCCCTCAATCTACTAATCCCCCTCAATCCGAGCAAGGATGATTATAGAGTACCTGTATTAATCAAATACATATATGCACTTCCATATTTCTACAACCAACCAAATCTCTAATCATCTTTAAAAATTATCATTATCACACCACTTATACCGATTATACCTCACTTCTTCCCCTTTTTGTCATAAAATGACAAAGGAAAAAAAGATATATATAGATGATTGAGTAAAAAAAAATTAAAGAGAGGAGTAAGAAAGAGAGTTAACATAAGGAGTTATAAATATATCAATCAAGCTCAAATAAACATAACATGTCCACAAAGTATCATCAAAGTAACATGTTCAAGTAACAACCAAGCAAAGGAAAGTATTAATATATAGTACATACCCAAATAACTAATCAGAACCAGATGAAGAAGTGGAGGAATAGATGGGTCAATTTGATGTAACCCCTTATTAATGTGACGAAGATAATTTCGCATATATTTAATTGTGACTCGTGGGATACATGCAAACCATCCACCTTTTATTCCAAAGAGTGAAGGCGCTCATCAAAATCAGAAGGCTGAAAGTCAGGATCAGTCTCAGGATCATCTTCTTCTACTTCATCAAACAAATCATCCATATTAGTATCAGTGGGCAAGTCATCTCCTTCTCCAGCTTCATCAGCTTCCCCATCCGTTTGTCCAGTAGCTAGCTTCAGATTTATCTGGTTAATGTTTGAATTATTGAAAGGGAGAAGAGTGATAAGTGCTTCACCGGGTGGCATGACCACATTGCAATGTAAGGTAAGTGCGGTCATCAGATAAGCAAAAGGAATATCACTGTGACCCGGATGAAGTCTAAACTGAATGATCATATAACATATCAAGGAAGGAAGACAAACAGGAGTACCAAACACTACAGAATGAAGGATACGGACCATAAAAGAAGTTAATTAAGCTTGTTACCTGATCTGGAATACACATTAGCAATAAAAATACAATGAAACACTCTGTATCTGAGCAACATTTGATTGGCCCGGAGTGCATTCCGAGAAACCCATTCTGTATCCATATTGCATAACTTATAAGTCAAAAGGCATTTTTCTGACTTAGAAATTCTCTCAGCTAGGACTGTTATAGGAATACCTTTATCATTCACACTTACATCTAATTGATTAGTAATCATAAATTTATCAATTTTAAATGTGCCTTCTCTAAAGGCTATTGTGAAGGTCAGGTCCTCTAGAGAGACATCTGTGATGCATGCAAACATGGCCTGCGCAATGGACCAGTATGTAGGTCCGCCCCATTTCAAAATATTTTCCCATCGTACAGCGACGAGGAGAGGAATAATCTGGAATTGAGCGATTGATTTGCATTAACGGGCCGTTCAACAATGACATTCCGTTGATGGAAGTCACCCACATAATTCGGATCATCACCGGGAGCCCGTAGGGTTCTCACCCTAACAAATGATTCACGAGAAGTAGAAGCTCAATTTTTCTTAGTACGACGTTCCATTACCATAATGAATCAAGAAAATCTACCAAAGAAAGCTAGGAAATGAAACCCAACAAGATTTTCTCAAAAAGACCCAATAAACCACTATAATCGATGAAATAAAAATAATATCCAAGCAAGATAAGACTCCAGGAACCTAAATCCAAAAGGAAATAAAAAATGGAGCACTTACTTGCAAGAATCGAAGATGGGTTCGACGGGTTGTGGAAGGAACATTGAGGAAGATGAGAAAAATGGTGAAAAAGTGACTTTTTTCCACATAAAAGGGGATTCCGCCTGCGCTCCATGACTGGTTGAGTATAGTTTTCGACCGGTCGTGCCACGATTGGTCGAATATGGTGTTCAACCGGTCGTGCAAGCATAAAAAATTGCATAATTTTCAATTTAAATGTAGAAATAAAATACATAAAAATGTACAAAAATAAAGCAATTTAAACATGATAACCTCAGTTAGAATTACACATGTCAATATCAATCTTTAATTTAGAAAACCTGTTTCTGTCAAGAGGTTTAGTAAATATGTCTACAAGTTGATTTTAAGATTGCACATAATCTAATAAAATAATTTTATCTTCAATTAATTCCTGAATATAATGATACCGTATTTCAATATGTTTGGTACGGGAATGCTGGATGAGATTCTTAGATATATTTATTGCGCTCGAGTTATCACAATATAAAATCATAATATCTTGCGCAATACCATAGTCAAGTAACATTCTTTTCATCCATACAAGTTGAGTGCAAGCATTTCCGGTTGCAATATATTTAGCCTCAGCTGTGGATAAAGGTACAGAACTTTGCTTCTTGCTATGCCAGGAAACCAAACAGTTCCCAACATAAAAATGTCCACCGCTAGTGGACTTTCGTTCATCTATATTCCCAGCCCAGTCAACATCCAAGTAACCGGCTAATTGAACATTAGTATCATGCAGATACCATAAACCTAAATTAACTGAACTTTCGACATATCTGATAATTCTCTTAACAACAATTAGGTGAGATTCTGTAGGGTCTGATTGATATCTATCACAAATACCTACGCTAAATGCTATATCAGGTCGGCTCACGGTTAAGTGTAATAAACTTCCAATCCTACTGCGATATAACCTAGGATCTACACTTTTACCTGAAGTATCTTTAGAAAGCTTAAGAGTTGTACTCATAGGAGTATCGAAGTTTTTACCATTCTCAAATCCAAACTTCTTAACCAAGTTTAGGGCATACTTGGTCTAAGAAATGAAAATTCCATCTTTAAGCTGTTTCACTTGTAGTCCAAGGAAGTAATTCAGTTCTCTTACCATGCTCATTTCAAACTTGGATTTCATCAACTCTGCAAACTTAGTAGACATGTTAGAACATGTAGAACCATAGATAATATCATCAACATATGTCTGCACTATAAGTATGTGATCATTGTGTTTCTTTACAAATAGTGTCTTATCAACACTCCCCATTACAAAGTCATGACTTAGTAAAAACTTAGTCAATTTCTCGCACCATGCCCTGGGAGCTCGTTTTAAACCATAGATTGCCTTTTTCAGGCGATACACATGATCAGAGTGTTTAGGATCTTCAAACCCTTTAGGTTGTTCAATATACACCTCTTCATGTAAATCACCATTTAAGAAAGCACTCTTGACATCTATATGATAAATTTTAAACTTTTTGAAACAAGCAATAGATATGAATAATTTGATAGATTCAAGACGAGCTACTGGGGTAAAGGTTTCATCATAATCAATGCCTTCTATCTGAGTGTATCCTTATACAACCAGTCTTGCCTTGTTTCTTATAATGTTCTCTAACTCATCAAATTTATTTTTAAAGATCCATTAGTTCTAATGATATGTTTATCATTTGGTCTAGGAACTAGATACCATACATCATTTCTTACAAATTGATTTAATTCATCTTGTATGGCTACTATCCAGTTTTCATTAGTAAGTGCCTCTTTCACATTGGCCAACTCAATTTGGAAAGTAAAACACACATAATTGCATATGTTTTCTAATTATTTATGAGTATGCACACCAGTGAGAGGGATACGTAGTATTTGATCAGTTGGATGGTCTTTCACTGATCGTAGTTCAGTGTTGTTTTGACTGGATGAAGAGTCAGGATTATCAAATATAATGACTTCATCATCTTCTAAACTAGAGATGGGTGTATTCAGGTGATTATCTATAACCACATTAATGGACTCCTGAATAACACTGGTTCTCTTGTTGAGAACACGATACGCTCGACTGTTTAGAGCATACCCAAAGAAGATCCATTCGTCACTTTTAATGTCGAACTTTCCTAAATTTTTACGGTCACGTAAAATATAACACTTATTGCCAAAAGCTTAAAAGTATTTGACTATGGGCTTCTTATTGAACCACAGTTCATATGCAGTTTTATCATTTGATTTTCTAGTATAAACATGGTTTATTATATAACATGTAATGTTAACAGCTTCAGCCCATAGATTTTTAGGTAACTTTGTGCTATTTAACATTACATTAGCCATTTCTTGAAGTACACGATTCTTCCTTTCAACAACCCCATTTTGTTGAGGTGTCTTACGTGCAGAAAACTCATGCAATATTCCGTGATCGATGCAGAACTTCTCAAAATTGCTATTCTCAAACTCTGATCCATGGTCACTTCGAATTTTAGAGACATTTGTTTCTTTTTCAGTTTGGATATGCTTAAGTATCTTTTTCACTTCATCGAGAGTTTTAGACTTCTCTCTCATGAAAGCAATCCATGTGAATCTGGTAAAATCATCCACAATTACCATAATATATATATTTCTTTCCACCTCAACTCTTCGTTCTAGTTGGTCCAATAAGATCCATATGAAGGAGTTCAAGGGTTTAAATGTGGCACAGGAGTTCACTTTCTTGTGACTACTAATTGTTTATTTCCCGATTTGACATTCGCCACAGATTTTGTCCATTTTCTTCAGTTTGGGTAGACCTCTTATTAGATTGGCCTTACTCAGTCTATATAAATTCCGGTAGTTTACATGTCCAAGGCATTTATGCCATAATTCGGTCTCATTTGTTTGGACCATGTAACACGATAATTTAGACAAGCTAGTATCACTTACAATATAGCAATTCTCAGATGTTCTTTGACCATTTAGTATCACACAACCTTTCTCATTAGATATGTCGCATCCTTGATTAGTGAATTTAATGCTATGTTTATTATCGCAGATTTGAGAAATACTTAAAAGATTATGCTTTAAACCTTTTACAAATAAAACATTTTCAAAACGAGGAAGATTGAAAAGTTGAACTGTACCTTGGCCAATTGTTTTACAGTTGCTTCCATCACCAAATGTGACTGACCCGTCAGTCATTTCTTTGTAGTTGGTGAACAAACCTTTGTCACCTGTTATGTGTCTAGAGCAACCGCTGTCCAGGTACCACTTTGATTGACTTGAAGCTTTAAAGGCAGTGTGGGCAACCAAACAAGTAACCTTAGGAACCCATTTCATAGTCGTTTTGGGTTTTGGAACATTGTTAGTTTTTCCTCTCTTATAGACATTATCAAATCTCACATTCAAGTTAGATTTCAGAAGCTTCTTGAGTAAGTCCACAATTTTCTCAGCTAAGGGGTTATAATTTTGATTTTTATGGCTGATATGGTTGGTATTAAATTTGGGAGTTTGAAAAGTTTTAGAGTTTTTAAAACTGTTTTGATTTAAGCCTTTCCCTTTTGAGTTGGAGGACTCTCCTTTAACAAATATAGGAGTTGTATTCTTATTTTTAGGAGGTATGAATTTATCATAGGCTAGACCCGATGTATCACCACATTTTCTAGATGCGGTTAGCAATATTTCAAGTTTAGGGTCTCCTTGGGCATACTTCCAAGTGTCCTTTAAACTTAAGAGAGAAGAGACTTCAAGTTTTAATTTCTCATTTTTTTTTATTTTAAAAATTTTCAAGTTCAGATGCTTTAAAATCCAAGTCATATTTAGATTTTTCAAAACAATCAGAAATATGTGACTATTTTAAAAGTAAATTTTCAAAATCCTCTTTTAATTTAGAAATTTCTCTTTTTGTAATTTAAGCTTGACAACTATCTTACAACTTTTCCTGTATAGGACATTATAGGCATCTTGTAAATCTTCATCGTTTTCAGGGTCACTTCTCAAATTTTCATCATAAGTTGAATCACAACTATCTGTGGAAGTGACTCTGGCTAGAGTCATTAAGGCCATGACTTGATTTGTAGATTCAGGTTCTGAATCATCTGACTCAGAAGAAGCTTCGAGCTAGACGATTCATCTCATGTGGCCAACATGCCTTTTCTCTTTGGCTTGTCCCTTTTTGGACACCTATTTTCCAAATGCCCGTATTCATGGTAGTTGAAACATTGGCTATCTTTTAGATATTTTCAAGTTTTAGATTTACTCTTTTTTTGAAATTTTTCAGAAGGTTTTTGAAAATCAACTTTCTTTTTTACTCTTAAAAATTTTATAAAACTTTTTCACTAATAAAGCCATATCATCCTCTGAATTTTCACAATTAAAAATATTATTATCTTGAGAAATATGTTTCAAAGATTTAAGGGCTAAGACTTACCTTTTGGAGGCTTGAAATTCAGCTCGTAGGTTTGAAGTGAAGCAACAAGTTCTTCCACCCTCATATTATCGGTATCTCGAAGTTCCTGAATGGCAATGACCTTAGAATTGAATCTCTCAGGAAATGATCGCAATATTTTTGCACAAACTTTGCTTTTTGGGATGCTATCTTCAAGACCCCACATTGAGTTGACTATGTCGTTCAATTTCGTATAGAAGTCCATGAATGTTTCATTTTCTTTCATACGAATTTCCTTAAACTTAGTTGTGAGGATTTGCACTTTTGACTTTTTGACAATAGTTGTTCTCTCGTGTGTCATTTCTAAGATATCTCAAGCTTGTTTTGCAGTATCACAAGATATAATTCTTTTGAAGTCATCTGATGATAGTGCACAAGTGATTGCATTTAAAGCTTTAGCATTTGCACTGCTTTCATTTTTCTAAAGAGTAGTCCATGAAAAATAAGGTGATTCTTTTAACGACTTAGTTCCATCAGTGCCTAGAACTTCAACCGTAGGTAGGTGCCACCTAGTCATTGTTGCATGCCACATACTTTCATCCATGGATTTTAGAAAAATCCTCATTCTAGCTTTCTAAGAGGCATAGTTGGAGCCATCAAAAGGTGGAGGCCTAGAAACAGATAGGCTATCAAAATTTGACATATTAAGAGCTCGAGATCGCTTAACTCAGGAAATGAATCTAATGAAATGACCTATTAGGCTCTGATACCATTTGAAAAGGGCGAGCTCTAAGTCCTAGGGGGGGGGGGGGGAATAGGACTATGCCGAATAAAAAATAAATGCGGAAAGTAAAGGCGTATAACATAAATAAATAATAAGATAGCACAAGAAAACTGCAACCTCAAATGTACTAGTCTTGAGAGGTTGATATAAACTTGATTCTAAGGACAACCTAACATAAAAAACCAAAGGCTCATGGCAGGACAACCTTACTAGAATGTTGGTAAGTATAAAAAACTCAAACTAATAAAGAGGTAAAGGAAATAAACTAAGTTATTACAACATTCACCACAAGTGTATAAAGTAAATTATAACATTCACCACAACACATGCACCATCATTATCATCCAAACTCCAAGACTTATAGTGGTTCGTTTATGTACACCAACTGTTCGCAAATAGTCACATAACTATTCCACTCCTAATATCCACACCCACGGGATACTGGCATTCACTATGAAATAAGGTTTTTCAAGGTTCACCTTAAAACCTTCACAATTGTGTTTTTCAAATGGGCTTACACAATTACAAAAACCCCACTCTGAGATTTTCCTGGCAGATCTCAGACAAAACCAAAATATGAGATTTTCCTAGTTGAACCTCACAAACCAAAAATACAGAAAATTGAAATAATACTTATCTGAAGATTTTTCTTCAATGTAGCCCGGTAGAACCTATTCCTTGTAGATGTACATGTTCAATGTTCAATCTCACAAGTGGAAGGGTTTTAAGTCTAGATAAATTTTAAATGAAATCAACCTAGGACTAGCTTGAATTTAATTTTAGATCTCAAAGGGTAAAACAGAGTTCCCTTTTAATAGAATAGATTTGAATAAAGAGATCAATAAAATCAAATAAAAAAGCTATAAAAGAATTAAAATTACTAACCAATAGCTTCACAATAGTGGGGACTTATCTCTCAGAGTGATGGCTTGATTTGGAATGGAATGAATTGAAATCTCTGAGAAATGTCCTCAATTTATAGGTTGAAATATGGGTTCTTGACTGGTCTAAGATTCGGCTCAACTGGTCGAACCAGTCTCCACGATCGGTCGAGCAGGATGCTCGACTGGTCGAACCTACACCAGAAATTCCTGAAAATCCTCAACAATTCTTGGACTGGTCAAGAAAATCCCTGGACTGGTCGAACCAGTACCTGGACTAGTCGAAAAATAGCTAGGACTAGTCAAGAAAAAAGCCTATAAAATTATATAATGACCCAAATTAAATATGCAATCAATATGACCTAACCTATGGTCAATCTAAGGTCATTTCATACCATATAGGTGATTATAGAACATTGAGACATCGTCCGCTTCGGTTGATAGTTTATCTTGAAGTACATAAAGCTTGTCCTTGAATATTCGAACATGAGCTTCAGCTTGTGTCCTGGTGACTTGAGCTTGAGTCCTTGTGACTTGAGCTTGAGTTCGAGTACTTGAGTTCTAACTTGAGGTATGAGTATATGAACTTTAACTTAAATCGATTACTTGAGCTTGAGTTCTTGAGGGATGCACACTGTTTTGAAGTTGACTACCCTCTACATGTTGATGTAGACAGCTTGATACACAACTTCGAATAAAGGTGAACTTTTCATCTATCAAAATGAGTCAGTGATTCTAGAGTGGTTTGGCACACCAAAATTTGACAAAACATGGTGCACTTACAACACAACACTTACAATACTGACTTCAAAAATTCGTATCTCCTTCAATACAACTATGATTGAGGTGATTCAAATGCCATATCACAACTGTTACTTCCAGAAATTTTAGAATTTTTTGAAACTCAAAATGGAATGAAATTTGCTGGGGATAAATTATACTTGATAATGAATTATCATAAAAATTATAAAATAATATTATAACTAAATATTTCAAAAAAGTATAAGCAATAAACCTATTAAAACTGAAATTTTCTACAACTATACATGAATTGCTTCTAATAATGTTATAAATCATCCTATATAATTAAATTATAATTTTCTTTTTTTAGTACATTTTACTATTTCGAGTTATTTTCAATTTAGTCGAATTAGGACTCTCGATTAAGTTTTCATCCCATTATTTACAACATTGTAATTTTATTTTAGAGTTGGACTTCAATAAAAGATTTTGAACTTCTAATCCCCCTTACGAATTCAAGAGCCATTACACCTGGTAGGTTCAAGGTTCATGTCACGTTGAGGAGGTGTTATTTTTTCCATTCCCTTTTTAACACCCTTCCTTGCATCATCAACCCTCCAAACCTCCAAAATGTCTTAGAATTGCTGATTCTTCCTTCCCTTTTGAAATCAACGAAAGAAAAGTGCGGTGAGCCCATAACCCACAACGCACAGGATCAAAATAACAACATAAAGATAAAATCTTAGGCCCATAGAAACCCTTATAGGATAGTGGTTTGATCATAGGCATAGTGAAAAATTCATTACCCACCAAGTTGAACATAGATTAAACAAGTAACCTCTATGAACTTGAGCCAAAGGGCAATCTCAGAAAATTAAAACTTAAACTTCACAAGAACTTATGATATTCCCCAAGTGTCCAGAATGATTGGAACCACGAACTTTTGGAACCAGTAATAGGCTAAGTAGTCGCGGTTTGATCTAAATTCTAAATCCTAGGCGATTACCAATGAACTCAATGCCATGATCAAGTAGAAGATCTGAATTCACTAGGATGAGGAAAGGACACCAATGAACTCACTGCCCCGAAAAGGTAGAAGGTTGATGTATTGTGCTTAGACACATTATAATCATCTTTTCGTGTTAGCGAAACATTTAAAATAGATTTTTTTTATATATTTATATTTTATTTTTTTTATTTTTTATTTTTACTTTGGGTAGTTGGGAACTATTATCATGGGTCCAAATCCTTTGAAAATTTCAAGAAAAACTTCAAGGTGAAATTTTTTATGGGGGGTAGATCTTAATAATAATCCAAGTACATACCCGCATGCCATCCTATCATGATGAAATCAATGGAAACTTAAGCATCATGAATTGCAATGTCCTTAACAGTTTACATAACAAAAATATTAAGAAATTTTGGGGACAAAATTTGTTTTAAAGGGGGTAGATTGTAACATCCTGAATTTTGCTATTTTGCATTTAAAAAATTCTTAATTTTTTTTTCATTATAATTAGCTTATGTTGTTACTTACTAACCTTTAACACTCAATGTTAGACTATACATGGGTGTTACCAGTAAAGAGTCACACAAATTCGATTAATTAGTTGTAGGAAGCTAACGAATCCACCCAATCACTTTAACCTCGTCTCTAGCTTCGTGATTTATTCATATGGGGCCCAAATTTGGTGACCTATCAATGACTAATCAAGACAACCGTACACTACCAAAAAAGGGCAAAGGCTACGGACTAAATTCGTAGCCATAGACCTATGGCTACGGTTCTAGTCCGTAGCACGGCCGTAGTCGTAGGTTCAGTAACAATAGGTCTGAACCTATAGCTACGGATTTAATCCGTAGCTATAGGTCAAAACAGCCACGGATTTAATCCGTAGCAATTATGTTCATAGCTATAGGTTACAAGAGCTACGGATTTAATCACCACCGCTAAGGATTTCCTCTGTAGCTATAGCTGGCAAGCGCTACGGATTTAAACCGTAACAATTATATTCGTAGCTGTAGGTTACAATTGCTACGGATTTAATCATAACAGCTACGGATTTTATCTGTAGCTATAGTTTACAACAGCTACGGATATAATCCATAGCAAATCCTATTTTAAAAAATATATATACAATTATTTGTTCATTCAATTACCACCTGCATAATCATTCATTCATTCCATTACAATCAATTACAATCATTCATTCATTCAATTACAATCAATTACAATCCTTCATTCAATTACAATCAATTACATTCCTTCATTCAATCAATTACAATTACAATTACAATTAATTACAATCCTTCATTCAATGAATTACAATTACAATTACAATAATGCTGAAAATACAAATCTTTGGCTTCATTAGAGAAATTTGCTCGACTTCGCCTTGAAATTTCAAAGATAAAGAATTGAAAGAGAAGATATATTTTGATGGTATGATATTTTTTTTTCACTAGTAAATAGGCCTTTTTCAGCCATCACCCACCTGAAGAATAAAAAATTGGTTGTTATCCAAGTCCACTCATTTTCCTTTCAAATTCTTAGTGACCTCTGTAAAATTACTTCCACAGTAATTTATGTAGTACTTTGAAGAGTCGTCTCGAAATGAACCTCTAGTAATGACAAAGTCACTTCCTGCAACAGCTTCGTATATTCCATCATCCTACAAATAGTCATGGCATTCATAAATCAGAATGACCATTGGAGGAAAGAAAAATAAAGTGAAAGAAGTGCATCATGTATAACTAGTTTGTTTTTTTTTTTTCCTTAATGAATTAATAAAAGCTCAAAGAGGAATGAAATTGACACAAAAGGAATGGTCTCACCATATGGTTTGTAGGGCCAAAATAAACGTCAGGAAATCGGGTTCGGGTTCGAGATCGGTTAGGTTTGGGTTTCGAGTTTAGGTTTAGGTTTAGGTTAGGAGTGAGATTAGGATTAGGTGTAGGTTTAGGTTAGGGAGTTGAGATTAGGATTAGGTGTAGGTTTAGGTTTAGGGATTTGAGAATATGTTAAGGTTTAGGTTTAGGAAATCGGGTTCGAGTTCGGGATCGGGTTTAAGTTTGGGTTTTCAAGTTTAGGTTTAGGTTTAGGTTAGGGAGTTAGGTTTAGGTTAGGTTGTAGGTTAAGGTTTAGGGAATTGAGAATAGGTTAAGGTTTAGGTTCATGAAATCGGGTTTGGGTTCGAGATCGGGTTTAAGTTTGGGTTTTCAAGTTTAGGTTTAGATTTAGGTTAGGTAGTTAGGTTTAGGTTAGGCTGTAGGTTAAGGTTTAGGGAATTGAGAATAGGTTAAGGTCTAGGTTGAGGAAACTGGGTTCGGGTTCGGGATCGGGTTTAAGTTTGGGTTTTCAAGTTTAGGTTTAGGTTTAGGTTAGGGAGTTAGGTTTAGTTAGGTTGTAGGTTAAGGTTTAGGTTGAGGAAACCGGGTTCGGGTTCGGGTTCGGGTTCGAGTTCAGGATCGGGTTTAAGTTTGGGTTTTCAAGTTTAGGTTTAGGTTTAGGTTAGGGAGTTAGGTTTAGGTTAGGTTGTAGGTTAAGCTTTAGGGAATTGAGAATAGGTGAAGTTTAGGTTGAGGAAACTGTGTTCGGGTTCGGGACCGGGTTTAAGTTTGGGTTTTCAAGTTTAGGTTTAGGTTTAGGTTAGGGAGTTAGGTTTAGGTTAGGTTGTAGGTTAAGCTTTAGGGAATTGAGAATAGGTTAAGGTTTATGTTGAGGAAATTGGGTTCGGGTTCGGCATCCGATTTAAGTTTGGGTTTTCAAGTTTAGGTTTAGGTTTAGGTTAGGGAGTTAGGTTTAGGTTAGGTTGTAGGTTAAGGTTTAGGGAATTGAGAATAGGTTAAGGTTTAGGTTGAGGAAACCGGGTTCGGGATCGGGTTTAAGTTTGGGTTTTCAAGTTTAGGTTTAGGTTTAGGTTAGGGAGTTAGGTTTAGGTTAGGTTGTAGGTTAAGCTTTAGGGAATTGAGAATAGGTTAAGGTTTAGGTTGAGGAAACTGGGTTCGGGTTCGGGTTTAAGTTTGGGTTTTCAAGTTTAGGTTTAGGTTTAGGTTAGGTAGTTAGTTTTAGGTTAGGTTGTAGGTTAAGGTTTAGGGAATTGAGAATAGGTTAAGGTTTAGGTTTAGGAAACCGGTTTCGGGTTCGGGATCGGGTTTAAGTTTGGGTTTTCAAGTTTAGGTTTAGGTTTAGGTTAGGTTGTAAGTTAAGGTTTAGGGAATTGAGAATAGGTTAAGGTTTAGGCTGAGGAAATTGGGTTCGGGTTCGGCATCGGGTTTAAGTTTGGGTTTTCAAGTTTAGGTTTAGGTTTAGGTTAGGGAGTTGAGATTAGGATTAGGTGTAGGTTTAGGTTTAGGGATTTGAGAATAGGTTAAGGTTTAGGTTTAGGAAATCGGGATCGGGTTTTAGTTTGGGTTTTCAAGTTTAGGTTTAGGTTTACGTTAGGTAGTTAGGTTTAGGTTAGGTTGTAGGTTAAGGTTTAGGGAATTGAGAATAGATTAAGGTTTAGGAAAACGGTTTCGGGTTCGGGATCGGGTTTAAGTTTGGGTTTTCAAGTTTAGGTTTAGGTTTAGGTTAGGGAGTTAGGTTTAGGTTAGGTTGTAGGTTAAGGTTTAGGGAATTGAGAATAGGTTATGGTTTAGGATGAGGAAACTGGGTTCGGGTTCCGGATTGGGTTTAGGTTATAGGTTTTGGTTTTGGTTTAGGGAATTGAGAATAGGTTAAGGTTTAGGTTGAGGAAATTGGGTTCGGGTTCGGCATCGGGTTTAAGTTTGGGTTTTCAAGTTTAGGTTTAGGTTTAAGTTAGGGAGTTGAGATTAGGATTAGGTGTAGGTTTAGATTTAGGGATTTGAGAATAGGTTAAGGAAATCGGGTTCGGGTTCGGGATCGGGTTTAAGTTTGGGTTTTCAAGTTTAGGTTTAGGTTTAGGTTAGGTAGTTAGGTTTAGGTTAGGTTTTAGTTAAGGTTTAGATTTTTGGATTTGAGAATGGGTTCGGGTTTAGGTTATAGGTTTTGGTTTTGGTTTAGGTAATAGGTTTTGAGATTTGAGAATGGGTTCGGGTTTAGGTTATAGGTTATGGTTTTGGTTTAGGTTTAGGTTATAGGTTTTAGATTTGAGAATGGGTTATGGTTTAGGTTTAGGAAATCGGGTTTATGTTCGGGATTGGGTTTAAGTTTTGGTTTTCAAGTTTAGGTTTAGGTTTAGGTTAGGGAGTTGAGATTAGGATTAGGTGTAGGTTTAGCTCTAGGGAATTGAGTTTAGGTTATAGGTTTAGGTTATAGGTTTTGGGATTGGGAATAGTTTTAGGTTATAAGTATAGGTTTAGGTTAGGTTATAGGTTAAGTTTAGGGATTTGAGTTTAGGTTATAGGTTTTGGTTTAGGTTATAGGTTTTGGTTTAGATTAAGTTTAGGTTTAGGTTTTTGGATTTGAGAATGGGTTTGGGTTTAGGTTATAGGTTTTGATTTTGGTTTAGGTTATAGGTTTTGGTTAAGGTTTAGGTTTTTGGATTTGAGAATGGGTTCAGGTTTAGGTTCTAAGTTTTGGTTTTGGTTATAGGTTTTGGTTAAGGTTTAGGTTTTTGAATTTGAGAATGGGTTCGGGATTAGGTTATAGGTTTTGGTTTTGGTTTTGGTTTAGGTTATAGGTTTTGGTTAAGGTTTAGGTTTATTTTAGGTTATAGGTTTTTGGATTTGAGAATGGGTTCGGGTTTAGGTTATAGGTTTTGGTTTTGGTTTAGGTTATAGGTTTTGAGATTTGAGAATGGATTCGGGTTTAGGTTATAGGTTATGGTTTGGTTTAGGTTTAGGTTATAGGTTTTTGGATTTGAGAATGGGTTATGGTTTAGGTTTAGGAAATCGGGTTCATGTTCGGGATTGGGTTTAAGTTTTGGTTTTCAAGTTTAGGTTTAGGTTTAGGTTAGGGAGTTGAGATTAGGATTAGGTGTAGGTTTAGCTCTAGGGAATTGAGTTTAGGTTATAGGTTTAGGGAAAGGTTAGGTTTAGGTTATAGTTTTTGGGATTTGGGAATAGTTTTAGGTTATAAGTATAGGTTTAGGTTAGGTTATATGTTAAGGTTTAGGGATTTGAGTTTAGGTTATAGGTTTTGGTTTAGGTTATAGGTTTTGGTTTAGGTTTTTGGATTTGAGAATGGGTTCGGGTTTAGGTTATAGGTTTTGGTTTTGGTTTAGGTTATAGGTTTTGGTTAAGGTTTAGGTTTTTGGATTTGAGAATGGGTTCAGTTTAGGTTATAGGTTTTGGTTTTGGTTATAGGTTTTGGTTAAGGTTTAGGTTTTTGGATTTGAGAATGGGTTTGGGTTTAGGTTATAGGTTATGGTTTTGGTTATAGGTAAGGGAGTTGAGATTAGGATTAGGTGTAGGTTTTGGGATTTGAGAATGGGTTTGGGTTTGGGTTTCGGTTAAGGGTGAGATCCCTGTAAATACAAATATAAACACGGTCTGTCCAAATGGTCAGGCCCTTCCAATGCCATCCATAGAAAATGAACAGCTTCATCATGGTCATAACAGTGGTTCCCACCTTCCAGGGACCCCCGCTCATCCGGATAGCTCCGACGCACATCCGGGTCTGCTCCATTAATTTCGAGTAAATACATAAACACGACTGTCCAAATGGCCAGGCCCCTCCAATGCCATCCATAGGCAATGGGCAGCTTCATCATGGTCATAATAGCGGTTCCCACCTTCTAGGGACCCCCGCTCATCCGGATAGCTCCGACGCACATCCGGGTCTGCTCCATCAATTTTGAGCAAATACATAAATACGGCCTGAATCTGAAATGGTCAGGTCACTCCAATCATGTGCATTCTTAACAAGAAACTTACCAGATGCTTGAATCTGAAATATGCAGGTCCAATCCTCCCACATGCAACATCTACCTGAAAGAATGCGCATAATCGTCATACTTGAGTAATCAATACAAGAATGTACAAGTAAAATCATAAAACCAGAGATACTCACTGCATTTTCAGGATCTCCTCCATAGTTAATGATCTCATTCTAAAGCCCTTCTCCCTCCTCCTTTACTCGGGCTTGGGACCGGCAATGCAAGGAGTTGCATTGGCGGAGTTAAAAAAGGGCTTAAGCTCCATTTGGTTTTCAAAAAGAATGTTTTCATAAATATTAATGTGATGACCACATGGAGCCTAAGACTATAAATATGTTCAAATATAGAGTACAAAATTCATTCAATATTTTTTTTTTAAAAAAAGTGCCAAATTAGTTCAAAATGCACACTACACGTTCAAAATTAGTTCAAAATACACACTACACATGTTCAATTATAGAGTACCAAATTTGTTCAAATTATTAAAATCTCAAAGCCTCTTTCCCCCATTGCATAAATGATCCCAGACCAGCCTCTCCAAGTGTAGATGCGAACCCATCTTCTTTCCACAAAGGGACGTGAGGTTGTATAACCTCAGTCAGGACAACAACAAAAGCTCCATCCTCCAACGGTTCGCCATGGACAGTTGCATTTGGATTAACTTCGTGTACTTCACCACGAGCAACTACACCACGTTTTCCAAAACCAAGCAAGTCGCATCTCTTACCGATATATATAATATCCGGCTACATTTACACATAAAATGACATTGGTATTGTTAGCGTTTATAATATAATTGTAATCTCAATACAGTAAAAAATTTATACTTGCATACCGACGATGCCTGAGCAGATTTAGCGACTGTTGGTGATGAGAGATTTTGAGTACACTGTCTCTCTTTCTGCATATCTACCAATGTTTTCTTCATCTCAACTATATCTTGAGTCATATCATCCATTTTTTTCTTCACCTGAAATAACTCTTGAGTTACGCTATCTTTTTCTTTTGTCACATTCTCTACCTTTGAACGAGTAGGGGCTGACTTCTTCAGTCCTAGCTTGCTTATTGAGCAACCTAGACCCCGCATTCGCCCTCTATTGTCAGAACCAACCAATTGTAAAACATTGTAAATCAAGTTATTAGGATATTCATAATTACCATAAAACTTAAGTAATTTTTAAATTTTATTAGTACCTCTGTAAGGGCATCATCCATGCCGGTCATCCTAGAAGTAGGATTGCTACTATAGAGCTCATCTAGTTTTTCCTGTGAAAAAATACAAATGAATGCAATATAATTCAAAGTTATACATAGGCTTTTCATAAGGGTACTAGTTAGTGGTACGAGGGATGCACTTACAGCAAGGTCAGGATATTGGACAACTTTATCCTTTCTTGTATGGGCTTTTAAGAAGACTTCACATCTACCTATCTCGGCATCAGAGGTAAGATTCTTCTCCATCGCCTTTGGCACATTACATATCATTCAAATACACATCATTAATAGATTTAGATGAATGATAATTCAAATTTAAATTCAATTTTAAACTATAATATCTATTTTTAAATACATACCATCTTATGGCGAGTAACAGCCATGATGTGCCTCCCAAGACACGCAGGTCCTTTTAGCTTAGCTCGATTGACTTTATTCCTTGCGCTTGCCCTCTTGAATTCCTCGGTGGTACGTTGATCCACAAAGACCCTCCAATCCTCTATAGGGATACCTGGGGGGGGGGCAGGACCATCTCTCACAGCAATAGGATCCTTGTTTTTAACATATTTTGCAGTCAATTTTTCTTGTAATTCCTCCACGCTTCATTGATGTTTTTGTAACATAATCAAGACTTGCATCTCAACTTTGACCCTCAAACTCATAAAACTGTGACAATCTTTCTGTGACCATATGAATTTGTTCACGAGGCACCTGACGAAAGTCTAGGTATATGATCGGGATATGAGAATGGGTGAGGACACCGACATGCGATGCAAAGTCTCTATGATCAGAACGGTCCTCATTCGGTTTGTATTCATTCGTCTTTAGGACTTTTTTCCTATCAGGTGTTACAAGTAAAGAGGCCCCCCTAGTAATGCCTCTCTTTTTAGATGAAGAAGAAGCTGACACAATTACATAAAAAGAATAACAGTTATATATAGACGTCATTGATTACCACCAATATATAAGAAAAAGGAAATTTACATATATAATTAAGGAGAAGTATCTTATTACCTTTGGTGTTGCTTGAATCTGTACTCCCAAGCACCTGCACACCCAATACCTCTGGCTGTGAATCCATGTGACTATTTCTTCCCTAATATGAAAAGAAAAGAAGAAAAGCTAATGGTTAAGAAATAATTTATATCACAGATAAAGTACAAAAAATTCACTATATTATCCAAACCTTGATTAGATTTCCTCCAATAAATATCATTTTGTTACATGCTTAGAAAATACAAACAAATCAGTAGATTCTCTTTGATCATTTTATTTTCTTTGTTTTCTCGACCACAACACTGATGTCTTCAGATTCATTAAATATCAACTCATCAACCATTGCTAATGAGGTGAGATCAGGTCCTGCATCGGCATTACTTACAGCCTTTAATTGTTTTGATAGAATGCATGTCTCTTCTTCAACAAAATTTTTTTTTGGAACCTCCAAGACCACATGCCAGTCAGGATTTTTTGGATCTCTGGAGTAGAAAACTTGCGTGGCATGCTCTGTAAGAATGAAGGGCTCGTCACCGACTTTTTCTGAACTGTAAAGACCAGACAAATTTACTAATCTCAAATTCGCTTCGACATCAAAAGAAACACCATGATGTGTCACTTTTACCCAATCACACTTAAATAGGACGGGCTTGTACCCTGTTCGGTACTCCAATTGGATTATTTACGAAGGACTCCATAGTAAGGTTGATTTTCATCCACTGTATTGATATCCTTAGCACTTGATCGGAAGGTTGTCATACCCTCTGTCCTAACCCTACTGTTTTGGTTCGTTTTATTCTCTTCATAGTCCTTAGTGACAAAGAGGAAACCATTAATACAATACTTATTGTATTCAATAGAAAAAGTTAGAGGTCCTCTCACTACATCTTTAAATTCATTATCGTAAGATTCAATGAACTCTGGTTGCCTCTTCAACCAAGATATGAATTCGTCCTCACAAGGCACCCTATTGGTCGTCTTATAGCATCGCTGCAAGAAATCTTTGTGCTTCCTGCGCGATATTTGATAACATTGTTATATTGAAATCGCATAAAGTAAGGAAGATATATATATATATATATATATATATATATATATATATATATATATATATATATATATACACATCACATATATATGAGCTTATCGTACATACCCTTCCCACTCGTCGTAGCTGGGATGACTCTTCAGTACCCATGTACGAGCTTGTTCATATTCGATACCCGCTAGGATAACACTTTGACCTGAACCTACTGGACCAATGTCGTCATCATTAGGGTCATCATCAACGATATCTTCCAACTTACGTAGTCCTAGAATGACTCCGTTAAACCGTTTTTCTAGCTTTTCCAATAGGCATGTTTTCTGTTTTCCTTTATATTGGTTGCAGAATATAATTGTCTCCTCTTGGATGTACTGCTTTACAATACAGCCCTCAGGTCGTGTCTTGTTACGGACATAGGCCTTGAATGTCTTCATGAACCTGACAAAGTTAATGATACATTATATATACATGCAAATGTAGATGTTAAGCCGATTTATTCTTATTAAGCTCACAACGTACCTTTCGAATGGATACATCCATCGATAGTATACAGGACCACATATGCGAACCTCGTAAGCCAAATGGATTGACAAATGCATCATAATGACAAATATCGATGGCGGGCATATAATTTCAAGATGACATAACGTCCTAGCCATGCCCTTCTTGAGAGTAAGGAGTGTTTGAAGGTCTACGGTTGTTGAGCACAAGGCATTAAAAAAGGTACAAAAGCTTGTAATTATAAGACGAATGACCTTCCTATCCCTGAATGAATGCTGGATGAGAACCGGGAGCAGATGTTGCATTAACACATGATAAGAACGAGACTTCATTCCCTTTAAATCCACGCAATCTTCCTTTACGATGGTCCTCCAATTCGCATTAAAACTGATCGGAACACGCAGCTCATGCAAAGTCTGGATGAAAAGTTTTTTCTCTTCTTTTCTTAGACAGAAATGACCTTGTTTCTGAATCACCTTGCCATTGTTCTTTTTCAGCCATAGACGCTTCTTAATTCCCAATTGTTTCAGGTCCCTACGTGCATTAACATCATCCTTGGTTTTGTCAGGCGTGTTCAACATCAAGGCAACTAGGATTTCACATATATTTTTCTCAATATGCATGACATCAAGGTTGTGACGCACGGGAATATCTTTTCAATACTCCAGATCAAATAATATAGACCGTTTGAAGAACCACGGTGATTCAACATCATCCACTAGCTCTTGTTGGCCTCCATCAATAGCCCTGATATTACTCTTCCCAGTCTTCCCCCACTGCATATTCAAGTTCGCGGTTTGTCTTTTGACCTTAATCCCATCCAGATGGATCGGTTGACGTCGTATCTCCACCTTCTTGTTGAATGTGCCAGCACTTGTGTCCTTCCTAGCCTATTCTGACATTGACAACCATCGTCTGTGGCCCATATAAACATGTTTCTTTCCATATTGGAGTCGCAGAGAATCTGTGTTAGGACCACATACAGGACAACCATACTTACCCTTTGTCCTACAACCAGAAATGTTACCATATGCTGAAAAGTCATGGATTGTCCAAAGCAAAACGACACGCATGTTGAATTTATTTTCATGGTATGCATCGAACGTCGTGACCCCTTCTCACCATAACTTTTGTAGTTCATTAATCAATGACTGTAAATAAACGTCAATATCCTTTCCCGGTTGTCGCGGTCCCTCAATGAGCAAAGTCAACATAGTAAGCTGAGGTTTCATGCAAAGCTTTGGTGGAAGGTTGTACGTCACACACATAACGGGCCATGAACTATACGACATACTGAAAGTGCCAAATGGGTTAAACCCATCTGTAGCTAAACCCAATCGAACATTGCAAGGCTCAGCTGAAAAATCTGTATACTTGTCATCAAGATTCTTTCATGCAATAAAATCAGTCGGATGCTCCATCTTTTCATGTTGAAATTTTCTGGTTGAGTGCCAAGACATTTCTTTTGCCAACCATGACACATTGAACATTCTTTGTAGCCTTGGTGTTAATGAAAAATACTTTAACACCTTCCTAGGTATTCGAGATTATTTTTTCTCAGAATCCATTTCAGTCTTGTACCTAGAAGTTTTACAATTTGGACAAATAGTTTTCATCTCGTTCTCTCTCCAATATAAGATGCAGTCATTTGGACAAGCATGGATTTTCACATAATCAAGACCTAACTTTGTAAGGATCTTCTTCGCTTGGTAGGTATTAGTTGGGGCCTTGTTACTGGAAGGTAACACCTTCTTTAGTAGTTGAAGGAGCTCCGTAAAACTTTTTTCACTCCATCCATGATTCACCTTTAATTTGAAAAGCTGTACAATGAAAGTCAACACGGTGAAATCTTAGGCCCCAGGGTATAGCTCAGTCATTGCGTCTCGCAGATTTGCTTCAAACTCATTAGTTTCATTTTCTCCAAAGATGCCTTCAACTATAGGAGTCACATTGGGCTCATCCTGTATAACTTCATTTAGGTTATTACCACCAAGTTCTTGAATGATCGCGTTGTGAATCTCATTTAAGTTTGGGACACTATGGTATTGTTGGGAACTTGATTCACATACAATACACTTAGGTGATACATGCTCCCCATGCATGTTCCAAACCCTATAGCTTGGGTCGAATCCATTTTTTATTAGATGTATTTCCATATCATCATAAGAAACCGGAAAACGTGCACATCTGCAAGTGGTGCATGGACAAGGTACGGATTCTCTACCAGGAAGGTTTTCTTATGCAAATTTTGAAAAGCTTCTGATTCCAGATAGAAAACGTGGGTCTGGGAAACTTAGTGTCATCCACTCCCTATTCATTATAGCCAAATCTCGATTAACCAACGGGTCCATTTTCAACCTGCACCTTACCAAAAATTAAAGTTGGAAATTAGCCTAATGCACCATCCTCCTCAAAAGTTGGAAATGAAGGAAGTGCTATCAGATGATTAGACCCATACAGATATTATCTACCATATACAAAGTATTAAGGAGTTTGCAATCATTGTATTTTTACAATAAATTAATAATGTAATTTATAAGTTAAATCTTAAACCACTTGCATAGATGAAAAGTCTCGCATGCAATTCTAATATATCAAGATAAATGATGGATTGTACCAATTAAAGACTTCACCACACAAGGGCAATGGAATGCTTACAAAGACCTAGGATGAAGAAACCACACAAATATCAGCTCTGTACAAAATTTCTTCAGCCCACATTAAGTTTTAATGGTGAATTACCACTGTTTCCCATGCATCCAATCCATTCATATAGTATTGACTCATCATTATGAGAAAAACTACCCAAAAATTGTATTATTCCAAGACTGAAGTGGACCATATGGTGTATATTTAGAATTTTTAGGTATAATTTTATAAGTGGCCAGACTAGGAGTTGAAACAGCCTGATTTTTCGAATAAAAGCCAAAAATGTTTACCCCCAAGCTAGTAAAAGAAACCTAAGGTACCCAGGCGAGGTACTTAGGCATGTTCCAATTTTATAAGTGGCCAGACTAGGAGTTGAAACAGCCTGATTTTTCGAATAAAAGCCAAAAATGTTTACCCCCAAGCTAGTAAAAGAAACCCAAGGTACCCAGGTGGGGTACCTAGGCATGTTCCAATTTTCTCTCTTCTTCCTTTCTCTTGCATCATCACACCCTTCTTTTCTTTTTCTTTTTTCTATCAAGACTCATTATAACAGGCCAATAGTCTTACCATCTAGCACGAACAAAAAATAAATCATCCGCAGTTAAAGACACTGAGAGAGATTTCTTTTGAGGATTTTCATTTAAAAGGTTTATAACTCTGTAGGGGCCGTTTGGATGCCTTTTACTTCTGTAAAATGTAAAAAAAGTCAAAGTAGGGCTGAAAGTCGGGTCAGATTGGTCAGGTGGATACATGCTAATATTTTTATTATTAAATTAATCCGTTATATTTCAATACCCGTCTTATTTTTTATACTTCTAATTTTATTAATTATATATTCATTTATTTATCGTAAAAAGCTTCATTTTTTCTAAACAAACAAGGTAAAATACAGGACAACTACTCCTTTAGAAGTTATGTTGTGTAGCATGCAATTTATTTGGGAGAGAGAAATCTAACATACTTTGTTAGCTCAAGTCATCTGAAATGGCATGGACCAATGAGACCCTATGAGGTCAGGAAGGGCTCATATATTTATAGATCGCCATTACAAGTAATTGGGAGATGGATAGATTCAATATAATTACAGCACGCCTAAAGCCAAATCATTTTATATAGCTGGGGATACAAGGAAGAAATCCGGATAGAAAATATTTAGAGTGGAGAATTATTAAAAAAATAAAAATAAAAATTCTTCCTATTAAGAATATCAATATTGAGACATAAGAATTTCATGTGCCTTCAAGAAAGACAATCCGCACTCAATTATAATTTATATATCGATCGGGTTCGGGCAACCTGATACCTCAACCTGAGCCAGACCCATGTTTTATCGGGTTGGTGTTTATATAACCAAGTTGAGACCAAACCCAATACATCTTGCCCGAGCCCAACCTAATGTCAGGACTTTCAGCCCTAGTTACAAGAAAGTGAGTTAGGATGATGCAGCAGCCAATAAGTTCTCCACCTACACTAAAGGGATGCCCTAAAACCCTCTCTCCATGTTTTATTTTATTTTTATTTTTATAATGTATTTTATATCTGGCAAGGCTTTAGATGGCACTGGTATAGCCACGTGGCGGCTACTGGTTAGTGCCTGTGAGGCAGACCATCTTGTAGGTGTTTTGGACCACACCATAGGGAAACATAGTAATTGAATGTCCACCATAAAAACCTCCAGCCCACTGTAATGTTTGGTTGACATCCGACTTGTTGATTAGGTCATAAGGACTTGATGAAGGGAAAAAACAAATATCAATTTGATCCAAAACTTTCATGGCAGCCAAGTTTATAATGGTGGGCATTCAATTAACATTGTTTCATGTCATATGGGTCACTTGAGATTTACACCAGTGTTTAAAAATCATACATTCAGGGTGTCCTATTTGCAATGCGTTTCTGGCATTGTATTGGGTTGATATGGTTTCGCATTGGCCAATACGAACCATACTAGACAGGCCAATACGGTTTTGCATTAGCCCTCAACAGTAACCATCAACCCATCAGACAGGCCATACCCAAAAATCCCCTCAACACAAGCCCTCCCATTGCAGTAGTGGTAGTATTAAGCTTTAATGGTGGGCATTCAATCAGCACAGTGGTGAAATCCCACGGCGTGCGTGTGTAGGGTGTGTGTGCATGTGGCATGAGTGTGTGTGTGTGTGGCGTGTGTAAAAAAAAATCACCACAGATTTCAGAAACAGAGAGAGAGGAGAGAGAGAGGAGGAGAGGAGAGAGTGAGAGAGAGAGAGAGAGAAACTTACCGTCCTTCTTTTTCTTCTCCTTCTCCTTCTTCTTCTCCTTCTTACGGTGAAAGGGGGTTTTGACAACAGAGATAGGGGAATGCAGCCAATAGACAAGGAGAGAGGGTGAGGCAGAGTGGGAGATCGAGAGAGGGCAAGGG
>JAJHSJ010000001.1:101662854-101701261 GCA_021015155.1 Magnolia officinalis
ACGAGTTTATTTTTTTACTTTCTGTTTGACAATAACCATTGGAAGATCGTGACCGTTCACTCATTCCTATGGAGATGATCTATCCTCGATGGGCCCTTTGATTTGGACGGTCTGGATTGGGGAGCCACGAGGAAATTACAACTCAAAACGGTGATGAACTCACACACGGCAACCTTTCGACGACGCTTGTCAAAGCTAATTAATAATCATTAGCGACTGCTTGTAATTGAGTGGAAGATCCTACTGCTGCTGTTCATCAAACGTACTGTTTGCCTAAGTACTTGGACTCCGTACACGTGGGGGGTGTTTAATGATCCAGGTCGTTCATGTGATGGCCTCACCTGGATGTGGAAACCCCAAATAATCTCCCCAAATTTGAATTTCTCAAGCCTTTGATCATTTAACTATCATTTGTACGGACATTTCGGTAGGTGACCTTTTTGTGCCATTTAATATTTATGGTTATCAATGGAAGATCCATTTAGCCGTGTATCTCATCAGATCAACGGTCCGGATCACCAAACCATGGCTCCACATGCACGAAATCATATGCAAAGCAGGAATATATGATTCCTCACGTGTAATGGGGGTACGACTTTTAATTATCTAACAAGTTGTTTTTAAAATCTTCATTTTCCATGAAAGCTCACGATCATCTTAAAGTAACAAGGTAGGCCATCTGACTCACAGAGAGCAATCAAAGAAAAAGTCTATGTGAAGCTTCTGATATTTTTATTTTTTTCTGGACCTTTTGCCCAGCGTAGTTAAATCGGATTGCGTACTGAGCTCATTATGCTCTTATCTTACTGAGTAAACTTTGTTGGGCCCACCGTGAATGTGTCTGGTTTATCCACACCGTCTATCCATTTTTCCATCTTATTTAGGGGTTGAGACCAAAATTTAAGCATACACAAAGATCAAGTGGACCATACCACAGGAAACAGTTGGAATAATGATTTCAACCGTTGAAACCTTTATAGGGCCCACAGTGATGTTTATTTCTCATCCAACCTATTCATAAGATCACACAATGGATGAAGGGAAAACACAAATACAAGCTTGATACAAACTTTTGTGGCCCCCAGAAAATTTTCAATGGTAGATGTTTAATTCAACTGTTTCCTGTGGTGTGGTCCATTTGAGGTTTGGATATACTTCCTTTTTAGAATCAAGCCCTAAAATTATCAGGTAAAATGTATGGAGGGAGTGGATAAAAATATAAATCACGGTGGACCCCACAGAGTTTACACAGTACGCTAAAGCGTACTGAGTTACTCAGTGCGGAATCCGCTTACCGCGTAGTTGGTATGTCGGGCCCACCTATTCGCAGTCAATCCACGTTTCATCCGCGTTTTTAAAACGCGTGTTGCCTGCAGGCCAAAGCCTTTAACAGGAACTTCCTTTTCCACAGGAAGCTAGGTGGGGCTCACCCTGATGTTGTTAGAAATTCATCCCGTCCATCTATTTGCTACGGGTACCAAAAAATGAAGCAAATCCAAAACTCAAGTGCAACGCATGATATGAAAAATTGGTTAGGAAAATGCCTACACCGTTGAAATCTCCCTAAAGTTTAGGGTAATATTTATATGCCACCCATTCGGTTCATAAGTTCATTTTACTAGAATAAAAATATTAGCTTGGTCCAAAACTTCTATGGCATGAATGTTTCAATGGTGGACGTTTAATCCTCACTGTTTGCTGTCGTGGAGTCTACTTTAGTTTTAGGTATGTCTCAAGTTTCGAGCTTATATGGTAACGTGATCTAATAAAACGGTGAATTTCTAACAAACATTACGGTGGACGCCACCCAACTTCCTGTTTAACGAAGTTCCTCGGAAGGATCCTTGCTCTTGCTCGGGTGGTAGACTCGCAGGAGTTTCAACACCTAGTCAAGGGTTCAAGTACCCATATGCGGTGAAATCCCACCACCGCGTGAATCCCACCACCGCGTGAGTGTCTGGCGGTGTGTGTTTAAAAAAAACAAAAAAGAAAACGAAGTTCCTCGTAAAGACTTTTCCAAGCAATCCGCGTCAACGCATTTCCTCGTCAAACCGACCACTGCCTGGGTTTGACACTCATTTACACCGCTTTAAAAGGTGGTGGTTAACTTCAACCCCGTACACATGGCATAGTTATACAATAATCCGAACCGTTCAAATCGCTGATTAAGCTATTGATGGATCACAAGCCAAAAATTACACTGAAAGATAGTTGTAATTATTCCATTCGGGCGGGCTCGATGACCTCCGTTGCAATTGATGGACCTTAGCCACAAAAATAACTATGCAGGCTGCGTATTTATGCCTGATTTCTGGTCGAGCTCAACCCATACCATCCGTTTCCACCCCTGGTCAAGGGTTACACCACAAACATCAGTGCCTGATTTATGGAATATAAATAGACGATTAAGATGAGAAATAGTCAATGGTTCAAATCCAACCAACATCAATTAATATGAGAAACAGCAATAAATTTGCAGAGTTATGGCCGGATTAACATCTGGACGGTTTGGATTACGGTAGATCGTGCCAATGTTTGCAGTTAGCTCTGCATGCATACAAACCGCCGTACTCTCCACAATATGTTAAAAAACTCACTTGACAATTCTACGTGGAAATAATAGGAGATAGCGATGGGTGGCCATTTAACTGATGCCAGGACTAATCAGTCAACGGTGAAATTCATCCAGGAGAAGTGTACACGAGTCGAACGCGAGCGAGGTTCGCACGGCTCCGCTCAACTTGTCAATAACTAACCCTAGCTTAAACTTAGCTCCGTACTTGAGCCTGACTTGCCGGTTTGGATGGGCCCGGTAAACAGCTTGAGCCAGTTTAAATTAAGTTGGAGCCTATATGACATTTTATCAAATAAATGGAGTGTATTTTGAATTTTTACAAAAATGCAAAATAGTAACAATAATAAATAAAAATAATATATAAGTATACACTATGTGAGCAACATCAAAATTATAATTTGAGGGCAGTGTTTTGCTATGAAGTTTTTTTTTTTTTTTTCCCTTCCAAGCAGATGGATGTATACATTGGAAATAATATTCATTGAGTCATTTCATCAAACATTGGCAGGCAATGTGAATGTTAAAATAACAGTCATTGGATCTATTCGAGTTAAGGTTTGATTGAGTCAGGTTGAGCGCAAGCAAACTTGAACTCAGCTAAAAATTTTTCAAGCACAAAAATCAGCTTGACTCGGCTCAAATGTAGCTTTTTGAGCCGAGTCAGGTCGAGTGAGTTAATCTAGCTAACTTGGTTCGTGTACAAATCTAACCATGATAGTGATTTCTAGGATACGCGCTCAACCATTAGAGGTGCGGATCATGGGATTACGTGGCAGGGCTAGATAAATAAATGGTCATGAATCTCCCCTCTTCATGGTGCGTATTCAGTCAGGTCGGGACTTGACCGAGTTTTATCAGGTCTTGACGGTAGGGCCCAGCCACCTTGATACATGTTTTGTATATCCACACCGTCCATCCGTTTTTTCAGCTTATTTTAGGATGTCTGTTCAAAATTGAAGCACATCCAAATCTCAGATAGAACACCCTATAGAAAAGGTGGTGGTTGAATGCCTACCACTAAAAACTTCCTAAGACTCACCTTAATGTTTAGGTGCCATCCAACCTGTTGATAATGTCAAACAGATAAAGATAAAGGAAAATACAATATCAGCTTGATCTAAACTTATCTAGCCCACAAGAATTTTTTAATGGTCAGTCACTACTGTTTTCCTGTGGTGTGGTTCCACCAGAGATTTGGATATGCTTCATTTTTAATTCATTCTCTAAAATTAGCTGGAAGAACGGATGGATGGTGTGGATATACAAAAATATATCAAGGTGGGCCCTACGATCATGACCTGACCGTCCGGACGTGAATCCTCACCTGAGCTATATACTCGGTACAAGGCCTGGTCCGACAAGCGAGTTTATTATCCTACGATTCAAACCCCATTGTTCTTGTGGTGTGGCCCACTTGAATCTTGAATCCCGTGGTGTGCCTTACATGAGTCTTGAATCCGACTGATTTTTAAGATATCGTCCTAACTTGGGCCTATGATGGTGATATGGGATGGCGATGATGTAGCGGATGATGTAATGTTTATATACCGCTTGAGATCATCATAAACATCACCATATTTAAATTTAACCGTAGAATAATCATTTCATGTTTTATATTCTATATTAGAAGACCGCCATACGGATGACATGAACTTCACATACTACTTTGACCACTAATGCCAACGTGTCATGTGTGTATCACAACCAACCACCCAAAAGGATGGCCCCACCAAGCAACCTGGCACAAAAATCACCCAATCCACTTATCAGGCAGGCCACACCTATACTTTGGTTCAGACCAGTTGCTGTCATTTTATCTCTATGGTGTGGGCCACCCAATGAGTGGATCAGCTTCATGGTTGAGCCAGACGTTTTCATGGTGGGGAGACCTTTTGAACTGATTGGATGTCATCCACACGAGACATTTCGTTAATTATCAGATAGTTGGACTGTAATTTTTTGTCCAACTAGTTGTATGTAAGTTTATCCCACAGTTTGGGCGGTGGGATTAGAAGGGATTAGGTGGGATGGGATTAAAAAAACATAATTATTACCCATGGGGATTGTCCTCTGCTGTCATACGGTAAGATTAATGCCATGCTTTGTTGATAATACGGTGGTACATTGAATGGATATACCCACCATCATTTGAAATTACTGAGAATAACACACGTGTGTTATATCTAAACCGTTCATTTGTTTTGTAACCTCATTTTATGGCATGGGCCTAAAAATGAGGTAGATTCAAAACTTATGTGGCCCCAAAGAAGTTTTTAACGGTAAGTTTCAATCCCCGTTGCTTTCTATGGTGGGGTCCACTTGAGCTGTAGATTTACCTAATTTTTTGGCTCATGCTCTAAAATAATCTCGATAAATGGGTGGACGGTGTGGATATAACCCAAAAATCTTGGTGGGACCTACACAACTTGCTAACATTGAGTGAAATTGGCACGGGACCCAATGCAATTCCATTTAATGTAATTCCAAGCTTTTCCATTCTTCCATTCTTCCCAAACATGACGTGGAATTGGCAAAGGACCATATGAATCCCATCCCATCTAATCCCACCGCCCAAACAGGCCCTGATAGTCTAACATGTATACAGTTATTTAAGTGCACTGAAAGGTTAGGTATGGACTTTGGAGTTGGAAGTAGCTGGGCTGACCTTATCTACAAAGCCCAGTCCAAAATTCCAGATGGGCCGCAAAGATCAACGGTCCTGTTGGGCTGGGCCTATCATATACGTTAATTTTACTTGGCCAGGTCAGGCGTATCCTCCAACTCCGTTGAAACTGTGATTTTCGGTACCACACGTGAGAACAGAGCCATCTGGTAATGACGGAAACTGGAAGTACCTTTTCTGACTAACCAAGTTAGTTGGGCTTTGTGGGCCCATCAGCATGATCCATCGTTCAGTTCTCATTGACCGTTGGCACCGTTGGAAACAATGGTTGAGGGAAAGGCATTTCAACTAAGAACATCCAATTCTAACTGGGATAGGGGCACATGAAGGCCTATCAGTTTTATTAGGGCTTTGATTTCACTCAGCCTATTAGGCCTATCAGTTTTATTACGGACCGTTTTGGTTTCACCAGATAGTCCCGGATTACCTAAACATGGCCTGAAGGCTCCTGAATGAATCTATCAGCGGCTCCATTGGCAACAGGTCAAATCCATAGGGAGTCAGAATCAGGCTAAAGCTAGGCAGTCTTTTTCCAGGACGACTGAGATTACAGGCCCACATAAAACCCACTAAGATGCCCATTTTGATTATTGTGACTCAAATCAAAGGCCCAAAACTAAATAGGCTGGGCCTGGGCTTGACTTTTGAGCAAATTCCTGATTGAGCCAGGATTGGGTTGATGCTTATCTGAACTTTGCAACCTCTAAGGCTTGTAAAGCTTAGAGAGGTGGGAAAATCAACTGACGATTTTAAAACCTAGGCCGAACCTCACCCAATTTTTGTGAGCATTGGGTCAAACCATTGTCGAAGACCCACCCCATTTTCGACTCTAAATCTTCTTTATTTAAATAATACAAAAATAAAAGTATTAGTAGCTAATCTATGATTAGCATGTTTAGAGTGGTTGATTATGAAGGAGACAAATATAAGATTTTGACCTGCTATATATTCTAATAAATTCCTAAAATTTATTTTATATTTTTATAGTGCTCATGGAAATGATTATTATTTTTTTTTTTTTTCCTTTTTCCCCTTTTAACAATTGATAGCTGGATTCCATGCTATAGGAAAGTAAAAAATCAATGAATACATTTTTCTTTTCCACCATCATAAAAATGAAGATTACTTCCATATACGGTATGTTTATTTTCATTGAGAAATCAAATGGCAAGTTTCCTAACAGTCAATTTCCCTTGTTTGGTTTGGATATAAGAATTTAGCATTTTGTTAAGAGGTCGTTTGGATGGAAATAAATGGAGGTAAATGGCATTTGAAGTATGTTTGGATGGAAGTAAATACATGTAAATGAAATCCTCTATTTAAGAGAGGATTTTGAATATATTGAGTGAAATGCCTTTTTGAGCTCCCAAAAGAAAATTGTCTATGAAAAGAATGAGTTTGAGTCATATTTGAAAGGGTGTTTAATGAGCATAACAAATGTCACCGAAGTATTTATCTAGAAAGACTTAGATATTTCATACAACGCAAAGAATTTGTGAAGCTCTTCATTCAAATATTTCGTAAATTGAAATACAAGTTTTTGCTAAATATTATAGGAGATTGAGGGCAATACTTGTTTTGTTGTTTTAATCGTTTACTTAGATGTTTGTCGGTTCATATAATTTAACGTGTAGAAACTCTAAACAAGTATATATATCTATTGGTTCCATAATATAATTGATTACTTAGAATTTCTTTAAATGTATTGTGAGGTGTACTAATTTAGATTTGCACAATCTTCATGCAATTGTCTTCTAATATCGTAAAACAAGAATATATAATATTGGTTGGCCACTGCCCGAACATTTATATTTCATATGAAGAATATTACAAAGAGGTGAACAAATTTAGTCGTAACAAATATAAGTCATTCATCTCTTTAATTAATGCCCAACATGTTGCGCAGCACGCCAACAAAGTAGTGAACCGAGATCCAATCTCAAGTCTCACCCACAAACGATAAACAAGAAGAAATATAAACTAGAAAAAGAATCAAAGCATTCCAAACAAACCCCAAGATAAGATATACGTGGAAAAATTTCAACAAGGGTAAAAAACCACGGATGCAAACTTCCACTATGAAGAAAAACGAAGATTACAAGGCAATATACTAACCTCTCCATTGGAAGCACATAGAAAACCCTTTGCCCACACCTCAGAATTATTTTCCATAATTTACCTTAACCCTAGAATAGCCCTAGGGACCCCAATTTATAGTTTTGACAACTTTCCTTTCGCACCCTTGCGAAAAGCGACTCAATTTTTCGCAGTCCACATCAAATCCGGAAACGAATTTGTGTAACTACGACGACGGTCGAGCAGACTGCACGACCGGTCGAGAGGACCCCACGACCTGTCGAGCACCTCGGAACTAAAAATCTGATGCTCGCTGGACTTTGAGTCGAGCCAGTCCACGACTGGTCAAGCAGGGTCCACGACCGTTCAGCAGGGGCCATGACTGGTCGTGCGGCCCCATATGTGTCTCCACATCTCAACACTCTCACTTGGAGACACATCGCCATAAACCTTCGTCTTCTACATCCAGAGTGCACTACCACTCCCCCGTCTTCAAGCCTGAAGACCAATCAAAGCTGAACGAAGCTTCAGCTTCTCCCATGTGACCCCCTTGGTCAGCATATCTGCAAGATTCTCACTTGTATGAATCTTCTCCAAAGCAATCGATCCATCTTCCAGTAACAAACGTATGAAGTGATATCTGATGGCAATATGCTTATCCTTGAATGAAAGACTGAATTCTTAGCCAAGTGTATTGCACTCTGACTGTCACTGTACAACTTGTAATCCACTTGCTTCTTACCCAACTCTTCCATGAAACCTTGCATCCACACCATCTCCTTGCACGATTCTATAGCCACAACATATTCTGCTTCCTTCGTACTGATAGATACTATCTTCTGTAACTGAGAGACCCAACTGACTGCAGCACTACCCAGAGTAAAGACATAACCTGTAGTGTTTCTTTTGCTGTCAATGTCTCCTGCCAAATCTGAATCTACGTAGTCTTGTAGCTTGATTTTCGATCCACCATAGCACAACCCTACATCCTTAGTACCTACCAGGCATCTAAGAATCCACTTCACAGCTTCCCAATGTTTATTCCTGGGGTTGTTTATGAACCTGCTAACAACTCTCACTGTCTAACCAATGTCTGGCCTCGTGCTCACCATAGCATACATGAGACTTTCAATAGTTGATGTGTATGGGACTTTAGCCATGTAGTCCCGTTCCTCCTCCGTCTTTGCACCTTGCTCCTTAGATAGCTTGAAGTGGTTGACTAATGAAATGCTAACCGGCTTAGTACCTTCCATATTGAATCGATTAAGTACCTTGGCTATGTACTCTGCCTGTGACAAACCTAATTTCTTGTTTTCCTTTTCACGTTTTATCCTCGTGCCTAGGATTTATTTTGCAGCTCCTAAATCCTTCATGGTAAATTCTCTAGACAGTTGTCTTTCGAGATCTGAGATGTCCTTCATGCTTGAACCGGCCACAAGCATATCATCAACGTACAGAAGAAGATGATGTACGACGTATCAAACTTCCTCAAGTAATAACAGTGGTCTGCATGACATCTCCTAAAACTGTTTCCCAAAATAAAACTGTCGAACTTCTTATACCATTGCCTCGAGGCCTACTTCAGGCCATATAAACTCTTCTTCAGTCTACACACCTTGTTTTCCTTTCCTGGTACCACGTATCTTGTCGATTGATGCATGTATATCTCTTCTTCAAGGTCCCCATGAAGAAAGGTTGTCTTAACATCTAGCTGCTCTAGATGTAAATCCTCTGTAGCCACTATACTCAAGACCATGCGAATTGTAGACATTTTCACCATCGGTGAAAATATTTTAGTGAAATCGATACCTGCCTTTTGTTGAAACCCTTTTACAACTAATCTAGCCTTGTACCGTTTCGAACCATCGTGCTCCTCCTTCAGTCTGTAAACCCACTTATTATGAAGAACTTTCTTACCCTTATGTAGAGTGACTAGCTCCCATGTACGGTTAGACTCAAGAGAGTTCATCTCATCATCCATGGCCTGCTCCCACTTAACCCATGTATCTGACTGTAATGCCTCTTCAAAATACTCTGGCTCACCATTATCTGTCAGCAATAGATAATGTAAGGAGGGTGAGTATCGGACCGTGGGTCTCCTCTCCCGAGTAGACCTCCTCACAACCGGTGTTTGTGGCTCTGCCTCATAATGCTCATGTGCATGATCATCCTGTGGCGCTGTAACACCCGTGTCCAGTAACTCTTCCTTTCTACGAATTCTTTCTCATCGGCCTTATTTTCCTGCATACTGTCCTTATGCATCACTTTTTCATTGAAGACTTCGTCCTTGCTTCTGATGATTTTCCTATTTTCTACATCCCAAAACCTGTAACCAAAATCATGCTGCCCGTAGCCTATAAACATGCACCTCTTGGACTTCACATCCAGCTTGTTTCTGTGCTCTGCATCAATGTGAACATATGAAGTACAACCGAACACTCTGATATGTGCGTGGTTCACTTCTTTCCCAGTTCATGCTTCTTCTGGTAGCTCACCATCCAATAGTGCTGAGAGACTTCTATTGATGAGATATGCGGTAGTATTCACAGAATCTGCCCAAAACGTTTTGGGCAACCCTGCATGTAACCTCATGCTCCTAGAGCGCTCAAGGATGGTCCTATTAATGCGCTCAGCCACACCATTCTACTATGGTGTCCCTGGAATCATTTTTCGATGTTTGATTCAATTTACTGCACAATACTCCTCAAACCTCTTATCACAGTACTCTCCCCCATTATCAGATCTGAGACATTTTACTGTTTTACCTGTCTCATTTTCTACCATAACTTTCCACTTCTTAAATACATCAAATACATCATATTTGTGCTTTAAGAAATAAACCCACAGTTTTCTACTAGCATCATCAATAAAAGAAACAAAATAATGTAAGCCACCAAGAGATGATACCTATGTCGGTCCCCACACGTCAATGTATACAAACTCCAACAAATGCGTCTTTGGAGCGTGTCATGTCTTCTTGAAACTTACCATCTTCTGCTTGTCATACACGCAGTCCTCGCAGAATTCCAAATCAATAGACTTCAACCCTGGTAGCTTCCCTTTTGATAATAGCAATTTCATCCCCTTCTCACTCATATGTCCCAACCTCTGATGCCATAACTGCCCATTCACTCCAGTTGATGCGACTGTGAGTGAACTAAACGATCCTGAAGTCACGTACAAAGTACCTTCCTTTTTGCCTCGAGATATTACCAAGGCACCTTTTGTGATCTTCCAGGAATCACTGGTGAATGTCGTCACATAACTGATATCGACTAACTGCCCCACTTAGATCAAGTTTCGTCTCAAACTCAGTACATGTCTGACATCATTCATTTTTAAAACCGTTCCATTTTTTGACTTATATGACGTCTCCCTTTCCAACGATACCGCGCACTCATCATCATCACCCAGGTAGACTCTCTCAAAGTCACCTGATACATAGTTATGCAGAACTTCCTTACACGAAGTGACATGAAACGAAGCACCTGAGTCTATAACCCAAGACTCATTCCTCGCATCAAGAGACAAGATCAACGCCTATGTGTCACTCTCCTCAGATAGATTCACTGAATCCTTCCCGCCTTGAGAGCTTCCTTCTTGTTTCTTGAGCGCCCTGCAATCACGTTTCATGTACCCCTTCTTCCCACAATGCCAACACCCGTCTTTGTCTTTCGGTCCCTTAGACTTCTTCCTCGCCTTAGAACGCTCGTGTTTATTGCCTCCTTTGTTCAGCGATATTCCTCTTCCTTCAACGTTTAGAGCATTTCCTGAATTCCCTGAAACTCCTGATGCATTTCTTCTAGATTCTTCGCTGAGAATTAGACCGACCACATCATCAAATTTCAGCTTTATCGACCCTGAAGAATTGCTCACAGCAATCACCAAACCATCCCAACCGTCTGACAGACTGGATAAGATCAATAATGCCCTGACCTCATCCTCAAAAACAATGCCAATGGATTCCAACTGGCTTGTGACTATGTTGAACTCGTTTGGATGTTCAACCATGCTCCCACCATCTGACATCTTCATGTTAAATAGCCGTTTCATAAGATGAACCTTGTTAGACACTGAGGGTTTTTCATACATGGTGGCTAGGGCTTCCATTAATTCTTTTGTAGTTTTCACCTTAGATATGTTGAAGGTGACGCTCTTAGACAAAGAGAGTCGGATCATTCCTAAAGCCTTCCTATCCAGTAAAAACCATTCATCATCTGTTATCTTTTCTGGTTTCTTCTCTTTTCCTCCTAAAGGAATATAGAGGTCCTTCTGATACAGATAATCCTCCATCTGCATCTTCTAGAAGGCAAAGTTTGAACCATCAAACTTCTCAATTCTAGTTTTCCTTTTTTCCGTCATCGTTCCCAATAAAACTAAACCAATAGCTTTGATACCAGTTGTTGCGCAACACGCCAACAACGCAGTGAACCGAGATCCAATCTCAAGTCTCACCCAGAAATGATAAACAAAAAGAAATATAAACTAGAAAAAGAATCAAAGCATTTCAAACAAACTACAAGACAAGATATACGTGGAAAAACCCCAACAAGGGTAAAAAACCATGGATACAAACTTCCACTATGAAGAAAAAAGAAGATTACAAGGTAATATACTAACCTCTCCCTTGGAAGCACATAGAAAACCCTTTGCCCATACCTTAGAATTATTTCCCATAATTCACCTTAACCCTAGAATAGCCCTAGGGATCCCAGTTTATAGTTTTAGCAACTTCCCTTTCGCACCCTTGCAAAAAGCGACTCAATTTTTCGCAGTCTGCATCAAATCCGAAACGAATCTGCGTTACTACGACCAGTCGAGCAGACTGCACGACCAGTTGAGAGGATCCCACGGCTGGTCGAGCATGGGCCACGATCGGTCGAGCACCTCGGAACCAAAAATCTGATGCTCGCTGGACTTTGAGTCGAGCCAGTCCACGACTGGTCGAGCAGGGTCCACGACTGGTCGAGCAGGGGCCATGACCGGTCGTGCGGCCCCCAGATGTGGCTCCACATCTCAATGCAACAAACTTTTATAAGCTTTATAAAACAGTAAGAAAGTGAAGCGCGTGGCCTCAATTGAGTTGTTATCAATTCGGTGGGAAAGCATCAAGTAAATATTATACCACATTTATTGGATATACCACGAAATTTACCAATCATTGAAAGAATGTCTTATATAAGTCCATACTTTTTATGGTAGTTATTACAAGTTATTCGATACTTAAGAGGAAGCACATAACATCTTCATGCAATTTGATGTAAATTAGAAAGATTGATTACAATAGCTAATGATTTTTCATTCAATTGTTATTTTCTAGTGTAATTTTCCTAGTGTGTCACTTTAGAGTATAGAATGTATATATTTCGCTTACCTTAAAGATAGAGAGTATTGTTTCAACATTCTAGAATTAGTGGGCCCACTTTTATAACCTGTCTTAACCTCAATTTTTTTTATTTTTTTAAAAAAAATTTTTAGACTGTAATATATATTTCAATTATTATGTCAAATGTCCCATATCTACATAAAAGTGGAGTGTTGAAGTTGATTTACTTAATTAAATTGAAGTTCATAAAAATATACTACAAAATTCTAATGTATTCTAATTAAGGTATCAAACACAATTTTTAGATTTAAATTCATTCCAATTTAAGTTGTCAAATACATTTGAAATATCCAATTCACATTGATTCCATAATAATTGTGATTTAGATTCTTATTCATATCAAATACACACCACCAAATGAGCACGTGGTTGAATATATACCTTTTCTCCACTATTCATACCACACAAGTAGTTACATCAAAGAAAAATTCTTTTTTCCTTTTGAAATATTTAGCATGGAATCCATGGTCTCCAAAAATAGCCTATAGTTAAAGTGATTGACTAAAATATAAAACCTTACCTAAAGAAAACATGTGATTGGGTGCTCGAGATTGCCTACAATAAATAGGAAATTATAAATTAGACCGGCCCTACCTAGGCCTACTCTAGCCAGCCAATGGATAAATGACCCATATTTGTATCCTCTTAGTCTAGACCCAATCTAGATCTTGTTGTTAAACAGATGTCTTAAATCTTGGATTTCTGTGATCCTCGACCAGTCGAAGGTCAGGCTCGACTAGTCGAAGCCCTGCTTCTACTAGTCGAAGGTTACGCAGACTACGCACGGACTGTGTAAATTTGAAGCGGTTTTCGAACTATTCCAAAGTCAGTGCGTAGTGGGGTTTCCTAAACTATAAATAGGAGTCCCTTGGGCTTTTTAAAAGTATTCTAAGGCTTTCTAAAGGTATTCTAAGGGATTCTAGATGGGGTTATAGGGTTCCAAAGGGTGTAGCAAGGGTGAGATTTAAGCTTGTTTAAATCGGGTAAGTCCTCTCTCTTTGTAATTTATGCTTTCATAGAGGATTTCTGTTATTTTGTGCCGTGGTTTTTTCCGAAAGGGTTTTTCACGTTAAATCTTTGTGTTATCTTGTGATTGCTAGGTGCTCTTGGCTTGTTATCCTAGATCCATATCTGTGTGATTCCGCAGACCAAATCCCAACAAGTGGTATCAAAGCTATCGTTGGGGCACAGATCTGAATCTGCAAGATTAACAATAGTGGGAAGTACTAGGTATGATATTGAGAAGTACTCAGGCAAAAATAACTATGAGTTATGGAAGATCAAGATGATCAGTTCCTTAACCAAGCAAGGCGAGGATAGTGCTCTTAAGGCAAAAAAAGTCTACCATGACTGATGATGAATGAAATACCCTTGATAAAAAGGCCTTATCCTTAATTCGTTTATGTCTCACGGATGAGGTTCTCTATAATGTTTTGAGGGAGAAAACTGCGGCAAGTTTATGGGCGAAGTTAGAGGATATCTATGCGAAAACATCTTCTAAAAATCACCTACACTAGAAGCGGCGGTTGTATAACTTCAAGATGGCAGAGGGTAGAGATCTGGAGGCCCACATCAACAACTTTAATAAATTAGTTTGCAAATTGCTAGATATGGAGGAAGTGATCAAAGATGAGGAACAAGCATGTATGTTGCTGAGAAAGCTAAACCCTGAGTGTCGACGCCGTTATCTCAGCCCTTCAAGGGCAGACCATGAGAAAGCTAAACGGCGACATAGGGACATCTTCCCATGCACTGATTACGAGAAGTAAGAATTCTGAACGAGGTATAGGATCTTCAAGACTTAGATCCAAATCTAAGGGCAATGACAAAGGAAAACTAAAGTGTTGGAACTGTGGGATGGACGGACACATGAAGAAGGATTGTGCAAATCCTAAATCTAAGAGAGAAGAATTTGAGGCTTCATAGAGGAAGGCCAACGCTAGCACGTCAGATGGAACGAGTGGATGTGATGGTGATGCCTTGACTGTGTCTACAATCAGTCGCCCATACAATGATTGTAGGGACGAGTGGATTCTAGACACATGGGCAACCTTTCACATGACTCCTCATTAGAGTAGGTTCGCCAGCTACAGGGAGTGTGATGGTGGACAAGTGTTTTATGAGAAATGACGGTGCTTGCAATGTTGTGGCTATTGGTACGGTGCGCATCAAGATGTTTGATGGGGTGGAGCGTACCTTGACTGATGTCAGGCACGTTCCTTATTTGAAGAAGAATCTGATTTCTCTTGGTGTACTTAAGGTAAAATGATACAAGTTCACGGGTATTGATGGTGCCCTTAAAGTATCTAAGGGGGCACGTGTTATTATGAAAGCACAACAACTCGGTAATATTTACAGGTTGATAGGGATCACTTCAACAGGTGGAGTTGCAGTGGCTGTAGCGAATACCACCTCTGCACGTGTGTGGCATGCTGGGCATGACTACATGAGTAGGCAGGGCATGAAGGCTGAGACGCACAGAAAGAGATACAGAGCAGGTGGAGCAACCACCTTTGAGAAAAAACCCACCGTGTGATTGCAGGTTATCGGCAAGATACAGGGACGACTCTAATATTGCATATGCCCCCATTACAGATGAGGACCCGTCGACTATTCAGGAGGCTCTTGATGGGCCTGATGCAGAAAAGTGAAAGGCGGCTATGGATGATGAGATGAAATCACTACACAAAAATCACACATGGGAGCTGGCGAGCTTTTAGTGGGCCGAAAAGCGATTGGATGCAAATGGTTATTCAAAAGGAAATAGGATAAATACAAACCGAGGTTGGTAACGAAGGGATATGCTCAAAGAGAAAGAATCGACTTCACAGAGATATTTGCACCGGTGGTTAAGTATCCATCAGATTCGTGTTGGAGCTAATTGCCCAATACGATCTCGAGCTAGAACAGATGGATGTCAAGACTGCATTTTTGCACGAGGAATTGGAAGAACAAATTTACATGAAGCAACCAGAGGGTTACGAAATTAAAGGGGCAGAGAAAATTTTTTACAGGTTAATGAGGTCGTTGTACGGCCTGAAACAGTTGCCTAGGCAGTTGTGTAAGAAATTTGATTCTTTCATGGTGAGTCAAAAATTTACTCGGAGTGAATACGATCACTGTGTCTATTACAAGACACTGAGTGATGGCAAATTCATCATCCTAATATTGTATGTTGATGATATGTTGATCGTCAGTTGTTCACAACCCAAGTATAGGGTTGCGATGTAGTAATTAACTCGGTAAGACCGAGGTTGAATCCACAGGGATTGTACCTTGTACGTAATCTGAAAGTAACTTGAACTAGAACTAGGCGAAGATGTAATCTAAATCAGGGAATAATTGTGAATTTATTAATTAAAACTTGTAAAATTTAAAGGTGGGAAACTAGGGTTTCCTAGGATCCACTTGTAGAGATCAGGGAGATCTTATGCTTGATTCAAGAACTCAACTGGACTTAAAGTCCCATCTTCATCCAGTTGGAAGATATAAGCATGAAAATCAAATTTCAACTTCCTTTGATCCAGTTTTCAAGAGATGAAAGGTTTGAGAATTAGACTTGATTCCATCACAAAACCATGCCCAGGAGACCAAGTAAACAACAGAATTTAACCAATCCACATCCAATCTGAGAGAGTTATGAACGTAGGGAAGGATTCCATCATCCATCTATGCCCATGAGACGATGGTGAACAACAGGGTTCCTACGATCATAACCTCCATACATGCATGAAAATACCAGAAGATATCGCAGATCCATTGTAATTTAAGTCATAATAAACCATTAAAAACTAAAGGCATCCCATATAAACAAACTAGAATCAAATAGAGTTTATAAATCAAACTTAAATCAAAGGCATAAAGGAAAGTCTCCCATCTCACTACAAGCTTCACCTCTTAGCCCTAGCTAAGAGGCTTAGCCAGACATGATTAGGCTAAAGAAATCTCAAGGAAAGATCTAAACAAAAGAATAGAGAAAGGGAAGAAAATCTCCTTTACCAAGCCGCTCCACTTCTTTCTCTCTCCTCCTTTTCTCTTCACACGTCAAAGATTGTCCTCTTCCCTCCCTTTCCTCTCTCTTTTATAGCAGCAAGAAGGCGGTGGAATAGTTGGAATCGGTGGGAGTTTGACAAAAAACCTTTTATGCAGCTAATAATTTCCTTGCATAAATCTATTTACACAGCCAAGAAGACGGGCAGAAAATTGCCCACTTTCCTTGTTGATCGGTAGGCAATCCTCCACGTCTTGATTAGGTTTTTCATCCCTACAGGATGGACGGTGCCGATTTCTCATAAACATCCAAACAAAGGCCCACAACAATCCGCAATCACCGCCACCTGCACTCTGTTCTTGCGCCGCGAACTGACCTACGTTTGTTCCGCGTTTGGCGTGGATGGTCTACTAGTCCTGCCAATCCAACCTCTTGGGTACGGTCGGAACCTCCTTCCTCGAAGCCTGGATGGTCTGGATATTCATCTTGGTCCATCTTGGTGGCCCACAAAATTGTCTCATAGACCCTATTTTAAATTTTCGCAGCGGGAGGAAAATGGAAATTCCATTTTTGGATGGGAGTTGGGTCAGCGTATGCTGACCGACTCCCTAGATATGGTGCACCTCAGGTCGTGCGTGTGAGTGTATGCACATGACTTTAAGTGGGGTCCATCGTGGTACTTCTTGGAAATCCACGCCGTCCATTCATTTCTTCACCCAATTTAAGGAGTTAAGCCCAAGTTTGAAGCGTATCTAGAGATCAGGTGGGCCCCAAATCAGAGATTTATAGGCTGATCTGTCCGTTGAGCCACTTACACAAGGATCTAATGACTGAAATTCGACGTGTACGGTTAATTTTTGGTCTTTAGGCCAGATATAAAGTTTCTCACCTAACGGATGGTGAGAACCCTATGATCTTGTATTCAGGACGACTTTCAGGCCTCTTTAGCATGAATGACTTGATTTTCTCGGATCTCTGGCGTGTAAAATTTTCGATTTCTTTCCCCTGGGGTCCGTCCCTTAGCTTGGTGATTTCTGCACGTTAAATCCATGCTTTTAGTACCATTTTTCAGTCCAGGATCTTTAATTCACCTTGCAACATAAACACGATTAAAATAGGACGTTAAGCAGTATCGTGTTCATAAAATCAGGTAATAACTGGGGTCTAGTATGCAATATTTGATACTCAACATCAGTCATGATATGTTTGAAATCAATGTATTGAATACTCAATTATCAGGGACATTCGAGATGAAAGATCTAGGGGCTGCAAAGAGGGTTCTCGGTATAGATATTCATAAAGACAGAAAGAAGAGCAGGCTTTGGTTATCACAGGCAGAATATCTTGAAAATGTGCTAATCAAGTATGAGATAGACTAGGTAAAGCTGGTGAGTGTTCCCCACACGGCTCACTTTAAGCTTTCCGCAGCACAATGTCATAAATCAAATGAGGAAAAACATGTTATGTCTCATGTGCCTTATTCAAATACGATTGGTAGTTTAATGTATGCTATGGTCTGTACAAGAACAGATATTTCATAGGCAGTCGGTGTTGTAAGCAGATACATGTCAAACCCCGACAAGCAACATTGGGTAGCGGTGAAATGACTACTTCGATACATTCGAGGTACAGAAGACTATGTCTTGTTTTTTAGAAGACAGGAGCAAATGTGGTTGAGCATGTGGATTCAGATCCGGCGGACATGCTCACCAAGGTTGTTCCTATAGAGAAGTTTAAGTTCTGTGCAACTTCTCTTGGCTTGGCGATGATGAAAAAGAAGGACGGAGTGTGCACGAGAAGCTATGATGTGATGTAGAGATAAGAGAAGAGGTCAAGAAGTTACATGGTTAAAGATTTAAGACATGGTGGAGATTGTTGTTAAACAGATGTATTAAATCTTGGATTTTCGTGATCCTCGACCAGTCAAAGGTTAGGCTAGATTAGTCGAAGCTTCGACTGGTCGAAGCCCTGCTTCGACTAGTCGAAGGTTACGCAGACTATGCGCGAACTACGTAAATAAGTTGGTGCGTAAGTGGGGTTTCCTAAACTATAAATATGAGTCCCTAGGGCTTTTATAAAGTATTCTAAGACTTTCTAAAGGTATTCTAAGGATTTTTAGAAGGGGTTTTCGAGTTGCAAAGGGTGTAGCAAGGGTGAGATTCAAGCTTGTTTGAATCGGGTAAGTCCTCTCTCTTTGTAATTTATGCTTTCATAGTGAATTTCTGTCGCTTTGTGTCGTGGTTTTTCCTCGAAAGGGTTTTTCATATTAAATCTTTGTGTTCTCTTGTGATTGCTTGGTGCTCTTGGATTGCTATCCTAGATCCATATCTATGTGATTCCGCAGACCAAATCCCATACTGTTGGGGATTGGGCTGTGGAATCACACAGAGATGGATCTAGGATAACGATCCAAGAGCACCAAGCAAACAAAAGAGAACACAACAATTTAACGTGGAAAACCCTTTCGGAAAAAAACTACAGCATAAAGCGACAAAAATCCACTATGAAAACATAAATTATAAAGAGAATAGACTTACCCAATTTGAACAACCTCGAATCTCACCATTGTTACACCCTTTGCAAATCCTAGAACCTTTTTAGAAACCCTTGGAATACCTTTAGAAAGCCTTAAGATTATTTAGAATGGTCCTAGGGACTCCTATTTATAGTTTAGGAAACCCCAATTACGCACCGACTTGGAATAGTCTGGAAAACCCCTCAAATTTACGCAGTCCGCACGCAGTCTGCGTAACCTTCGACTAGTCGAAGTAAGGCTTCGATCAGTCAAAGCAGGGCTTCGATCAGTCAAAGCTTCGCCTAGTTAAGCCTGACCTTCGATTGGTTGAGGATCACGAAAATTTCAAACTTTTTCAGATTTATGATATCTTTTAACAATAATATTATCCTAAATCCAGTTCTCCTGATAAACTAGACCAGCCCTACCTAGGCCCATTCTAGCTGTCCAACGGATAAATTGCCTATGTTTGTATCCTCTTAGTTTAGACCCAATCTAGTTCTTAGTCCAGATCTGGTCCTCTTTTAGGCTCGACTCGGACCCGACCTAGCTTATCTGGATTGGACCCAACCCCAACCCCAACTTGACAGATAAACTAACGAATCAGTTCTGAGGTCGAAATCAAGACCTGAATATTAAATGGGTTAGGTCTAAACCTCCTCTCGACCAAACCCCACTTAGATTATGAACACTCTAAGAGCGTTCCATGTTTAGGTGATCCAGACTATTGATCAGACATGCTGTCCTTTATGATAACTACCCAGAAGATTGCCATCCCGAAAAATCCTAACCCTTGGGTCAGTGACCAACAAGATCAAGAAAAATACAGCAATGGAGTGGAGAAAAGTCATGTGTTTTGGTACATAATACATAAGTACTGTTTTGGTATACATGCTCTTCCTTTGCTAAGTGGGATTAAGCATCCCTACTAATTTTCATTGCAATTTCTGTTTGAATTTCGTATTCTTAGTTCAGATGTTGCCTCATGGACGAAGAAGCCAAATGCCAGCATTTTAACCGACAAACGATGATATCTCACCCTACCAAATAATGACAACCGGTAAGCTTATGTTGGGCTTTTCAACGGCCGAGATTGATCTATTAGGCTCCTCTTTTAACTTTGCAGGATCCCGTGAGTGCCTTTGGGTGCGGGAAAGGATTGGCTACTACCCCTGCCACCAGCCCCGTGTCTGGTGGTCGGTGCTCTGTGGGCCCCACCATGATGTATGTGTTTCATCCATTTCATTCATTCATTTTAAAAGATCCTTTTAGGGCCTGATACTAGAATTGGGAGGGATATAAATCTCAGGTGGACCACACACAGGAAAACAATAGTGATTGGATATCCACCATTAAAATCATCCTTGGCCCCACTGTACTGTTTATTTGACATCCAATCTGTTAATTAGGTCATACAGGCACAGATTAAGGGAAAAAAACAAATATCAGCTGGATCCAAAACTTTTATGCCCCCAAAAGGTTTTTAATGGTCGACTCTCATTCAACATTGCTTCCTGTAATGTGGTCCAATTGAGATTGATATATACCTCATTTTTGGTCTCATACCATAAAATGATACGTAAAAATAGATGGACGGAATGGATGAAACATATAAATCATGTTGGGGCTCACAGAGCACCGACCACAGCCATTGGCTGGTGGCAGGGGGAGTAGCCAATCCGCGTTCGGTGGGTGCCGTTTTAGCAAATGGTATCAACCCTGTAAGGCTACAACCGGACCGGAGGCATATTGGTCGGTGCTGTGGGCCCCACCATGATGTATGTGCTTTATCCATTCTGTTCATTCATTTTCAACCTCATTTAAATGAGAAATGAGGTACATCCAAATCTCAGGTGGACCACACTACATGAAACAGTGGCGATTGAAATCCCACCATTAAATGCTTCCTACGGTGCACTCTAATGTTTAATTTCCATCCAACCTGTTGATAAGGTCATACAGACATGGATGAAAGGAAAACACAAATATCAGCTTGATCAAAAACTTTTGTGGCCCCCAAGAAGTTTTTAATGATGAGCATTCAATCACCACATTTTCCTGTGGTGTGGTCCACCTAAGATTTGGATCTGCCTCATTTTTGGACTAATGCCGTGAAGTGAACTGGAAAAAATGGATGGATGGCATGGATAAAACACATAGGTCATCGTAGGGCCCACAACACTGGGTATTGGAGGGGTGACTACCACAAGGGAACCCCCGACAACCGTACGTTGCAACTGGGCCCGACTAGGTTGCGCTGGATGGAGATGTAACTTAGCCCATGCAAGCTCAGCTCACTAACATGCTCAGCCCAAAAGTGTTAATTTTGTTGGGCCGTTTGGCAATTGAGTCAGGCTCGGCCCAAGCCCAACCTAAGCATTGCAGCCCGAACCCAACCCATGACCCTTTTACCTGTGGCCTGACTCGACCCACTTAAAATTCATCAAACCCAAGCCCAACCCGGTCCAGTCCATTTGATTGTAACTGGGTCAGGCCCGACTGACCTAACCCAGCATGACCACACTTGGGTTTAAGAATGGAATATGAAGCTGAACCCAAGACCCATTTTCTAACCCAAGCCCAACCCACTACCCATTCAGCTTGACCCAAACCCACATTAGAAGCGAGCAAGCTGACCCATTGCCACCCCTACAAAGAAGACTAACCGCCAGGCCGCCTGTTTGGGCCGTGGAATAAAATGGTATTGAATTGTATTAGATGAGATTAACATCATTGTTGCACAATGACTGCATGTTTAGAAATACCATGATATTTTGGCCATCCACTCCCATGTTTGGGATAAAATCCTTGCTACGAGAAAACATTTGATTAAGCAAAATCTTATTTGGTGGACCATGTAATTGTAATCAATGAATGAAATTCATAACAGATGTCGTTGACTTGTACACATATAACCTGGACGTCACGTGTAAATGGTGTATATGGATGGATGGCATGGATAAGCGCATGCATCAATGTGGGGCCCACATGTGTAGTGGAATTCAAAATCCATAGAAATCCCACAGGGACCAAATGCAATTCCATCCCACCTAGTTCTAACCTTTCTCATCCTTCCCAGACATTGGATGGAATTTGCACGAGATCAAATGCAATTCTATCCCACCCAATCCCAACTAATACTCCGTGCCAAACGCTTTCTTATCTGAACTCAAGAGTCAAGCCTTGCTATTACCTAATTAGTTAGTGGGCTTGAATTCTCAATCGGGTCAAATGTCTCTGTCTCTAGATTCAACCCCAAATCAAAGTGGGCCTGGTCTAGCCCAACCCAGTTGCATTCATATGGAAAACTTGATCAGGGAACATTGAGCGATAGATCCTGATCATCCAATTAGTGGACCCGCTGTTGGATAAACCGTCACCTAAATTCTGTAATAATTTAAAGTTCACAACAATACAATCTATTAAGGTATATATATATTTTTTTTGGTTTAAGTCAAGAAAGACCCCATCAGTAGTGCAGAAAAAGGTCAACAAATCGAACGGCTAGGAACAGCCAATCGCCGAAGTGGTTTACCATTTCTCCATCTATGACGTGGTCGATCAGTAGGACGTGGTCGATCAGTAGGTTATCTAGATTGATCTACACACTCAGAAACATTTTCTGAATGATAGAAATGTTTTCGTACGTGGCAGTGAAGCATGCATGTGTGAGATCTGAACCGGTCGTGTGAGAATTCCCATACGTCAGTTGCCATGTCTTGATGACCTGGCTGATCTGTTCATCTGGTGAGACACACGATTAAACAGAATTTGGACAGTCCGTCAGTTTCCTCTGACCTTTCATTTGTGTTCTACCTATGTCGCGGCCTTGCATTCATGCATGGTTTTTAAGACATAGTATGAAGACAATACGTGTCACCTGATGAACGGATTTGATCTCACAAAAGCATGCGTGGAACCACGTGCGAGGCAAGTGGAAAACAAACTTCAGGTGATATCTGAATATCCGAACCCTACTACACCTAGATCTATAGCTCAAGTGATAGACCGAGTGAAAGATACCTCGTTTCAACACTGAGGTCTGGTATCGATAGAGTTGTAGAGTATGTTCGGTTACTCAGTTGACTCGACTCGGACTTACTCAACTCGTCATGAGTTTGAGCCGAACACGAGTAGTTTTTTAAGAGTCATTTTGATTTTGAGTAGAGTACGAGCTGAGCGGTACTCGACTCGGTATTCGACTCGTGTACTCGACTCGTACTGGACTTATGTACCCATATATATAACCCGTTCAAAAAAAGAAAACCCTACTCATTCAGTCGTTTTCAAGCAGTTAAAAACCCCCTTTCCTTCTTTCCTCCTAGCAACCGTTCGAAAATCTCTCTCTCTCTCTCTCTCTCTCTCTCTCTCTCTTCAAGACTCGGACTTGACTTGATTTCTGCTCGTACTCGAAAGAGTAGAGCATGAGCAAGAAATCCATGCTCGATAGCCGAGCAAAGCCAAATAAAAGTAGGACTCGGACATTACGAGCCAAGTACAAATAAGGCTATACTTGGCTGGGCTCAACTCATATACAGCCTATCGATTCCTAGGGGGGGTGGCTAACAGGGAAGTGTGAACTCATGGTAGGTGAACTAACAAGCAACGAGCTAACAAAAAAAAATAAAATAAAATAAAATAAATAAAAAATATCCGAACTCTGTCAATCCCACGTGGACGGATGAGAAAAGAAAAAGAAAAACTGTCACACGGCCCTTGATTTGTCCACATGGGCAGTGGAACCGGACGCGGCTTCGGTGGATCCTCGAATCCACCGAGACCGGTGGATCCCTGACTGTGGGGCCCACCTTAATACATATGTCTTATATCCACGCCGCCCATCCGTTTCACCAGATCAATTTACGTTAAGAGCTCAAAAAATCATTAGAGAAAAAACTCAGGTGGACCATACCACAGGAAACAGTGGAGATTAAATGCCCACCATTAAAAACTTCTTTATCCTAATAAGAATATTTATTTTTCATCCTACCTGTTAATAAGGTCATAAAGACATGGATGAAAGGACTACACTAATATCTGCTTGATCCAAAACTTCGTGACCCTGATAATTTTTTAATGGTCAATCAACACTGTTTCCCGTGGTGTAATCCACCTGAGATTTGGAACTGCTGCATTTTCCTAAAATGATCAGGCGAAATGGATGGACGGTATGGATATAAGACATACATGACGGTGGGCCCACAGTTTCCAACGCGGATTAGCTGCTAAATTCAGTCAGGAGGGTGCGACCCTGTCCACGGGCCTTCCTCGATGTGTGCTTTGTATATCCACGCCGTCTATCCGTTTTTTCACCTTATTTTAGTGCATGGTCTCAAAAATGAAGCAGATAAAAAATCTCAAGTGGGCCACACGGTAGGGATTGAATTCCTACCTTTAAAAGCTTCTTGGGGCTCACAAAAGCTTGGATCAAACTTTTATTTGTGCTTTCTTCATCAGGTACGTGTGACCTTATCAATAAGTTGGATAGAAAATAAACATTTCGGTGGACTCTTTGAAGCTTTTCAAGGTGGTCGTTCGATGACCACTGTTTCCATTGGTGCGGTCCACTTGAGATTTTTATCAACTTCAATTTTTGAAACTTTGCCCTGAAAACGGGTAAAACGGATGGCTGTATCTCGGGCCCTAATCCGCGTTCCGGCGTCCGGCCCTATCCTATCTGCACGTGGACTGATCAAAGCTCGTGTCCTCACGTGTGAGATTAGGATTCTCCACAATATAATAAGGGCTTGAAAGTCAGAGTGTTGAGTTTTGTATACGACTCTTGTTGATGACTCGCTCCTCATCAGCCCATACTGGCATCGACCTATAAAATAATAAATTCGTTGACTCTATTGCATTGCCCTTCCGCGGCATATGAAACTGAAGGGTTAAACTATGGTGTGCGTTTGCCACAACATATTGCCATCAGTGTTTGATCCGCATGATTTCTTATCTATGGCAATGGGGCTCACCAATTGGATGGTCTGGATTGACATGCATATACACCACTTATATGCTAGATTGGCTGCTACAACTTAGGGGCTGTGGCACTATTTCTAAATCATTGCATCGGCACACATGCTGAGTGATGTGATGCAGGATTACCTGTTATTATGAAAAATTACAGGAGCAAAGCTTAGGGAAGAAGTGCCTTCGTTTTCAGAAGAAAATGGCAAAATAAAAGAAAAGAACGTGGAGACCAAAAAAAAAAAAAAAAACCTACTTGATTCTTTATGGAGAGTCTTTATGTATGTGTTAGTAACTAGCATTTATAGAGAAAAAGGACCCGTAATTTCCTAATCTTATTAACACTCTTCAACTCCAAATAATAATAAATTTTTTTAATTTAATTCAATCAAAGCTTGCTTAATAATTCAGTACTCTAATAAGATAGTAATGATTTTTGATACTTCAGCTCATTGTCAAGTCACATTCACATTTATCATTCCCAAACTACTTTTGAAGAGATTAAATGTACCTATGCTTAATGCTTTAGTGAAAATATCCACAGCTTGACCAATTGCAAAGTGGTGAATTAACTCTCTCTCTTTCTGTGCGACTTTCTCATGAATAAAGTAGTAATATACCTCTATGTGCCTTGTAAGGACATGAAATGTTAGATTCGATGCCAACATGATTGAGATAACACTATCACTCATAATCAAAATGGGATAATTAGCTTTTTATCCAAAGTTTCTTAGCAATTGTGTCAACTATACACTTTCATATGTAGCAATTATTGTAGCTTGATGTTTAGCCAATACTGAAACAAAATTAGATGTTGAGCAATGTAAAGATGGGCCATCAGCCCAATCTCAATGGCTTGTAAGCTTTATTCATCATATTTATAAAATATACATTCATTACCTTTATTAATGACTGCCTTATCTCAAAATATGCTTTACTACAACCATACATTGCTTCCCCGCTTTTGTATAAATTGATTGAAAACTTCAATTGGATATTGCCAAATATTAGCTATATCAGGCTACCATTTCTCGGATAAGTATGTGAATATGTAAGTAGCTCCCCTTAATTCATCTTTCGATGGCTTGTCATTCACTTCAATTGGTGTCACGTTCAATATATTTTAAGCTAGCAACCCAAACTTTGTAAGCAAGTTCAAACTAATTTTCTTTTGAACAATCAAAATTTTTATTTTTATCTCTTATCACTTTATCATTAAGAAAGTATGAGTCCGTCTAATCATTCATTTCAAACCTTTGAAGATTAAAAAAAAATAAAATCAACCTTTTCACATCTTTTAAAACACTGCTTGGGATGATCAAATCATATACATAAGCAATATATATAACCGTTTCATTTGTAAAGTGCATTATTCCGCGAAAGAGAATATAAAACCACTTGAAATAAAAAAACAATTTAACCTCTACAAAATCAAGATCTAAGAGCTTGTTTTAAACAATAGAATGCCTTCTTAAGCTTAAACATGTGCCTCAACTTTTTAGGCTCTTCAAATTCCTTGGGATGCTCCATAAACATTTTTTTTTATAAAAAAATAATACTAATATTTGAGAATGTGTTTTTTATATCCGTCTATGGAAGCAATCAACACTTTATAGATAACAAAGCTATAATAACATGTATACTTGAGATTTTAACCATGGCATAATTTGTTTCACATAATTTTAAGAGGCAACTTTAGTCATTAAATGTGCTTTATAATGCTCAATTTCGCTTGTAGCCTTTCACATTATTATATCTGTTTGTAAACAACAACTTTCTTTCCGTCTAGAAGCTTAACTAGGTCCCATGTGCCATAAATTTTCCAGTGCATTTATCTCTTCATCCATGGCCTACTGCCATTAAGGATCATCAACTACTTCTTCGAAGGTTTTCTGTTCATAAAAATTCATGACTTGCAGCATTTAATCATAATGTAATATTTATGGCATAAGAATCTCAAATTTTTCACCAGGAAACCTTTCAAGAATAACATATCTATATTTTGAATTACCGCTTTACAAAACCATAATCTCATTTCCTTTGATCCTGATGATCGAGATCTTTTCAAATGAAGACACTAGTTATAATACTCAATCATTCTAGCGTCTTCCATATGCCTTGCTGCATTGAAAGTCTATGATCCTATCTTAACCTATATACACAAATTGATCCAATCCTTCTACTGTCATGGCCATTCACCATTGACCCAGTACCCATGAAAATCAATTGTTTGACCACACCAGATCTAAGTTATCATATCATCATTAAGTGTTGTTGAGGGTCAAATATTGCATATTAGACTCCAATTATCACTTGATTTTGCACACATAATACTGTTTAATGTCTTATTTTACTTGTGTTTGTGTTGCAAGTTGAATTTACAAGTGTGGACTAAAAATGATGATAAAGGCATGGATTTAACATTTAGGAATCACCAAGGCAAGGGAAGGACTCCAAGGGACAGAGATCGAAGAATTTACACGCTCGAAATTCGAAAAAATCAAGTATTTCACGCTAAACGGGCCTGAAAGTCGTCCTAAATGCAAGATCATAGGGTTCCAATCATCCGTTCGACTCAAAACTTTATATATGGCATGAGGACCATAAATTAACCGTACACGTCAAATTTCATCCATTAGATCCTTGTGAAAGTGGCCCAACGGACAGATCAACCCATAAATCTTCAATCTAGCGCCCACCTGATATCTGGATATACTTCAAATTTGGTCTCAACCCCTTAAATATGGTGACAGAACGAATGGACCGAGCGGATTTCCTATACACATCAAGATGGGACCCACTTTACATGACGTGAGTGTGCACAGCTCACGTGCACAGGAGGTGCACTGGGCCGATGAAAACGGTCAGCAGTCGCCGACCCGATTGAAATTGGAAGCCTGTATTTACCCAAACAGGGAGTTACGTTCGACTCCTGGTGGGCCAACATCATCATTTATTTCGATGATCCACATCGTTCATTGGATTGAGGGGGTCAAACCTACCGTACCCTAATCTGCGGCTTGATTTCCTCAAATGTTGCATGTACTTGAAGAATCCAAACGGAGAATGGACGGTAGAGTAAAAGTCCAGGTGGGCCACACCAAATTCGAGCCGAATCGCATCATTTCCAACCGGTTTTGCGAGAAGAATCCAATGGTCGGAATGGATTTCTTGACCGGCTTTAATCTTGGGCCTCACCATTCACCAATGCAAATAGAGTTTACGTAAACTCTGTTTTGTAATTTTTCCTGACGATCTAGGTGGGCCACCACGGCTGGCCGATGAGAAGATCCAACCTGTCCATTGTGTACGCCGTCCAAAAACGTCCCAGGTGACATTATTTTTTTGGAAAGAAAGCAAGGAAAGTGGTGTCTTTTTTCGCATGGGTTCTTGGCTGCAGAAGGAGAGCTGCCTAAAACTCCAAACTGACTCCACTCGACCGACTTCCCTTGCCTATAAAAGGGAGAGAGAGAGAGGACGTGTAAAAGGGGAGCAGACGGGCAGCCGTGGAGACCTCTTGGGGACGTGAAAGTATGAAGAAAGGGAAGGAGAAGTGCACGGCCAGCCATCCATCCTTCTTCTTATTCTTTCTCTTATGTTCTTTTTCCTATTCCCTTATGTTTTTCTAAGACTTTAGCATGACTATGTCAGGCTAAACCTCTTAGCTAGGGCTAAAAGGTGAAGCTTGTAGTGTGATGGGTAGTTTCTATGATCTTGATTAGTTTATATGAACTGATTTTGATTCTAGTTTGATTATAAAGAATGCCTTTAGTTTTTAATGGTTTGTTGTGACTGAAATTACAATAGATCTGCGATGGCTTTGAGTATTTCCTTTTTATTATTATGATTATGAAGTTAGGAAGCCCTATTATTCACCATTGCCCTTTGGACATGGTTGGATGATGGAATCCTTCCCAACATTCATACATCTCTCAGATTGGCCGTGGATTGGTTAAATTCTATTGTTTGCTTTATCTCATGGGCATGGTTTTGTGATGGAATTAATTCAAATTTACATCCTTTTCATCTCTTGAAAACTAGATCAAAGGAAGTTTATATGTGGTTTTAATGATATATCCTCCAACTGGATGAAGATGAGACTCTAAATCCAGTTGAGTTCTTGAATCAAGCATGTATATCTCCCTGATCTCTACAAGTGGATCCTTGGCACCTTAGTTTCCTACCTTTGAATTTTCCAAGTTTTAGATTAATATTTCACCATTATTCCCTCATATTCCTTATGATTTAGATTTCATCTAATTCTAGTTCTAGTCCTAATTATCATATTACGTATAAGGTTCAGTCCTTGTGGATTCGACCTCGGTCTTACCGAGATTATTACTATATCGCAACCTTATACTTGAGGTGTGAACAAGTTTTTGGCGCCGTTGCCGGGGACTGACGGTTACTTTTTCTGAGATTAATTAATTTTGAGATTAGTTTAATATTAGAATTTTACTAACTTTATGTTTAGGTTTTTCTGTTTTATTTTTAGAAACTAACCAAACTTTCCTGTTTTGTAGGATTTTGAGATAGATATTCTAAATTGGTAATCTCTTTCTAATTTCTCTCCTTTTTCTATTTTTAGATTAGGTTTTATTTTCTATTTTTAAAAATTTTCTATTTTAGGATTTCTCTCTTATTTTTAGAAACTAACTTACTTTCTAATTTAGGTTTAGAACTTTTCTAATTTGATTTTAGAAATTTTTTCTATATTATTCTTTTTTTAAAAGGAATTTTTCCTTTTTAGGAACTAGTAGGTTTTCTAACTTTAGAATTTTTAATTTTAGAAACTAATTTCTTTTGTTTTCTTTTGCAGGGTCTTAACATAGGAAATCTAATCTAGTAACTTCTCAATAACTTCTCCCCTATCTAAATCTCTTATTGCTATAGGATTTTTTTTTCTTTTATTTTATTTTAGAATTAGATTTAGAGTTAGGGTTTCACCATGAAAGAGTGGGTACGTCAGTATGCTGAGATGGATAGAAGATATTGGGGAGGAATGTATAATGATTATGATGGAATTCAAACTATATCTCAAAAATTTTCTCAAACCATCATTGAGAAACGACTGGAATATTATGCTCCATCGGTTAATAAGTCCTTACGCGATCATAATTTTTGGAATGAGGAATATTATCAACCATCATATTCTCCCACACATATGGAAACATTAAAATTGGGAAGATGAACCAATAACATGTTATAATGATTATTCTCTTGGATCCCCTACCTTTGCGATCCAACCAAAAATGATCCAAGAGAATCCATATTAGAGTCACATAAACTATTTTGTAGAAATCAAAAAAATGTTAGAAGCACTTAATTTGCACCTTGATAAGATGGTGGAGGCTAGCTCACTCCAGCCTCAACCCAGTCTAGAACACAATGCAAGGAAAGTGATCCTAACTTGCTTTTGGAGAACTTTGGAATTTGGAATGAAGAGTTGAATTCCATTAATGAGTATACGGTTCAATTTTCCGATGAGTCGATCTCAATGCGGTTTAGAAGAATGATCAAGAGACATGGGTGTCTTTCAAATATAATGATAGTGACACGTTTCACTCACATGACATGTTAGGTTTCAATGATGAGGGAGAGGTTAGTTTATTCGAACCTCAACTCAATTTAGAAAGAGAATGTCAAGAAAGCGATCCCATTCCAAGTGTGTACTGCACTGAATTAGACAATGATGAGTATTGGGATGACGATCATGAATGTGCGGCCTAAATTCCTCTTGAATCAATCTCAAGTTTGGTCCAGGTCAATGATCAATGGGTACAGGAAGTGGTTGACCATAATGATTTACTCCACCCATTTGACATGACTGATTTAAATGTGGAGAATGAGCTCCTTTCAACTGACCCTTTTAACTCTTGCGAGACATGTTTAGACCACTCCCATGAATTGAATGATGATATGATTCGGAAGATGGATGAGTTGCTTGATATGACTCTGGAAGTTGAAACCATCCAGTTAGGGCCACCATTTGAATTGTCAACCCTTGACAATACAATGCCTTTACTGAGTGGTACCGATGAATAGAGTTTTCACATTAATGTGTCGCTTATTGATCCTCAACTTCTCTGTGCAAGACAAGAGCAAGAGAGCATGGCTCCATCTACTTTTAAAGATGATGGAGTCCATGAGCATCTCATTACAAATTTTAATATGAAATTTCTCAACTCTTTGGATGATTGCTTGACACACTTTGCAGATTCAAATGATCCTATGATAAAAGAAATAGTGGATGTCTTGCAAGACAATACCTCGGTGGTGGTCACAGACCGAGAGAACCCTTACTCTGAAATCCTTCCTTCCCCAGATCCTAAAAGTTTACTATTAAGGGAGGAGGAGCTAACAATTGAACCGAAGTCTGGAACTTCAGAATGTTTTGAGACTATATTACTTCCTGAACATCTTTCTGAATTTTATACACTTGTGGTCTCTGATTCACCATGTTATACTAACATTGAAACTTCTTCTATCACAGGTGAATCGTATATACTTTGGATACCTCAGGCGAATTAATGACAATTTTTTTTTGCTGAGGTACATAAGTTTCTCTGGACATTCGTACTCCAGGGCGTCCAAGCCTATTGCAAAAAGGACTTTTGGATGATCCTATTGAGAAACCTACTGAGAAATTTATCTCGATATTGGCCGGAAGAGGAACCTTGCGGTATGACTGGGTAGGTTTTCCCCTGCTTTCATAGGATTAAGATTAGTTTGCTTTATATTGTTATAGGATAGTCAGCTTTATGCCGTTAGGGTAGTTTGCTTTCTAGTTGTTTTAAGATAGGTTGCTTTTATTGGATTGAGTCTTGTGCTGAATGTTGAGGGTCAAATATTGCATATCAGACCCCAGTTATTGCCTCGATTTACGAACATAGTATTGTTTAACTGTCCGATTTAATCGTGTTTGTGATGCAAGGTACATTTGCGAGCTTGGATCAAAACAGGGTGCTAAAAGCTGAGATTTAACGTTCAGAATTCACCAAAGCATGGGATGGACCCCAGGGGACCAAGATCGACGGATTTACACGCTAGAGATCCGAGAAAATCGAGAAACTGAAGTTCAAGTGGCCTGAAAGTCAGTCAGAATGCAAGATCACAGGGTTTCCACCATCTGTTTGGCTCAAAACTTCGTACATAGCCTGAGGACCATAAATGAACGGTACTCGTCAAATTTCAGCCATTGGATCCTTGCGAAAGTAGCCCAAAGAACAGATTAGCCCATGAATGTGTGATTTGGGGCCCACCTGAGATCTGGATATGCTTCAAAGTTTGTCTCACCCCATTTTATGAGGTAACACAACAGATGGTCAGAGTAGATTTCTCGGAATCATCACCGTGGACCCCACCTATGTTGAGTGTACATAGTGCACTATTGCACTAGTTGTGCACTGTAACAGAGCTTCAGTCAAACCAACTCTTGACCGAAGCTTTCTAAAGAAGGAAATTTCCTTCTTTAAGACGGTTACGTAGGCCGTCCGCTGGGAGGTTGTGTGGCCCACTTGCATTCATCGTACGGGTGATCTGGATCATCCATCAGAGTCCTACAGGCCCATTGATCAAGACCTAGGTGGAAAATTTTCAAGAAGCATCGAGGATATAATTTCGCCCATTCAAATGGAAGATAGACGGTAAAATGAAATAAGCCGTGGGCCACACTAAATCTGAGCCAAAACAGACCATACTTGACTGGTTTTTTGAGGGGAATTCAATGAACGACACTGATTCTTCAAACACCAAGGCATGTGGGCCCCACAGCTAACACAGAATTAGTTTTTAGGATTCTTTATGCAGGTGTCCGTCCAGAGAAACTTGAATTTTTTGGGCTATTACACATCCATAAAGAGGGTCGGATGACCAATCCGAACCGTCCAAACACTAGAGAAATGGGCCTTCAACCCCACCATGAAGTCAGATTATTAAGATGAGGCCATCTCTCCTCTCAATCTAGGTCGAAACATGGCTACAAAACAGAGGTGTGCGTTCGACGTGCGTAAAGAGGTGGAATCGGTTCTCCAACCGACTCACTCACTCCACCGACTTCTCTTGCCTATAAAAGGAGAGAGAGCTGGATGTGGAGGGCATCCAATCCTTGGACGTGGGATCTTGGACGAGTAGCTGTGGAGGCCAGACGTGAAGAAGAAAAGGAAGAGAGAGAGAGAGGAGGACGGCTGGCCATAAATCGAGTATTCTTCTTTCTTCCTTCTTTAAATTTTTTCCTTTTTTGAGATTTAGTTGATCATGATTATGGTTGGCTAAACCTCTTAGCTAGGGCTAAGAGGTGAAGCTTGTAGCGTGATTGGGGTGTTAGCTTTGCTTTGATTTATGTTTATTGAACTCTCATGAATTCTAGTTTGATTATAAAGAGTATTTTTAGTTTTTAATGGTTTGTTGTGATTCAAATTACAATGTATCTGTGATAGCTTGAAAATATTCTCTTTTCATGTATTGAGATTGTGAACTTGGAACCCTGTTGTTCACCATCGTCTCATGGGCATGGTTGGGTGACGGAACCCTTCATAACTTTCACAATTCTCTTATGATTAACTGTGAGATTGGTAAATTGTTGTTGCTTGCCATAGTCTCTTAGGCATGGTTTGGTGACGGAATCACTTCCAAATCTTCACAATTCTAATCCTTTGATGATTAGATTCATGAGAAGTTTAGAGATCTGACAAATCTCTTCTTACCAACTAGATAGGATAGTACTCTGATTCTAGTTGTGTCCCTGAATCAATACAAGGTAACTTCCTAATTACTACAAGTGGATCCTTGGCACCCTAGTTTTGTACCTCTGATTTCTCTAAGTTTTAGATAAATATTTCACTATTATTCCCTCAATTTCATTCGATTTAGATTTCATCTTAGTCTAGTTCTAATTCTACTTAATTTCAGATTACATACAGGTTTCAGTCCCTTGCGATTCGACCTCGGTCTCACCGAGTTTATTACTACATCACAACCCTATACTTAAGGAGTGAACAAGTTTTTGGCGCCGTTACCGGAGACTGACGGTTACGATTTTTTGAAATTAATTGGTTTTAGAATTAGTTTAAGATTTTTACCAACTTTAGTTTTAGATTTTTCGTTATATTTGATTTTTAGAAACTTACCTGTTTTGTTAGATTTTGATAGATCTTCTAAAGTGGTAACTTCGTCATAATTTCTTTACTTTCTCTATTCTTTAGATTAGGTCCTATTTTTTAGAAACTAACTTCTTTTGTTTTCTTTTGCAAGATCTTAACATAGGAACTTCTAATTTGGTAACATCTTTCTAACTTCTCCTCTCACTTTCTGTATTGCTGTAGGACTTTGCTTTTATTTTCTTTTAGGACTAGAATCAGAATTAGAGTTCACCATGGAAGCTTGGGTACGTGTATATGTTGAGATGGATAAGCAATATTGGGGAATGCCTGAGGGTTGTGGAATTAAATTTATACCTCAAGATTTTTCTTCATCGAGAACCGACATTGAGAACTGACTAGAATGTTATGCTTCATCAGTTAATAAGTCCATATGCGATCATAATTATGGGAATGAGGATTATTATCAACCATCATATTCTCCCACGTATAATCCGTATGACTATAACCAGTGGAAACATCAAAATTGAGAAGATGAACCAACAATATGTTATAATGATTATTCTCTTGGATACCCTACCATTGAGATCCAACTAGAAATGATCCAAGAAGATTCCTTTCAGCGTAACATGGCCTGTCTTGCGGAAACTATAAAGACTTTGGAAGCACTTACTTCAAGTGATAATTCTCTTAGGTCCTCTACCTTTAAAATTCAAACATAAACAATCCAAGAGAATTCAATTCAAAATTCCTTCCAAACTCTAGAACTCAGCCAACAAAATACACTCCAAAGACTGCAAGAACTTATAAAAGATATTCAACAGGGGAGTTCACATGATGCGATTGTGGAGAACTCTGGAATTTGGAATGAGGAGTTGGATTCCATTCATGAGCATACGGTTCAATTTTCCGATGAGTCGATCTCGATGATTGTTCAAAAGAATGGTGAAGAGACATGTGTGTCTTTCAAATATAATGATGATGACACGCTTCACGCATAGGACATACTAGATTTCAATGATGAGGAAGAGGTTGGTTTATGTGAACCTCAACCCAATCTGGGAATAGAATGTGAAGAAAGTGATCCCATCCCAAATGTGCACTGCACTGAACTAGAATATGATGACTATTAGGATGACGATCATGAGTGTGTAGCCCCAGTTCCCCTGGAATTAATCTCAAGTTTGGTCCAGGTCAATGATCAAGAAGTACATGAAGTGAGCAGTCATAATGAGGTACTCCACTCACCTGACATGTCTGATTTAAAAGTGGATGAGCTCCTTACAACCAACCATTCTATCTCTTGTGAGACATGTTTGAACCACTCCCCTGAATTGAATGATGATATTATTCGAGAGATGGACGAGTTACTCGATACGACTCTGGAATTTAAAACCACCCAGTTGAGGCCACCATCTGAACTGTTGAATTTTGACGATTCAATGTCTCTTTTGGGTAGTATCAATGAACAGAGTCCGCACATCAATGCTTCATCTACTGACCCTCAATCCGTCTGTGCAGGGATGGAGCAAGATAGCGTACATCCGTTTACTTTTAAAGACAATGGATTCCTCGGGCAACACATTACAAACTTCAATGTGGAAAATAAGTCACTCTCAGCTGAATTCCCCAACTCTTTGGATGATTGCTTGACACACTTTACAGATTCAAACGATCCCATGATAAGAGACATAGTGAATGCCTTGCAAGACAACATCTCGGTAGTCATCACTGACCGAGAGAACCCTTATTCTGAAGCCCCTTCTTCCCCTAATCCTAAATGTCTACCATTAAAGGAGGAGGAGCTGACAATGGAACCGAAGTCCGATACTTCGGAATGTGTTGAGACTACATCACTTCCTGCGAAGTTTTCTAAACTTTATTTACTTGTAGTCTCTGATTTACCATGGAAAAATAACACTAAAACTTCTTTTATCACAGGTGAATCATATATACTTTGAATACCTCAAGTGATTCAACAATTTTTTTTATGAGGTACATAAGTTTCTCTGGAAAGTCATGCTCCAGGGCGTCAAAGCCTATTGCAAAAAGGGCTTTTGGATGATCATATTGAGGAACTTACTGAGAAACTTATCAAGATACTGGACGAAAGAGGAACTTTACGGCATGATTGAGCAGTTTTTCTCTGCTTTCATAGGACTAGGGTAGTTTGCTTTATGCTATTCTAGGATAGACGGTTTTATGCCATTAGGTTAGTTTGCTTCCTGCATTGTTTTAGGGTAGTTTACTTTCGTGTCTTCACTCTCATGCTGACCGGCTTTCATGTTGTGATCATTGTGAAAACGTCTTTCTCAATTCCTTCGTCCAGGTACTATCTTCCCATCACTTCTTATTTACTTTCGTTGTTCCATGTACATTGCATGCTCATATATCTTTTACATTGAGGACAATGTAGATTTTTGGTTGGGGGTTGGGGAGATTAGGTAGCTTAATCAGTGTTTTCTTGGTCTTAAACAAAAATTGTGAAAAATTTTAAAATTTCTTGTGAATTCGAAGTGATTTTGATAGCCATCTAGGGCACTTAGAATTTCAAGATACGTGATGTTGGTAATTTATGACTCTTGGATTCAGTATCTGTTAGATTTCATAGTACGTTCGACTAGTTAATCCATGATTAGAAGTTTTAAACATTGATTGAGTCATGAATTCACAGGACACATCTCGCTTGCACATTACGGTTTTAGTTTGATATTGAATTGTAACTTGGTGATCATTAAGCATGGAAGGAACCAACCTGGGGAATTTGTCCATCTTATTCAATACGAAGAATATAGAAAAAGAAAAAAAAGAGAAAAAAGAATGAAAGAATGAAAGTGTAAGACCCGTATCCTAGTTCGTACTGTTCCAATGAATCCTGCGATCCTTTTCGTCGAAGTCCGGCAATCTGCGACTGATAATCGACGTTGCGCACGACCGTAAGTCGTATCCTTTAGATTCAAGTCGGTTTAATTCGAGACCCGTACCATTGCGACCGCACTGTCACCGTCCCGCGATTCCAAACGCGCATCTCATGCGCCAATCCGATGCTTAGATTGTAAGATGTGGACCATACATTATAATAACCGTGGACCGCACATTGCGGGACCCACCCATCCCATGTGGCACAAATCCCTAGATAATTATGAGAGTGATGGATGACATCACCCTATATATAAGCACCCTAGCAGCCATAGCTTAGCTAGCCACCTAACCAGCTATAGCCACCATACCACCTAGCCTGCTTACAAGCACTTATGACTAGCCACCCTACCCTTAGCCTCTTACAACCATTTATTGCAAGCCACCCTCTCTTACAAATAATCATGGCCTACCTAAGCTACTCTCTCCCTCTCTTTACTACACCCCTCTCTCCCTCATTTCTCATCACTTTTCCTAAGCAAGAGAAGAGGCTCTCGTCCCAGCTTTCCCATGGAGAGAAAAGAGTGATTTTGGTGGCCCACCATTCCCATCCCTTTAACCATCATCTTAACCATTCAAACCCCCCCATCCACCATCAAAGGGAGCACAAGGAGATAGGCATTCCAACGAACCAAAGAGATCAACCGTGGGTGCTTTATAGGATAGGTTTTTCATGTTTTTTATGATGGGCCAAGTGAGGCCTACCGATCAATGGTGTGGAATCTCACTTTGGACCCTAAGATGTGGCCGATGGCCCACCTTGATTATCATTTGATGTATGATTGGATGCAGGGAGGACCCATAGTGTCGGGGTCCCTCTATCACACGTGTGTCCCACCTTCTCTCTCTCTCTCTCTCTCTCTCTTTCTTTTTCATTTTCCTTTTCTTGAGATGATATGGTTGTGTGACCCACTTGAATGGACCCCACCATGAAGTAAGAATTTTATCCGAGCCGCCTACGAGTGGGGACCACCTTATATGTATTACACCCACACCAACCACCATTTGGTGGCCCACCTAAACAGGGCCCACCTTATATAGCCGTTCCCAAAACTGTCCAGCGTCTAGGGACGCTGGACATTGGCTGAACAAAAAAAAAAGTAAAAGGTGATTTTTTTTGGGTTTTGGGGTGGACTGCTCATGCAGGCCCCACCTTGATGATTGGATTCAATCCAAGTCGTCCATCCCTTTCCTACC
>JAJHSJ010000001.1:101701361-101759578 GCA_021015155.1 Magnolia officinalis
TAGTACCTGAAGAAGTAGAATTGAAGTTTTCCCAAAGTTCTCAACATGTAAATGGGTTAGCATGAAGACTAAACAAACTAAAAACCAAACTATCCTAATCTTAAATCATATGAAAGCAATAAACCTAACTACACATTCATCAGACTAGGAGGTCAATCCTGGTATGCAGGATCAATCAGAGGCATGGACATGTCCTCTGAATCAAACGTCTCAACAAATGGCTTTAGACGATGTCCGTTTACTTTAAAAACATTGCCATTCGTCAGATTATTTACCTCGACGGCCCCATGAGGATTGACCTTAGGGCGTGTTTGATTTTCGTGTATCAGGGAAATACCCTTGAACAAGGTCATTATTACCTTTTCACCGTGTTTGAAATTTCAAATGCATTTTCGTCTCGAAAATTGGTCCAAAAAATCTGACTTACATTTATGGACCCCACTGTGATGTGCATGACATATCCACACCGTCCATCTGTTTTATCAGAAGATTTTAGGGCCTAAGTCAAAAATTGAGACAAACACAATGCTCAAGTGGCCCATACCACAGGAAACAATGGGCTTAAACGTCCGCCATTGAAAGTTATTTTGTTTACTGGGCCCACATTAACGTTTATTTATCATTTAATCTATTCATGAAGTCATAAAAACATTAATAAGGGGTAAACACAAATATTAGCTTCATCCAAAACATCTGAGGGCCACATAAATTTTTATACGGCAAGCATCCAATTTCCACTGTTTCCTGTGGTGTGGTCCATTGGAGCTTTGGATCTGCCTCATTTTTGGGTTCATGACCAAAATGAGGCTAACATATAGGATGAACGGTGTTAATACATCACGTACATCACAGTGGGCCCTGTATTCATTTGGCAGCCATCCTTGGTTTTAATGTTGAAAAGTTAAGCTGTCAATGTCGACACAAGAAACGATGCAGTAATTACCTGGTAAGTAATTATTACTCATTTACCAAGTAATTATCTCTTCCCTCAAAAATCAAACCGGGCCTTAGTGACAGTGAAAGGGTCGTCCAACGAGATCAAAGTTTTTTCGAAAAAAGATGTAACTAAGAATTGTAAGAAGTACTTTTTGACCGGTTGTGAATGATTTCCAAAGGATGTTCCTGTCATGGAACACCTTCATCCTATCCTTGTAAATTCTTGAGTTCTCATAAGCATCATTCTGGATTTCTTCGAGTTCATTTAATTGAAGTTTGCACAGTGAGCCGGCGTTGTCCAAGTTAAAATTCATATTTTTGATATCCCAGTAGGCTCTATATTCAAACTCCATAGGCAAGTGACAAGCTTTCCCATATACTAGTCTAAAGGGAGACATTCCAATGGAAGTCTTAAAGGCCGTACGGTAAGCCCATAAAGCATTGGTCAAGCGAATTGACCAATCCTTACAGTCAGGGTTAACCTTTTTTTTTTTCTTTTTTTTTTTTTTCTTTTTTTTCAGAATTTGTTTGATTTTTCTATTGAAAATCTTAGCTTGCTCGCTGTCTGTGGGTGGTATGGAGTGCTCACTTTGTGAGAAATGTCATATTTCTTCATTAAGTTCTCGAATGGCCTATTACAAAAGTGCAACCCTCCATCACTAATGATGGCTTGAGGTGTTCCGAACCGGGAAAGTAAGTTTTCTTTTAAGAATCTAATGACCGTTCAATGATAATTGTTCCGACATGGGATCGCTTCAACCCACTTAGTGACATAGTCTACTGCCAATAAGATGTAATTACTACCAAAGGATTGGGGGAATGGTCCCATGGAATCGAATGCTTCAATGATAAGAATTGGGTTTAGTGACATCATATTTCGACGGGACAATCCTCCCAATTTCTGACAATGCTCACAAGCTTTGTAAAACTCATGAGTATTTTTAACATAGTGGGTCAGTAAAAGCCGCACTGAAGAATTTTGAGCGTGGTCTTTTTAGCAAAAAAGTGACCACCACATGTTTGAGAGTGACAAAAGGAGATAACACTCTAATGTTCATTGTCTGGCACATATCTCCTTAAAATTTGGTATGAGAAATATTTAAACAGATAAGGATCATCCTAGAAAAACTTACATACATCGCCAATGTGTTGGCGTGAAACCTGTGGCAAGAGAACTCGTAATGTCAGCAAACCAAGGTAATTTGGAAAGTTTAAACAATTATTCGTCAAGGAACATGCCGTTTATCGGTGTCGACTCAAGGGAATCGGGGAGATCAAGTCTAGAGAGATGGTTAGCCACTACGTTCTTTACTCCCTTTTTGTATTGTATTTTCATGTCAAATTCTTCGAGTAGAAGGACGTATCTTATCAGGCGAGGCTTGACATCCGTCTTAGAAAGAAGATACTTTAGAGCCGCATGGTTTGTGTAGATGATGATCTTGGATCCAATCAAGTAGGACCTAAATTTGTCCAAAGCGAACACTACGACTAAGAGTTCCTTCTCCGTAGTAGAATAGTTCACTTGGGCAGAATTTAGAGTTCTCCTTGCATAATGAATAACATAGGGCTTCTTTTCTTTTCTCTGGCCTAACATCACCCCAATAGCTTTGTCAGACGCATTGCACATAATCTCAAAAGGAATGCTACAATCGGATGGTTGCATGATAAGTGTGGTTGTCAACATAGCCTTGAGCTTAGTGAAAGCTTCTTGGCATTGTTCAGTTCACTCGTATGGTGCATCCTTTTAAAGTAGATTGCATAAAGGATGAGAGAGATGTTAAAGTCTTTTATGAATCGTCTATAAAATTTAGCATGACCTAAGAAGGATCGCACATCATGTATACTCTTGGGTGGAGGTAGGTTAGAGATAAGATCAATTTTAGCCTTATCTACCTCAATTCCCTTGGACAATTATTGTCCAAGAACTATTCCCTTGGGAACCAAAAAATGACACTTCTCCCAATTCAAAACCAAATTCTTTTCTTTGTATCGCTTCAACATTTTTTAAAGATTTTCCAGACACTTGCTGAAGGACGAACCAAAGACAGAGAAGTCATCCATGAAGACCTCTAAATATTGCCCCACCATCTCAGAAAATATACTCAACATGCATCGCTGAAAAGTGGTGGGGACATGTGAATGTAGTCTTTTCTTAATCTTCAAGGGCTATCTTAATCTGATTGTAGCCCGAATAGTCGTTAAGGAAGCTATAGTATGAGTAACCAGCTAGCCTTTCCAAAATATGATCAATGAAGGGCAAAGGAAAGTGGTCCTTATGACGGTATTCAACTTCCTATAGTCAATGCACATTCTTCAACCAGTAGCGACTCTAGTTTGCACGAGTTCATTATCGGCATTAGTATGATAGTGATTCCGGACTTCTTAGGAACCACCTGAGTTGGGCTCACCCATTGACTATCAGATATATGGTAAATGATACCAACATCCAACAATTTAAGGACCTCTCCTTTAACTATTTCCTTCATATTTGGATTTAATCGACGTTGTGGATGTCAGGAGGTTTTCGCATTATCCTTAAGAAAAATGCGGTGAGTACAAATCAAAGGGTTAATTCCCTTGAGGTCTGCATCGACCATCTAATGGCTCCTTTATACTCAAGGAGAGTAGAAATAAGCACACTCTCTTGTTCTTTCTCAAGGTGGGAAGAAATCACCATCGGGTATGTCTCATCTTGACCCTAAGTAGACATATTTAAGATCAGCGGGCAGAGGTTTTAGGTCAAGCTTCAATGCTTTGATGCTAGAAGGTAGAGGTACTACATCGGTTTGGGGTAATTTCTCAAATTGTGGCCTCCATCGGTTAACTTCAAGTACTGGCACAACATCAAGTAAGGTATCCATCTCCCCAATTGTGTCATCATCTAAATCGGGGGAGTGGGCCAAGAACGTCTCTAGAGGGTTAGAGAATAGAGTCATTAGTGTTCTATCTTTCACGAAAAAATATATCAAGTTAATGTAGTGGATATCATAAACATCCTCTAACTGTTTGCTCGTGTTGAAAAAGATATTGAGCTCTAGCGTCATATTCCCGAAAGACAAATTCATAACTCCATTCCTATAGTTGATAATGACATTAGATGTAACAAGGAATGGACAACCAATGATGATATGTATATGAGTGCTTATATTTACGATGGGCTGAGTATCTAGGATGACAAAATCTACTGGATAGTAGAATTATTCAACCTGGACCAACACATCCTCAATCATCCCTCTCGGTACACAGATCGAACGATCAACAAGTTGTAATGTGGTCCGGGTGGATTTTAATTCACCTAGACCCAATTATTCGTATATCGAGAAAGGAATCAAATTAACACTCGCTCATAAGTCAAGAAATGCGTGCTCAATCTAGTGATTCCCGATTATATAGGTGATAGTTGGGCAACCAAGATCTTTATATTTTTGTGGCACATCTTGCTTGAGGATGACACTCACTTTTTCTATCAATTTTTTTTTTCTTTTGAATACTCTGCCATCTTTTAGTTGTACATAAGTCTTTCAGAAATTTGGCATAAGAGCGAATTTGTTTCACAGCGTACAACAGAGGGATGTTGATTTTCACTTGTTTCAGCACCTCTAGAATATCCTGTGAGTTAGATAAAGGTTTTGGTGCAAGTTGGGGGAATGGCGCAATCGTCTTACTCACTTTTTCCAGTTCTTCCTCATTTGGGACATTGCTAGGTCTATCATTCTTAGTTTCTTCCAGGTCCTTAGGCTTCTCAGCCATCGCCGAATTGGTTTTGTCAATAATGTTCCCACTCCTAAGAGTGGTGATAGACTTAACCTGCTCCATCTGATTTGAAGAGCTTGGGTCACTAATTTCACATTTTGGTTTTGGATTGGGGAGGGGTTGGGCTGGAAGTATTCCTTTATCCTCGCTCGATAAGTGCGACTCAATCCTTTGAATGAATGATGCAAACATTCCCATTATTGTTTTGAGATCCTAGAATATTTGTACCATATTCTGGTTGAGTAGCTCTTGGTTTTGCATGAATTTTTGAACTATATCCTCTTGAGGCCTCTTTTGATTTAAAAATAAGTAAGGGCCTCTTGTGGGTTAGCCGTTTGTTCATTCCTTTAACTGAAATTTGGATGGTTTCTCCAGTTGGAGTTGTATGTATTTGAGGTGGGTCATCTGAAAGGTCTTTGGTAGTTGTTTATGGCATTTGATTGCTCATTCAATATCTCTTGAAAAGCAGGAATTGTTGGGTAATTTTTAGTTGTATGTATGTTACAAGCACAAATATAACAAATAACTTCCATAGCCTTTTCGGGTTCTATCTTCTTAAGTTCCATGGCCTCGACTTTCCTTGTAAGATTGGTCACTCTTACATTTATATCATCTTCTCTTTTAAGACATAAATTCCTCCCCTTTCCTTTGATTGAGTAAGCTTAAAAGTGGTGGTTCTTGAGGAAGTATCCCATGAATGTGCATTTTCAGTGAGTTTATCAAAATAATCTCACACATCATCGACTTCCTTGTTCATGAATTCCCCATTACACATTATTTCCACAAATTAGCGCATGAATGAGGGCAATCCTTCATAATAAAAAAAAAGCTCGTTATCCATCATGTTTCGTAGCCATGTTGTAGATATGAATTTATGAGATTCTTAAATTGCTCCCAACATTGGAAGAAGGTCTCATCTTCTTTTTACGTAAAATTCATGATTGTTTTCCTTAAGGTATTCATTTTATGATATGGGAAGAACTTTTTAAGGAACTCCCTTGTCATCTCAGCCCATGTGCCAATGGGCCGTGGTATTAAGGAGTGTAACCATAACTTAGCCTTTTCTTTCAAAGAGAAAGGAAACAATTTCAGTCTTACTGTGTCCTCTGACACGTTAGGGAAGTGTAATATAGATATTATCTCATCTAAGTCATTCATATACAAGTATGGACTTTCAGATTCTAGTCCATGAAACTTATGAAGGAGTTGAATCACCCCCGGTTTAACATTCACGGTTCCTGCATTCAATGGAAATATCATTCAGGAAGGTGTACTCACCCCTGCTGGTTGTAAATAATCTCGTAGAGTACGAGGCGAGAGTGCATGATGCACCTCATTCTCATCCTAGGCCTCCTCAACTGAGTGTTGAGGTTGATGTGCAGCCATCACTTCTATTGACTCAGAGGATTTTAAGTGGTGTCTAATCCGGTGATGGATAGACAAGCCTTCAACTAATCCTCCTTCACTCAAGAGACGAACAGTGTTGTCACGAACCCACTTGGGCATGAAACACTCACAGCCCTCAAGTAACTAAACAACTAAAATCTAAGAGAAAGAAAGCTAAAACCTACAAAAAATAAGAAATCTAAAAAAATAAGAGAGAATTGGAGAGAAGTTACCTGATTAGGGTTTCTATGTTAGGATTCTACAAAGCAGAAGAACAAAATTAGTTTCTAAAACAAATTTTAAAAAAATCCTAACCTAAAAACACAACAGAAATTAACCATAATCTTAACCTAATTTCAATACTAATTAATCTCAGAAAAACGTAATCGTAGTCCCTGACAAAGGCGCCAAAAACTTATCCACAACCCCGAGTGTAGAGTCGCAATGTAGTAATAATTCAGTGAGACTGAGGTCAAATCCACAAGGACTAAACTTATACGTATTCTGAAAATAATTAGAACTAGAAATTGAAGAAGATTTAAATTTAAATTTGAACTAATTGAGAGTAAATGTGAATAAAGTATCAAATATAAAAGGGAACTAGAGCTCCAAGGATTCGCTTATAGCTATCAGGATGCTACCTTACTTGATTCAAGAAACATAATTGGAATTGGAGCCCTATCCTATCCAATTGGAAGATGAAACAATTAAAGCAAATCTGAACTTTTCATTGACCTAATCACACATGAAGGAGTATTATGATAATTGGAAGGGATTCCATCATCCTACCATGCCCAGGAGACGATGGTGAACAACAGGATTTACCAATCTCACAATCTCATAATGAAAAAGAAGATATTTAAAGCCATCACAGCATCTATTGTAATTTGAGTAGCAATAAATCATATAAAGCTAAAAATATTCCTTAAAATCAATCTAGAAATCAATGATGTTCAACGTAAATAAGAATCAAAGCAAGATAATTAATCATCTCAACACGCTACAAGCTTCATCTCTTAGCCCTAGATAAGAGGTTTAGTTAACCATAGACATGATTGAAACTAAAATCCTTTAGGAAGACATTAAAAATAAATAAGGAAAGAAGAAAAACTCTTGGGAGGCTGCTCCACCCTTTGGCTCTGCTCTTTGAAACTTAATTCATGTCTAGAACTCCTCAAACAACCCATATTTATAGACTTTGTCCGACTGTATTTGAAAACCGCCTCAAATTTATGCACTCTGCGTAACGCCATCGATGTCATCAAACATACCTTGAATCCAAAAGTCTCACCTTTTCCCACAGTATAATGTCTTTCGCATTGCGTAACTCTTCATGTCATCGAATATACATTCGATGACATCGAACTGTCCTTCAATGTCATCGAAGGGTGTTCGAGTGATCGAAAAAGAGTCCAAATTATTCTAGCGAGTTTCTCCAGAAATCTGCAAAAATCTCGATGTCATCGAACATGTCTTTGAGTAATTGAATAGGGCTTCGATGTCATCGAACATGTCTTTGAGTAATCGAATAGGGCTTCGATGTCATCGAGAACTGTATCTAATTTGTCTAGCAACCAAACTCAATTTTCCTGTAATTCTTCGATGTCATCAACCCGTGTTCGATGTCATCGAACACTGGCTTTGATGTCATTGAACGGTGGTCGATAACATAGATAGTGAAGTTCAGATTATGTGAATTTCTACACTTTGCACTTTCGACTTTATTCTTCACTTGTTTTTCTTGAATCTTGGGGTCTTGCAATCTTTAATCTTGGTCTACTAAGATCCATCCATTGCCTTGGTAATTCTTGAGCATCAAATCCATGCTTTTAACATTCTTTTCAATCCAAGCTCTTAGATTCATCTCGCAATACAAACATGTATAAAATATACCCATTAAGCATTATCATGTTCATAAAACCAAGATATAAACAGGGGTAAATATGCAATATTTGACACTCAACAATAAGTTATCAATTGTAGAGTCCATTCACACTCTTTTCTTGTATAAGATTGAGTTTAGAGTTTGTGACCCAAACTCGAATAGGTTCTTATGTAGGACCTAGGCTATTATCTATGACTAAATTTATTGGACACGGGTGTGGGCGTATTAGTCTTCATGAGGAGCCTCCAGTGGGAGTGTACGTAGGGCCTTGGATTATGATCGCTAATGGTTGTTGGTTAGCTGATAAAAAATCATGTAAATTCTCTTGAGGGAACCACTGACACAAGTGAAAACGTGTTTTATTGAACATGGGTATGTACATGTTAGTCTCCATAGGGAGCCTCTGGCAGGAGTGTATAAGGGCCTTAGATTCGGACCGCAAATGATTGTTTGTTGACCGATGGAAAATTAACTAAAGTCTCTTATGGGAGCCACCGACACAAGTAGAAATGTGTTCCTCCAACACGGGAGCGTACGTGCAGGTTAGTGGTTAGCATAGGAGAAACCATTGTAAAGGTTAGAGGTGAATCTGACTTAAAACCTTCAATAATGAAATACCGATACACTCGAAGAGAGTGCATCCACTGAGAGTGGAGTAGGGAAATCGAACCATTATACGTGCTGGTATTTGGAATTGATATTTGTACACATTTCTATTTATGCTTGTGAGTTTAATTTGTTGAATTATATAAATGCATAATTAGATGTATGCTAGGTGTTAAATAGTGAGCACATCCCACACACAATATCACTGTCTCAGTTGCTTATAATGTTGCATTTATTGTGTTCTATGTAATTGGACTCACCTTGAATTGAAAGCTTAAGTGTTATTTACCTTCTTAGTTTTTATTGTTAAATTATTTTAAGTAGACACCCCACCCCCCCCCCCCCCCCCCCCCCCCCCCCCCCCCCCCCCCCCCCCCCTATTTCTAACATGCAATTTTACTACTTTTTCAGTAGGCCATACCAACCCATATTTACAAGCAATTCACTTCATTGTAAATTTGTCAACCTACTAACAAATAATTTCCAACCTAAATGTGTGCGCATACACAGCATTCTAATCAATCCCAAAGATTGGCCCTACCATAAAGATGACTTGGTAGATACGGTCAGCATGGTGTGTAATGCTGGTAATTTGAATTCTATTTATTGCTTTTCACTCTATGGCTAACCTAATAAGTGGGTCCAGTTGATTTTTGCACTAGATGATCCTCTGTAGTGGAGCCAACTTTTTAAGTGGTTGGATGAGGAGTTGAAAGTTACTACTTAAAGGTAACCCAGGGTCCAACTAGTTGAAAAACTGAACCTTCCTCATTTTCAAATTTATTAAAAGCATTGTCTATAACACATTTTCCACAAAGCAATTGTAATTTTCTCAAGGTATCATTTTCATCTTCTTCTTTTTTCTGTAGAATGTTACTGCCATTACCTCTCCATGATGGTAACATCCCTTATAACCCTAAGCCAACTTTTTTAAGACATTGGATAAAGATTTATTGGCCAGGTGAGCATGTGATGAGGGTGCATCGCACGCATGAGTTTATTAGATAAAAAATCATTTAATATATGCAATTAAAAATTATGTTCATCACGGAACATTAACATACAGTAAAATAATTAAATTATGAGACCATTTTATCTGATTCACAGTCCCAAAATCAAATCAGTTGAATAATCCTAACCTCTGATTAAAGAACAGACCACCATTAGATGTGCTTCATTTATAACCCTTCAATAAATGTCTAGAGCCCAATAGTCAGATAATTGAATAATCACAATTTTTTATTTATAGTACATCTAAAGTGCGACCTGTAAGTAGGACATCTTAATCCAATGTACTGAAATGCCACGTATATAATTTTCAGGAAATTCAATGCCCGCGTACCATCCATCAGACTGGCAGAGTATCAAAGTTTATTATATTATACAGGACATGAGAGTCCTACTCTCACCAGGAAACTATTAAATACAAGGTTGCAGGTTTCTGTCATAGAAACAGATAAATGAGAATGGGACGAATATGAATTTCTCATTCATTTCTCAGAAGAGAAGTCCTTTTCATGGATTTTTGTGAAACAAGAGAATTTTCAATTGTTTTCAGTTCAACGTACTGTATCTGCCAGCGAATCATCGAGCGTTGATTTCTAGATAAAGATCAATCAAGACCTAACATAGGACCACTTGGCATCTTCATCTATACTCTACGGTCATAAATAAATTATAATAATAATATTATTATTAAATAGCTTTACTAATTTTACACGCGTGTAGAGGACTAACGCGTACACATGCGGCACAGGATGCAAATATGAAACATGTGTGTGAGATCTGGGCTTTTCATGAGGTTGGAAATGATACTTGGATGTTATAGATAAAATAAAATCAGATGATTTGATTGTTAGGGTGGGGCGAAATGTACAAATTAAATTGACGGTAAGATATTGTGTTTCTAGCAATTCATTTGTTTCGATATTCTGTGGCCCACCTGAGGTGTGAAACGGGGACGTGATTTGGCTAGTGACGCTGCCAGTAGCCAGGTGGCTACTGGTCGGTGCTCTGTGGGCTCCACCATGATGTATGTATTTTATCCACGCCATCCATCCATTTTTCGGGATCATTTTAGGGCTTGAGACAGATGTAAACCTCAGGTAGACCACACCACAGGAAAACGGTAGTGATTGAATTTCCACCGTTTAAAAACTCTCCACCTGAGGTGTGAAATGGGGAAAGCCAAGTGGCTACTTGTCGGTGTTCAGTGAGCCCCCACCATGATGTATGTATTTTATCTACACCATCCATATATTTTTTTTTCAGGCAATTTTAGAGCTTGATCTAAAAAATGAAACAGATCTAAATCTCAGGTGAACTACACCAAAGGAAAACAGTAGGGATTGAATTTACACCATTTTAAGCCTCCTATGCCCCACTGTAATATTTATTTGACATCCAATGTGTTCTTTAAATCATACAGACCTGGATGAAGGGAAAAAACAAATGTCAGCTTAATCCAAAACTTTTGTAGGCCCAATAAATTTTTACTAGCGGGCGTTCAATCAACACTGTTTTTTGATTATGTGATACACTTAATATATGAATTTACTTCGCTTTTGGGCTCATGCCGTAAAATAAAATAATCTTAAAAAATAATGAACATCATGGATGATACACACACACACATCGTGATCATAATGAGCAGCACCCAGTAGCCACTTGCAGCGTCAGTTGCCATACCGCGTCAGTGAAATGGTATTATTCTTAGGATAGAATATCTGGACATTGCGTCCACCGGATGGAAGTTCAGATCTCATGCACGTCGCAGCGCATGCGCCTGCGTGTGGAATAACCAACCTCAACTACGCCAAAATTTGGACCCTCGACCTCGGCATACGGGCGGTTTACAGTCTCAAGTTCGTACAGGTGGGACATGGGTTTCAATGATACGTGCCATTGGATTTTTTGGGGCCAGACTGAATTAAAGCATGCCCTATCGGTATCCTAGTTTTGAAGATCTTAACCACTATGTTTGTTCTATCTTATCTGATACCGTTTCTGGATTAACTAATCAAGGAATGACGTGTTGCTGCACATAGAGAATATATCATTTAAAAGATTTAAAGATATTTGGGACATTTTTTTAAAGAAGCAAAGCTGCCGCTGAGTTGGGAGTACACATTATTTGATGACAGGGCATGGCTAAGAAATCCAAAAGGTTAAAAGTGGTCTAGAGAAGTGGAATGATCAGAAGAATACAAATAGACAGGAAGAACTTATACAACTAATCATGTGACAAAGATTCAGCTATCATGACGGTTGAAGTAAATAGGAGAAACGTATGTGGAATATTTGTAAAACGGAGAAGTCTACAAATAAAGAGGGAATCAACAAAGTAAATTGTCTCACACAATCCTACATATGTAGCCAAATTTATCTTATCCTTTATCTTAGTATAATCTTTTAAGCCTTATCTCCATCTTAGGAGTAATGGTAATTTTTTAGTTGTGATTGATTAATAAAGCTGAACCCATCTCCAAAGGAAAAACCCCACCCTTCGACTATTGCCTGATCATTTTCTAAAACAATTTGTGAGTGGTTGAATAGGCGACTGATCTACTCAAATTTCAGTCATATACGATCACAGTTATCATATTTGCTTATTTTGTGCTTGGGGTTAAGTTATTCGGTTGGAATTAGGTCGCACAGTCGGTTCTAGTACACCCGCACACACCACACATCACCATAAAAACCCAAACCGAAAAAAAATGTCAAACAAGTTTTGGCATGCTCGGTGGTATAAATAATTACTTGGTTGTTAGAAATATATTTATTTTCATTATGTTGCTAAACATGAGTCGAAGAGGTGGTCGAAATACTTCTACCACTTAGGAACCTCCCTGGTCGAGGAGGAATTGCAGGCACAACTAGCACCTGAGTTGTTGCCGAACTTGCCACTCAGTTCTTCCAACCCAAACAGGGCACCTACATCCCATACTAATCCCCTCAAGGTAATGTCAGTTGGGTAACGTGATATGCAAATAGGGATCCAACACCTTATATATCAATCACGAGCTCAGGTTGAGCAATCACGAAATCAAGCTGAAACCTTCAATAGATGGATGGTTAGTCAGGCTGAGAGTATTAATAAGATGGTGGTTATCATTGTTGAAAGGATACATGGTGTTCCTCAGCAAACCGTGCCTCAGCCTGTTGCGTCGCAGCAAACTATGCACCTGCTTGTTATTGAAGCAAGCTATGTCAAAATTTTGGCTTTAGTACAGCCAATACCGGTAGCACCCATTTTACGATGGAACACACCTCCTACTCCGGTATAGGAAGCATGGATGGTTTCTCCTCCTACTAAGGCCAGCCGATTTAAGCGAGAGGACAAATTTCATTCCAGAGGTCAGGAATCAAGTATCTGTGGAATTACATTTCCCTAGAAATCAACCTTAAAATGGCGAACAATATCCAATAGGTTCTGAGATACCTCCTATCGCCGAACCTCGATGGGTCAACTATGACCAAATTCTCCAAATGGTCCAAAAAATGGTAGGTCGAGTTCTCGGTCGAACCATAACTCTTGTTTATCATAAACCCTATCCTAAGTGGATTGACCAGTAATATCCTTTACCAAGGAATCATCGACCTGACTTTACCCTGTTCATAAGTGACATTGGCCAATCGACTGACCATAGAATATTGATGTAGAGCGGGTCGCGGACAGTTTCATGGCTAAGATGGATCAGAAAAGGCCCGGTCGACGACAGAAGTGATCCGTAACGTCGGACCTTAGATCGGGCGTATCTCGCAATCCGGAATGAGTTACCTAATGTAAAATATATGATTTTGGGGTAGAACGAGCTACTTTAGCCAACCAACCCCACTATGTCGAGTTACGATGCTCAGAATTGCGAAAAACCCCTCGATCGACGGTTGTTTCCCTGCTTTAATTTTGTTTTTACTATAAATAGTAAGTTTTAGTTTGATTATAACTCTTCATCCGTCGGGCTTTAAGAGTTGCGCCCAACGTGAAAAGAGCTTAGAATAATTAGGAGAACGGTTTGGTGAAGCCAAATAGGACACTTACTATTTTTGGCCAAAAACCTTGCGCACTAGTAGACATCACGACCGTCTATAAATAGTAAGTTTACTATTTATAGTAAGTCGCGAATTCTAGGAGTTTTAGTTGTAGTTTGATTCTGATTTCTTTCCCATTGCTTGGTACCCCTATTTAAAGGGTTGTGAACTCATTTTTAGTAATCAATTTTGAATTTCTTAGAATTTATTTTTATTTTCTGCTTTCTTTCCTCGTGGATTCGAGAAGTCTCTGTGAGGAGTCCAGAGAAGCTCCGTGGATTCGGAGTAGTTATCCTCATCACGTTCATCTCTGCGTCAATTGGTATCAAAGCAAGGACTCCCCTCGGGCCGATGACAAACAATGAAGGTATGGATCAAAATCCTGTGGACGGTGATCCAGGGATTCGTTATCTTTCGGAAAGAATAGAAGCTTTTCATCGGGAGAGTTAGTTGACCATGCAAGGGCTGCAGGCAACCCTCGACCGTCTTGCGGATGCGCTACTTCCGCCCCGAGCCCTAGGTGGTGCTCCACCACCTATGGTTGCTCCACCACCCATGGTGGCTCCCTCACCCATGGTTGCTATACGACGCAACCCTGATTTTCATAGAGTACTACCAGTGGCAAACCGTAGGGCTACACCAGATTATTCAAGTTCTAGCAACGAGGACCTTAATGAGGGTTTTGCTCGACGACTAATCCATGGAGGCGATCACCTAGATCGTGCTGAAAGAGACTATCGAGGTAAGGCTGAACTTCCTAGTTTTAATGGTTTATTACATATAGAAGATTTCTCGATTGGCTTGCCGAAGTAGAGAGATATTTTGATTATATGGACGTGCCAGATCATAAGAGGGTAAAATTGGTAGCGTTTAAGTTAAAATCTGGTGCTTCTGCATGGTGGGAACAATTACAACTCTCACGAGCCCGCCAGAACAAGTCGCCCATCTCATCATGGCCACGGATGAGACGTCTTCTTCGATCGCGATTTCTTCCCAGTGATTATGAGCAGATATTATTCTAGCAATACCAAAATTGCCGACAAGGAAATCGAACCGTCACAGATTACACTGAAGAATTCCAGCGGTTGGCTACACGAAACGATCTGTCAGAATCTAAGTCACAGAAGGTGGCACGATTTATAGGTGGGTTGCGACCAACAATTCAGGACCGAGTTCAGATGTACCCGGTCGGGACCGTAGATGAAGCGGTTCAATTGGTGGGTAGGGCAGAAACACAACTTACAAGAGTTCCTACTCGTCCCTATCCTTCAACTCGACCCCCCATGACAGGTCCCACGCAGGATCCAGTGCTGGCACGAGGAAAAGATCCGGTAGGAGAACGTCATCAACCTCCTACAATCGTAAACCGTGATACAGGGAGCGGCTCATCCAGACCTTAACATGTAGCACCCACAACAGCAGGCCTGAGTAGGATTCCAAATCCTTATGCTCGGCCAAGGTCGAACAATTATTACCACTGTGGCCAGCCAGGTTACTTATCAAACACCTGTCCTCAACGTCCCGCAACACACTTGACTATAAACGAAGAGGGCACTGAAGATGAGGCCGCAGAAGAAGACCATGGCTATGATGAACATGAACAAACCACTGAAGAAATAACAGGTGATGATGAAATGACAAGCGAGGATCGTGGCGAAGTTCTAGTTGTGAGGCGATTACTGTATACCCCACGAAAGGAATTACATTTACAGTGACACAATATATTTCGTACTCGGTGCACTGTCAATGGAAAGGTCTATGATGTGATCATAGATAGTGGTAGTAGCGAGAACATCGTCTCAAGAGTGATGGTGAACAAGTTGCGGCTACCAACGACGAAACATCCTTCGCCGTACTCAATTGGCTGGATAAAAAAGGTGAATGAGACCAAGGTAACTGATCAATGCACTATCTCATTTTCAATTGGTAAAAATTATAAGGATCAGATACTTTGTGACGTGGTCGACATGGAAGCTTGCCACATGCTACTCGGTCGACCCTGGCAGTCGGACCGTGATGCGACCCATCGAGGATGAGACAATGTATACGTATTCGTCAAGAATAGTCAAAAAATAATCCTTGCCCCTATGGCACCAGAGAACCACCATGAAGCTTCTAAAGTGGAGGGGAGTTCCCTCTTGACTATTTGAGATTTCATGGAGAAATCCAAGGAAACCGGCGAGGTATACATGTAGTAGTGGCCAAGATGGATCAGAAAAGGTCCGATCGACGACAGAAGTGATCCGGACCGTCGGACCTTAGATCAGGCGTATCTCTCAATTCGGAATGAGTTACCTGACGTAAAATATATGATTTTGGGGTAGAACGAGCTACTTTAGCCAACCAACCCCGCTATGCTGGGTTGCGATGCTCAGAATTGCAAAAAACCCTGGATCGACAGTCGTTTCCTTGCTTTAATTTCGTTTTTACTATAAATAGTAAGTTTTAGTTTGATTATAACTCTTCATCTGTCAGGCTCTAGGAGTTACGCCCAACGTGAAAAGAGCTTAGAATAATTAGGAGAATGGTTTGGTGAAGCCAAATAGGACACTTACTATTTTTGGCCGAAAACCTTGCGCACTAGTAAACATCACGACCGTCTATAAATAGTAAGTTTACTATTTATAGTAAGTCACGGATTCTAGGAGTTTTAGTTGTGGTTTGATTCTGATTTCTTTCCCATTACTTGGTACCCCTATTTAAAGGCTTGTGAACTCGTTTTTAGTAATCAATTAATCAATTTTGAATTTCTTAGAATTTATTTCTATTTTCTGCTTTCTTTCCTCGTGGATTCGAGAAGTCTCTGTGAGGAGTCCAGAGAAGCTCCGTGGATTCGGAGTAGTTATCCTCATCACGTTCATCCCTGTGTCAAATATATAAGTCGATTTACTATGCGGTGTGGCGAACTTGCTAACAATGACTATTACAAGTTACAATTGTTTGGCCATTCATTAATTGTAGTTGAATTTCACTTGGTACTCTAATTTATTGCCATATTTTATTCAAACATGGCAAGAAATGGAGGAGAAATTTAATGCCTAGTTCTTCTAGAAGGACAGGAAAATTTCTATGGCCGATCTTGCTCAGTTTTGGTAATTATCGAAGAATCGGTCAAAAATTATATTGTTCGGTTTAAAAGAGCAAAAAGTTAATGTAAAGTAGTAACGACTAAGGCTAAATTTGTACAACTAGCCCAAGATAGTTTGTAATTCAAACTCCATAAAAAATTCATCAGAATGGAGTTTTCCCACCTTTATGATTTAACTAGAAAGGTATCCCAGTATGAAGCTCTTCTTCAGGAGGGAATAAGACAGAAAAACTCGTCAGTTGGGACATATTATTATGATCCCAATTATGATGTGGCAGTAGGCGAAGTAGTGACCAAATAGAAAATTGTTTGTTTAGTGCTAGTTAAAACAGAAACAACTGTGCCAACCACATAAAATCCTCGAAGGACATATACCTTTGATATTACATGGGCCGATGAAATGTTTGATATAATGTTGGCCAAGAAATTTATCAAAGTCCTTATCAATCATAAAATACCTACAGCCGAAGAGTTGGAAAATACTGAGTAATGCAAATGACATAGAAGTCGATTGCATTCTACTAACAAATGTGTTATTTTCAGGAATGTTATCTATGACAACATTGACAAGGGATTACTACAACTTTTTAAAAAAGAGAAAGAAGCTATATGTTAATCAACATCTATCCATTTCCAGCAAGCATGGAGATTAACATGGCAACGGTCAATCCATAAATATTGATTCGACCGCGACGAGAGTTTGACTTTAGGGCCAGTAACGACCAGGATGCAGTACGTCAACCTAAAGGAAAATTTGTGTTAACATGGAAAGTGGCTAAAGAATTCCAACCAAAAATAGCATCATTAAACTTTCGTGATCAATGTACAATGCCAGTTCGGCCGACCAGGCAGTTACCTCAGTCGAATGTCCAAGGAAATGGTCGAACTAAATCATGGCTTAAGACAAAGATGAAGGAAGAAGAGCCATGTCATCAATAGAAAGAATTTCGATAACATGTGAACAACCATCAACCAGCTTTGATGCTAGAACAAAGGATGGTTAAACCTCCTCTAATCTAGGAGGGAATATGGAGAAGGTTTAAGCACCCTAAGTCTCCCTCTTGCTCAAGTGATGTCGTGATTCATGTAGAAGCTTTCCTATATAGATATCTACCTAAGGTTTAGATCTAAGGCTAAGGTGAGGGATTCCTTTAAGCTTACACTAATTTGAGTTGATATGATTTATCTTGTTTTTACATACTTTCATATTACTGTGATTTTTCATGCAATTGACACTACCAAAAAAGGGGGCAAAGGATTCAGACCACGTTTATTTTTTGCGATGGATATAAACCTTATCTACGTTTGCTACGGTTTTAATCCATAGCTGAAACTCCAGAATCCATAGCTAAAGGTTCAATTTTTAAGGGTGGACGTTCAATTGCTACTGTTTTCCTTTGGTGTTGTTCAACCGAGATTATTTCGAGATGATTTTTTGATATCAACCTGAAAAGATTGTTTACAGATGGATTTACAGTTTGGATTAAACAAAAACATCATGGTGGGGCCCATAGAGCCCTACCAGATCTAAAGCTCAAGCTACCGTTTTCATTTGTACGGTTAAAATGTGTTAGTTTTGTATTTTATGTTAAATAGTGGTGACTCGTTCATAGAAAATGTGGGTTTGATATATGGCTATCCAGACCATCCAAATAATGGATCTTGTTTAGATGGCTTATATTTATAATTATTTTATGTAATATTATCTTAACAATCAACTAAATGGACCATATATTGTACGACTGTGAATACAGTTTGTTTTATAAACTATGGAAAACTCACATTTTCTGGATTTGGATTCTTATCCCAATTCAAAAGAGGAAAATTTATTTTCCCTCATTCGACCGCCCATTTTTTTCGGCTCCCTTCCCTCTTTCGAGCGCCATCTTCATCGCCAATCGATCGCCTTTTAAGGTGATGATTTGGAAGATGGAATGCTTCCCCGCCCTACAGATGCACGCCGACTGGGTGAGGGATGTGGCGTGGGCCTCGAATCTGGGGCTTCCAAAATTGACGATCGCGAGTGCTTCTCAGGATGGGACGATTGTCGTATGAACGGTGATGAAGGAAGGGGATCAGTGGGAGGGGAAGGTCTTGAACGATTTCAAGACGCTAGTGTGGAGGGTGTCATGGTCACTGATTGGGAATATATTGGCAGTGGCAGACGGGAACAACAATGTAACGTTGTGGAAGGGGGCGGTAGGTGGAGAGTGGCAGCAGGTGACGACAGTCGAACCTTAGATCCAGGTTCTTGGGTTTCTCTCTCTATTGCTTTCTTCGTGTTTTGTGGCTGTGACTGTAATTTTTCTTTTTTCTTTTTTCTTTTTCCCTAGTGAATTTCTCAGTGTGTTTCTCCATAATTTGGTTTGGATAAATTTGGTTAATATTTGTTAGGTGCAGCCCTTACCATGGGGCCACCTCGATGTATTTATTTTATCTATTTTTCCAAATCATTTTAAGGTATGTAGATCCAATTCTCAGGTGGACAATAGCATGGGAAAAGGTGATGATTGACCATTAATCGGCCACAAAAGTTTTGAATCAAGCTGATTTTTTCATTATTTATTTATTTATTTATTTATACCATCCATGGAGCTTTGTTTGACCTTATCAACATGTTGAATGGCAAATAAAAATTACAGAAACATTACAGTGGGTCGTAGGAAGTTTTTAATGGTAGGGTGTTCAATCACCACTGTTTCTGATTATATGGTCCACCTGAGATTTGGATCTTCGTTTTTTGGGCTCATGCCATAAAATGATATGGAGAAACAGATGGATGATGTAGGTATAAAACATATACATCAAGGTGGGCCCCACTGTCTTGGGTGAGGCCCGGTCGCCTCTTGGGTTTTATTTTATTTATTTATTTATTTCTGATGTGGTCCTTATATAGTTGGTCTGTTGGATTAACAATTTGGTTGTTATCGTGGGACCTACTTGTTAGTGCTCAGGGCCTAGGATGCTACCCATGTCCTGGTTGAGGATCATACCTGAGTTGGGAAGACTGGTGTAGTTGAATGCATGTCCCATTGTGGATGGGCCATTGGTTGTAGGGAGGCTGATTCAATGGTTAAGATTGTCTAATTTGAGATTATCGGAGTTCTGGAAGATCCTGACGGTGGAACTGTTTACAGTAGTACTTTTTAAGCTTCTTTAGACTGTTTTAATTTCATGCACAGATTGAGAGCCTCATGGGATTCTAAATGTTTGATGTGAGTGAGGCCTGATGTGTGGGGCCCCTGTTTATGTACATTGTTAGCCAACCAGACCAATCTGACTAAGAGCCTCATGGGATTCTAAATATTTTTTCTCAAACCATTTGGATGGGCCAATAATCCAAGTGTTATAATCATCTAATCACACGCCTATTCTGGATTCCTTTAGATCAAGGGTTGGGATTCATAAATCCGGGCTCCTACATGTACAAACTTGCATATCACCATACAGTTCCTCACACCCACAACGTATTTTTGTTATGGGATGCCAAACAATCAGCCCATCTCCTTCCTTGATACTTCACTTGAATTAACAAATAACAATCTTGTGTATATATACAGTGAGAAAGCATTGCAATTTAAACTGACTCTATCTTACCTTACTCGTACAAAGTGAAAAGGCCAAGCTATATGTCCTGGGGGGGGGGGGGGGGGGGGGTGAATAGGACTATGCCAAATTTAAATTAAAATCAGCGGAAATAGAATAAACCAATATCCTTACAATTATGAATCAATTCACAATGCTAAATTTAAATCACCTTGATAAATAAGTATTGAGAGATTGATACAAATTTAGTTCTAAGGACATCCTTACACCATAATAAACAAGGGCTTATGGTAGGACAACCTTATTTCTAGAACATCTTTTGGATCAAGGACTCAATTTTAATAGAAGTAAGTAAAATAGCAAGGAATTGAAATTAAATGCAGAAGTATAGATCTAAATTATTACAACAATCCCCACACTTGCTTGAAATGTAAATAGTTACAACATTCACATCCACTTGTACATTCCACACAATTGAATGATAAAAGATATGAAAATTAAGCAAGCATTCAATCCACAAGACAAAGAGTTATAGTGGTTCGCCTGTGTGTACACCAACTGTCTTTCAACAGCCACACAGAAAGCTACTCCACTCCTAATATCCTCACACAGGGGATATTAGCGTTCACTATCAAATAGGTTTTCACAGGTTCACCAAAAACCTTTACAATTGTGTCTTTTTCACTTGGGCTTACACAATTCAAAAACCCCTCTTTTCTGAGTTTTCTGGTTCTCCTCAGATAACCAATACAATGAGATTTTTCTGGTTCAATCTCAAACAAAACCAGTATAATGAGATTTTTCTGGCTTAACCTCAAACAAAACCAAAAGTAAATAAATTTTACAGAATTGTAAAATTCCTGGATTTCTCCTTTTCGTAGCAGCCCGGTAGAACCAATCGGAGTAGATGATTGAATGTCAAAATTCAATTTCCAATACTCACATTTATAAGGTTCTAAATTCTAATAGATTTTAGATTTAACTTGTTAGGCGTAGCTATATTTGATTTTGATTCCAAGAAGAAGGAATAAGATAATTCCTCTTTTCAAATAAGATTGGAATATAGAAACAAAATCAAATTAAATAAGCTAGTTAAAAGGAATATTAAATAAGCACAATGTAGCTTAAAATAAACACAGACTTATCTCAGAGTGATCACTTGAAAATTCTTGAATTGAATCGAGTTAAAGTGTGAAAACTCTGAATTTCGTGTTCAATTTATAGAACCAAAAATCGCTCCTACGACTGGTCTTAGAAACCTTCGACTGGTCGTAGCTCTAACAGATATTTGAAAAATTGAGTGCGATCTTTGAAAGTCGTTCCACGACTGGTCGTGGGAAGCCTACGACTGGTCGTGGGAAGCCTACGACTGGTCGTGGGTCACCTACGACTGGTTGTGGATCTCTACGACTGGTCGTAGGATCATAGATTACGTTGCTGGACTTTGAGTCGTAGCTCTACGACTGGTCGTGGACGAGTCGAAGCCACACCTACGACCGGTCGAAGGACCTCCAGGACTGGTCGTGGGCGTACCAAAAATTCTGAAAAATCTTCAACAACTTAGGACTGGTCGTGAAATTTCTTGGACTAGTCGAACCAATGCTAGGACTGGTCGTAGAATAGACCAAACTTATGTAAAATAAACATTTGATTTATGTATCCAAAGTGACCTACTTAAAGGGTCAACCTAAGGTCATTCAAACCTGAACCATGTCTTATGGACATTGAACTTCAACCATTCAACGAATGTAGATTGTTTGAACCATATCAGGCTTGAGATCATGAACTTGTTGTAACTTTAAACTTGAGATCTTCATCAGCATAAAAACGACTTCATGCGTTGCTTATTAGTCTTGAAGTCATTTCTTGAGTTGTTTCTTAAGACTTGTAACTTCTTGAACTTCAATAATGTAGCTTCTTGAGACTTCATCATTGTAACTTCTTGAACTTCAATAATGTAGCTTTCGAGACTTCAACATTGTAGTGTTTATGCAGTGTCTTGAATACATATAAATCACCATACAAGCACAAGACACAGATAGATGTTGACACATCAAAATTTGACAACCAAAGGAGCATGAGACCATAGCACTTACACAAAGTACAAGGAATCAAGGTGCTTTGAAAGAGGTTTTGGCTAATAGCATGAGAACTATATATTTTTTTTTCCAACGAGAACAAATCATAAAAACACATCTATTTTTGTTTCATTTTGTTGTAATTCCAGGTGTAGCTTTGAAAGAGGTTTCTTTTACATCTTTTTCTTTTAAAAAAATGTTGTTACTTTGGCTAATGGCATAAAACTAATTCTTTTATTTCAGCCAGATGAAAAAAATGTTGTTTCATCTGCACTTTTCTTTTTTCTTTTGGAATCTCTACGAATGTCAATCCGAGTTCATACTTCTATGCAAGTTTGATTTACCATTCCTTTTTTGGTTGAAACTAATGGACAGCCTTGATGCTATGGAAAAGCAGGTCTTTGAAACCAAGTTTGCCAAAATTGGAAAGAGATTTGCTAATTCCACATACGTGTGAGCCCTGCCATCCACGTGCATTCCAGGTTTGGACAATTTAACTTAATTACTTGCATTCTAGGTATATGTAATTTTTTTAGCAATTTTTAAGTGCCCGCCTTTCATCCATCAACTCTGCCGGGATTACTAACTTTTTGTTCTCTTGTCTGAATGTATAAATAAAAGACAGTCCACCACTAAATACACCCAAAGCACAAACTGAATGGTTAAGCTATGTTTTTTCATTGACAAAAAGAAATGTAAAGTGGACCCACATGTCAATGCATATGTCTTATGGGCCACAGATTTTGGCGATGTTGTTATATTAAACGTAAGGCGTGTTTGGATGCAAGGCATGCTTAGTTGAATTGAACTAGAGGAAACAAAGAAAAATGGAAAAAAAAAAAAAAAAAAAAAAACGATCTTGAATCAGGTATCATTATTCTAATTTGAATGAGGTTGGCATTGCATATCATGTATTTTAATTCAGACTCAAAATCATTTGAATTTGCAGTTTCGGTCTTTTTTTCTTTTTTTTTTTCAATTCCTCTCTGTTAAGCTTTAACTCCTGTGATTCAATTCAAATATCATTCTACATACTATTCAAATTCAAATTCAATTATCAATCAGAGCAAACTTGGATGTGTGGGATTAATATGATAAATTAGGGTATTTTTTCCTTTCAAAGAGAAGATGATGGAAGGAGAAGCAAGAACTGTTGATTGTTTAAGGGGAAGATTGCTTACAAAGAGAGTGACTTAAAGGCTGCAAAAGAAGATGCATAAATCATGGGTAAAAAGGTCTTTTTCCTTTCTTCTTCTTCATTTCCTTTTGCTATTGGCTTTTTTTTTTTTTTTTTTTTGAAAGACTACTGTCATTTCTGTTATATTCTTCTTCATTTCCATAGTTTTGGTTTCAAACATGTAGTTTTGAAACTTGGCAACAATTACATTTTTCTCTAACTGCATTTTTCAGATTCAAGTTTATGTTGTTGTCATACATGCAGAACAATTCTTCTATGTTTGAGATTTTCATTCTTAAAAAAATTAAATAAAAAAAAACATGAGATTATGTGGTGGCTGAACATCAAGATTTACTAAATGCTTCAAAGTTCTCCTTCTTGTAGTATGGAGTCCCAAAAAAATCTCTCAGATTGAATGATTCAATCTTTTGATTATACAAAGGTTATGGAAAGCATCCATTTTCAAAGCAAAAGAGCCGAATTTCGAAGTGTTAAGATAATCCAACTAAAAGATTTTTATTGTTTTCTATCCATGATACAAAACAAGACTCATTGTCTAGATGGTTAAGATCACTGGGAGACAACCTAGTTTCAAGGACTAAAGCCCCGGCACAAAAACATGCACAAAAGACATCCTTAAAGGGATAAAAGTGGACCAAATGCACTGGCACACAATAGTGCCTTCTATAGTAGTGTGTTCACTACATGATCAGTAGCAGCACATTAGAATTACCACAACAAGAACAGTTGGTTGCCGAGAATAGACATCTAGAATCCTACGTGTTTTCTTTTTTGTTGGCATGCACAGGCTCATGCACTTGCACATGCACATGCTATGCATTTGTATTAATGCTTTCGTTGCACCCTCTTTAAATCCAAATCATGGACTATCATACATGTTGAGAGTTTGCATTAAAGGTGCAACTTGTGGGTTCAAGCCCAACATTGAGTCCCTTCAGGTTGGGTTCAAGTTGGAAAATGCCAACCCAATCCTAAATTTTGGGTTCATGTTGGGTGAGGAAATTGGATTGGGTTCCAATTGGGCACTTAAGTTTGGAATTCACACGAGTGGGGTTACGTCCTCTTTGAGTTCGGTTGGGTTTGGGTTGACCCTCTACCCAATCTGACCCACCCAAGTTGCTCCCCTATTTGCAATGCAATGCATTGTGTTTGCATGATGCCTCACCGAGCGTGAGAAGCAGGCAATGCAAGTTAATATCCTTCACCACCATGTCTTAAACCACACTTAAAATTTCTAAAATATAAAAACCAATAAAGAAAAGCTTATGCCATAGAGACTAAAATCCCAAATAACTTGAAAGCATCTCAACTTTCTAATAGTTTCAACGAATCTGATCTGGCAACACAAAGTCACAGACATCATTGATCAGAATTACATGAACAAATTAGGCCTCGATGCCTAGAATGTTGTCTTAAGCTTCCTAGTTGGTGGCCTAACCTTCTTCAACACCAACGGGAACTTGATTTTGGAATCATGAAATTGCTTGGTATTCTCTCTCTTGCAAAGCGAGTCAGGTATGGTAGCTGTCTTGATGATCTGAATGCAAGGAGACCTTAACCTGTGGCGAGAAGCCATCTCTTCATACATCTGCTCAACAACACCATTAAGAGTGTTGTCCCGATATTCCTTATACATATTGTGGTAACCAGTTCAAGGGCTAAGGATATTGATGGTTTATATTGTTCATACTGCAAACAGTCTATTAATCTATTAAAGAGACATGATTTGGAATTGTTGACTCAACCTTGTAGGATATTGAGAAGTACAGATTGGGGAACCCTAAATCATTCCATTACCTCAACCAGCGAGCAAGAACAGGTCAGCCTTCCCCTGTCAATCTGATGCTATGTTGGGTCCACCTATGGGTAGAAATTATTTCTTATATTTGGTTGCTCAATCAGATTTTTGATAGTTATGTTTTTCAGGAGATAGACCCATCTGTCGTTAAGGATGAAAAGTCTAGATTCCATCTTAAAATGACAGCTGAACTTCTCTTATTTTCCTTTTTCCTTAGGCTGAAACAGGCCTTAACCTTAGGCTGAAACCAGGCCTTCTTCAGGCCACACAAGGGAGCTGAAATACATCCTTCAGCCAGCCCCAAATCAGATGGTTTTGTTGGCTGTCGAGGTGGTCCACACATACAAAGACCAATCCACTCATTAGGTGGTCCACAAATACTTTCAACCAGACTGACATTTGTGCACTGGTTGGATGGTAACTTATTGTACAACTAGCTGTGCGTGAGACCTCAACAACCAAATGCTTTTCTACTACAAACATCGAACATTGGTTAGTCAAATCAGTCTGATTGGGTTGATAAAAATTTCAAGCTTCTGGAGCAGAACTGCAACTTGTGTTTCATGCTATTGAAGGTGTGTAGACTTGAATTTGATGTTAAAATCAACAAAAACAATACCTTTTTTGTATTAAAAATACATATCGTAGCTTACATTAAAGATACTGTCTCTCTGCTATTACATATTTTGCTGAATGAATGGGTTTTCTAGGTCATGTGCATCATGCATGTACAGGTTATCCAACATATGCTGAATCATTGAACTATCTTTGGTGTTGGATTGCTCTTGTTGTTTGAGCATGCCTGATCTGTTGTACTAATGCAAGGAACATTGAAATGGCTTTTAGGAAAAACTTTAATAAAAGAACAAGGCAGCATGATGTTGTAACTGGACAATTACAAAAACAGATGACACATCATCTGCTGTCAACCTTGCTTGTAATCTCCTTCCATCTACTGATGAATCAAGCAGTTGACTATAATCTTTACACCAATAACATTGTTATATATTTAAAAAAAAAAAAAAAATTTTGTAATACAGTCATCCATGCTACTAACGTTATTTATACAAGTTTTTTTTTTGTTTGCTTTTAGGAGGGTGTTTGCCTTACACCAATAAACAGCATTCAAAAAGATTATTATACAAGTTTTATTTTATTTTATTTTATTTTATTTTATTTATTCAAGTTTTTTTTTTTGTTTGTTTGCTTTTAGGAAGGTGTTTTCCTTACACCAATAAACAACATTCAAGAAGATCATTACTGTTAGCATTACAAGTATGTTTACAACTTCAATTTCTTTTTGGACTATAATTTTGTTCAAGATGTGTGTGGATTGGCCTTTATTGCCTTTCCTATTGTAGGTTAGTTCCATAAAGAAGGAATATGATCAAGCCCAATTTGAGCTTAATTTGAGTCGTTCAAAGATGAAAGAATGTGATGCTGAGATCAGTGCCATTGTCAAGGAGCAACAGAAGCTTCAACATAAAATTGGTGATGCAAATGTTGAGAGAAAAAATTAGAAAATGAGGTACTTGCAGTGGTTATTTTGTTCCTATTTTATTTAACTTCCTTGATCTATGAAATTGTGTATGTGTTCTTGATAGAAACCCACTCTTTCCCATTCACACAGATTAAGCGAATGGAGATGGAACAGAAAGATTGCTTCCTGAAGGTAGATAAACTACTAGAAAGGCATAGTTGGATTGCAACTGAGAAACAATTATTTGGAAAAAGTAGGACAGATTATGACTTCTCATCTCGTGATCCTCAAAAATCAAGGGAGGAGCTTGAGAAACTTCAAGCTGAACAATCTAGGTGTGTGATTAGATTACTTGTTGTGTTGTTTCCTGTGCTTCTTTGTTTTCTTTTCCATGACAATGAAATAGTATGATTCAACACCTAACTGATGTTTGGTTTTGCAATTTTTTTGAAAGAAGAAGGTTAATGGACATGCATCTCAGTTAAGATGATTGATTGCTTTCAGCCTTGAGAAGAGGGTCAACAAAAAAGTTATGGCAGTTCGAGAAAGCTGAAGATGAATACAATGACTTATTATCCAAGAAAAACATCATTGAGGTATATTGTTGTATTTCTCAGCCTGTAAAGGATCTCGTCTTTTAAAAAAAAAAAAAATTTGAATTTATTTATATGTCTGAAGTTGTTTGTTTACTGTATTCTTCTCTTGCTTAGAATGATAAGTCAAAAATCAAGAAGGTGATTGAAGAGCTTGATGAAAAGAAGAAGGGAACATTAAAAGTTACTTGGGTTAAAGTGAACAAGTGACTCAACACTTCTCTGCTCTCATGTTCCAGTTCATATTTTGTGCTTTCTAGTTGAAAATCAAGAATGTCATTTACTTTTGTTGGTATATTTCAGCGAAAGATATTTCCTTTCCAGATTATGTTAGTGTGCGTGATTTCAGTGTTTCAGATGGCTGAAACTATGGTCCAAATTATAGTATCCGGCTTCCTTGGATCCCAGGATTAGAAGAATTCGATGGATCCCGGGGACATGCCGTGTTTATGTATTTGCTCGAAATTAATGGAGAATACCCGGATGTGTGTCGGAGCTATCCGGATGAGAGGGGGTCCGTGGAAGGTGGGAACCACTGTTATGACCATGATGAAGTTGTACATTTTCTATGGACAACATTGGAGGGGCCTGGCCATTTGGACAGGCCATGTTTATGTATTTGCTCAAAATTAATGGAGTAGATCCGGATGTGCGTCAGAGCTATTCGGATGAGCGGGGGTCCCTAGAAGGTGGGAACCGCTGTTATGACCATGATGAAGTTGTCCATTTCCTATGAAGAACATTGGAGGGGCCTGGCCATTTGGACAGGCCGTGTTTATATCTGTATTTGCAGGGACCACACCCTTAACCTAAAACCCAAACGTAAACCCGATCCCGAACCCGAACTCGATTTCCTATACCTAAACCTTAACGTATTCTCAAATCCCTAAACTTAAACCTACACCTATTCCTAATCTCAACTCCCTAACCTAAACCTAAACTTGAAAACCCAAACTTAAACCCGATTCCAAACCCGAACACGATTTCCTAAACCTAAATTTATAACCTTAACCTAAACCTATTCTTAAATCCCAAAACATATAACCTAAACCTAAACCTTAACCTATAACCAAAATCTATAAACTAAAACCTAAAACTAAACCTAAAACCTAAATGTATTCTCAAATCCCTAAACCTAAACCTACACCTAATCCTAATCTCAACTCCCTAACCTAAACCTAAACCTAAACTTGAAAACCCAAACCTAAACCCGATCCCGAACCCGAACCTGATTTCCTAAACCTAAACCTTAACCTATTCTCAATTCCCTAAACCGTAACCTATAACCTAACCTAAACTTAAACCTATAACCTACACTTATAATCAAAACCTAAACCTGTAACCTTAACTAAACGTAAAACCTAAACCTAAACCCGTTCTCGAACTAGAATCTGAATCCCTAAATCCTTAGCCTAAACCTAAAATCCAAACGTAAACCCAATCTCGAACCCGAACTTGATTTCCTATACCTAAACCTTAACATATTCTCAAATCCCTAAACTTAAACCTACACTTAATCCTAATCTCAACTCCCTAACCTAAACCTAAACCTAAACTTGAAAACCCAAACCTAAACTTGATCCCAAACCCGAACACGATTTCCTAAACCTAAACTTATAACCTTAACCTAAACCCATTCTCAAGTCCCAAATCCTATAACCTAAACCTAAACCTTAACCTATAACATAACCTTAACTTATAACCTAAACCTATAAACTAAAACTTAAACCTAAACCTAAAACCTAAATGTATTCTCAAATCCTTAAACCTAAACTTACACCTAATCCTAATCTCAACTCCCTAACCTAAACCTAAACCTAAACTTGAAAACCCAAACATAAACCCGATCCCGAACCCGAACCTGATTTCTTAAACCTAAACCTTAACTTATTCTCAATTCCCTAAACCGTAACCTATAACCTAACCTAAACCTAAACCTATAACCTACACTTATAACCTAAATCTAAACTTGTAACCTTAACCTAAACCTAAACCTAAACCTGATCTCGAACCCGAATCTGAATCCCTAAATCCTTAGCCTAAACTTAAAACCCAAACGTAAACCCGATCTCGAACCCGAACCTGATTTCCTATACCTAAACCTTAACGTATTCTCAAATCCCTAAACTTAAACCTACACCTAATCCTAATCTCAACTCCCTAACCTAAACCTAAACCTAAACTTGAAAACCCAAACCTAAACCCGATCCCAAACCCGAACCCAATTTCCTAAGCCTGAACTTATAACCTTAACCTAAACCTATTCTCAAATCCCAAAACCTATAACCTAAACCTAAACCTTAACCTATAACCTAAACCTATTAACTAAAACCTAAACCTAAACTTAAAACCTAAATGTATTCTCAAATCCCTAAACCTAAACCTACACCTAATCCTAATCTTAACTCCCTAACCTAAACCGAAACCTAAACATCAAAACCCAAACCTAAACCCGATCCCGAACCCGAGCCCGATTTCCTAAACCTAAACCTTAACCTATTGTCAATTCCTTAAAGCTATAACCTATAACATATAACATATAACCTAAACCTAGACCTTAACCTAAACATATAACCTAAACCTAAACCTAAACCTATAACCTTAACCTAAACCAAAACCTATAAACTAAACCTTAACCCATAACCTATAACCTATAACCTAAACTTATAACCGATAACCTAACCTTAACCTAAACCTAAAACCTAAATCTAAACCTATAACCTATAACCTAAAACCTAAATGTATTCTCAAATTCCTAAACCTAAACCTACACCTAATACTAATCTCAACTCCCTAACCTAAACCTAAACTTGAAAACCCAAACCTAAACCCGACCCCAAACCCGAACCTGATTTCCTAAACCTAAACTTTAACCTATTCTCAATTCCCTAAAGCTATAACCTATAACCTACACCTAAACCTAACCTAAACCTATAACATTAACCTAAACCTAAAACCTAAACTTAAACCTAAAACCTAAATGTATTCTTAAATCCTTAAACCTAAACCTACACCTAATCCTAACTCAACTCCCAAACCTAAAGCTAAACTCGAAAACCCAAACTAAACCCGATCTCAAACCCGAACCCGATTTCCTAAACCTAAACCCTAACCTATTCTCAATTCCCTAAAGCTTTAACCTATAACCTATAACCTATAACCTCAACCTAAACCTATAACCTAAACCTAAACCTAAACCTTAACGTACACCTAAACCTATAACCTTAACCTAAACAAAAACCTATAACCTAAACCTTAACCTATAACCTATAACCTATTACCTATAACCTAAACTTATAACTTATAACCTAACCTTAACCTAAACCTATAACCTAAAACCTAAACCTAAACTTAAAACCTAAATGTATTCTCAAATCCCTAAACCTAAACCTACACCTAATCCTAATCTCAACTCCCTAAACTAAACCTAAACCTAAACCTAAACTTGAAAACCCAAACCTAAACCCGATCCCGAACCTAAACCCGATTTCCTAAACCTAAACCTTAACCTATTTTCAATTCCCTAAAGTTATAGCCTATAACCCATAACCTAAACCTATAACCTGAACCTAAACCTAAAACCTAAACCTAAACCTATAACCTTAACCTAAACCTATGTTTTGAGTTTAAAAGTCCATCCTAGGTTTGAACACATTACTCATATTGGATTTCGCCATAGTTTAGAAGATTTGTAGGTACATGTTCACTCCCCAAGTATAGGGTTGTGATGTAGCAATAAACTCGGTAAGATCGATGTCGAATCCCACGAGGACTGATCGTCACAATTCAAATTCACGATTCTTCTTAACTAATTCAACTAATAATTGAACGAATTACTAACACAAATTTATGGAAAATAACTATTGAGAATAGGGAAGAAAATTCAATTAGAGAAAGAGCACTAGGACTTTCGAATCCACCCCTAATTATCCTAACCCTTGTTTTGTCTGTTAATTTACCTTAATCTAGATTGATACCACTTGCATAGAGAAAGCACAATCTGTGTCCTTACTCGGGCATACAGAATGTCTAATTCCTTTAAGCAATGCCATGAATAACATATCCCATGTCCTTGGTCGGGCACATGGAATGTATAGTTCATTAAAGCACCCTGTTTCTTCCTCTATAGGAAACTTGTTCATGATCAGACACAAGCACCTAGAATAAGCATCCAGACAACATCCATATATAGACTCTGGTCGAGTTTATAGATGGAGAAGTATAGAATTTAAACCAATCAAGCCCACTTAGAGAAAGAAACACACCAATCAAATCAAAGTAAAATCATAATATAACAAGAGTATTCAAATTAGGGCTTCATCTCAGCCCTAGCTGAGAGATTAGTGACCCATAAAATCCATTAGAAAGATTAAAAAAATTCATAAAAATAAAACACCAAACCAATCGATCTCTCTCTCTTCTCTTCTCTTTCTTCTCTTTCTTCTCTCCCTTGCTCTAGATCTGGACTTCCCTACTTCTGAATCACTTTCCCACGTCCAAAACTTCTCTTTTATAGCTACTGGAAGGTTGGAGTCAGTGGCAGAGTTGTAGCAGGACACGGAGTGTAAATTTTTGCAGCCATGATCGGTGGGCCCCACAGAAGTATTTTCTGTAAAATCCACCCCGTCCATTGGATTCAGAATGAAATTTCAGTCAAGAATGGGTGGTTTTGAATGTCCATTGACGCGGCCCAGATAAGAAAACACAGAAAGATCAGATTTGAACGTTGCAGGGCAGCCCTTTTGTGGCCTCTGTATCACACACATGTGCACGCATGATTGCAAGTAGCAACATGTTTTTGTAGTATTCGCGGCCGTCTACAAGATGGTTTGTTCAGATTGGCCGTACGGGCCATGTGTGGGGCCCACTGCCATTCGCAAAACGGACCAGCGGCGTCTGTTCGCTGATGGTAAAACGGGGACGCGGATCCCTTCCGCTGTGACAATGGTGGGGCCCATTTTGATTCTTTCATTGACAGATCTAATTCGTTCACCGAATTCATCTCGGAATTTCGGTGGGAAATATATAATTTTTTTCCGTTTTGGTCTGGTCCACAAACTATCTCATTATACCGTCCATTCTGCGTTTGAATGGCTAGATTTCACTCCTGATGATCATTTACAATTCTTCCACCTAGGCGGTGTTAATAGGCTTTGCGTGGATGTGATGGACGGTCCGGATTGTCTCTATGGACAATAGGTGGGTCCCACAACTGTCCGCAAGATGGACAGCGTGCGGACGCTGTCGGAGCTTCCGTTTCTTTTGCTGAAGAAGTCGGTCAAAGCCGACTTTGACCGCTGGTTCGGTCCAGTGTACACCGAGTGCACTTATGCACTGTGCATGCTCGTTGTCCGTGTGGGTCCCATGGATATGTGTATATAAAATCCGTTCCATCCATTCACTTTATCACTCCATTTAAGGCATTGAGACTGAATTTGAGGAAGTTCCAGATATCTGGTGGGCCCCAAATTGAAGATTAATGGGCTGATCTGTCCGTTGGGCCACTTTCTGAGATCTTTAGTAGATGAAATTTAATATGTACGGTTAATTTATAGCCCTCATCCCATGTATGGAGTTTCGAACTAATCGGATGGCGGGAACCATGTGATCTTGCATTCTGGACCCTTTTCGGGCTCCTTTGGCTTGCTTTCCTCAGATCCCAGGCGTGTAAAATCTTCATTATTGGTTCTCTGGAGTCTATCCCGTGCTCTGGTGACTTGGGAGCGTTAAAACCATACTTGTAGTGCTTTTTTTCAGTAAATGCTCCTACTTACACCCTGTAACAAAAACACTATTAAAATATTCCATTAAGCATTATCATGTACATATCATTAGGCAATTACTGGGGTCTGATATGCAATATTCGACCCTGATCACAACCCCCAACCAACATTTTGCTAGTCCCGAGCAAAACATGCGAAAAGTAATTTCAGAAGTAAAAGGTAATTCCTGTAAACCCGAGTGACTTATGAAATAAATAGTCGAGATGTGATCATTCTAAGATTCATGCATGGTGAGTGGGATTTTCTCCCGGAATCAAGTTCACTGTAAATTTCATAATCAAGTTCAAAATATTAATCCATTAATTAGAACAATTTTAAACATTGAGTTCCATGAGTGTATAGTGTAATCTCGGCTTACAATCATTAAAAGATCCAATTGTCAATTTCATGATATCATTAGTAATTCGTGACAACCAAACTTGAAACCAACATTAGCATTTTAGATCATCTTTTCGTTCTATCAGCCTTTGATTTCCTTTATAAACAGTGGTGCCAAGGAGGGGAATCAAATCCGCACCTATAGGGAGCAAACCTATGGTGAAAACTTGTCGCCTAACTCTTTTCTCATGTCAACTATGGGGAATCGAATCTTCATCTATAGGGAGCAAACCTATGATGACGATTATGCGACTTACTCTTTCAATTCTTCTTTATAAACTAATGCTAAAAATTTTGTTTTTCAGGCTGGTTCCTTTCATGCTTAGTGATTACTAAGTTAATCATTCAATTATCGAACCAGAAAACTTAATGTGTAAGCGAGATCTGATATGAGAAATCATGTTTCAATCAATGTTTACAACTTCTAAGCATGGATTAACAATTCAATCTTAAGTGTGAAATCTGCCAGACAACTGAATCCAAGAGTCATAAATTACTCACATTCTGCATCTTGTAATTTCAAAATCACAACTATCCTTCAACATCACTTTGAATTCAACAGAAATTCCAGAAAAATTTTAAAAATTTTCACAATTTTGCTCAAGACCAAGAAAATACTGATTAGATAACCTAATCTCCCACCCCCAACCTAAAATCTACATTGTCCTCAATGTAACAGATATAAACATGCGATGCACATGAGACAATGAAAAGAAAAGAGGAGTGAGGGAAAGATAGTACCTGGACGGAGAGTCAAGAGGCTTTCCAAAAAATATCAATATAAAAGCGAGTCAGCACAAGAGAGAAATCAACAAAAACAAAATAAAAATAAAATCCGAAAAAGAAAATCCTACCTATACCACTTTTGCAGGTGCTCTCGATTGCATTTAGCGTATGCAACAAGCCTTTAAACCCCTAGGTTACCCCTAGTGGACGAGTTGTAGTCTCGTGAGGGTTTGCAGTAATGTTACCCACAAACATTGAACTAAAAAAATGAAATGAAAATCTGGGTTGCCTCCCAGGAGCGCTAAGTTTAACGTCTTCAGCCAGACAAAAACGGACCATGAATTCATTAATCTTTAAGACCAGGGTTCGCCAAAGAACTTACCTCAACACTGTGGTTAACCAATCCCAGATGAGTGATGTGAGTTCCCATGAACTGTGCTATCTGAAATGAGGTAATTGACACTATCATCAAACAATTTAAGGACTTCTGCTCGAACAACTTCTTCCATGTTAGGATCATGCTTCCTTTGCATTTTACGTGACATTTCTGCAGCATGATCCTTACATACAGTGGGGCACACTCCTTGTATTTCTGCTATCTTTTGTTCAATTGCTGCCTTATAAGTTCGAAGAACATTAAGCAACCTGCTCTTCTTTGCCTTCTCATAGTTAGGAACTGTGCTGTCAGGCAGAGTCTCAAAGGGATGAAGAGATTCCACTTTCGCTCTCCATTTTTCAGTCTCCAATATCGAAGTAGAGTCGAGCAATGCATTGACTTCGTGGATGGGACTATCTATGTCAAAATCCGTGCCATATTATGCTAAGCAGGTCTCAAGTGGATCTTCAAAAGATTTACAGAAGGAATCCTGCACTAGACTCTCGATCATGTCCACTTCAAATATGTTATCCAAATCTGCGGATTGTTGTCCTGCATTAAAGACATTGAGTTTAATATTCATGTTACCAAATGACAACTTCATAACTTCATTCCTGCAATTTATAATAGCATTAGATGTGGCCAAAAATGGACGACCTAAGATGACTGGGATCTGACTATGAGGATTCTGGACAGGCTGAGTATCTATAACTATGAAATCCACTGGAAAATAAAATTTATCAACCTGGATTAACACATCTTCAATAACACCTCGGGGCACCTTGATAGATCTATCAGCTAGTTGTAATGTTATTTTAGTCGGTTTCAACTCACCAAGTCCTAGCTGCTCATAAACCGAATATGGTAACAAATTGACGCTCGCCCCTAAATCAAGTAATGCCTTCCCGATCTTATGATCTCCTATGCCGCAAGAAATGGTGGGAGCTCCTGGATCCATAAATTTAGGAGGGGTATTATGTTGAATCATGGAGCTGAGCTGCTCTGCAAGGAAGACTTTCTTATGAACATTCTGCTTACGCTTTTGAGTGCATAAATCATTAAGAAACTTAGCATAAGCAGGGACTTGCTTGATAGCGTCAAGCAACGGGATGTTGACTTGCACTTTTTTAAACACATCCAAGATTTCATCAAAGTTGTTTCTTTTCTTTATTGGTGCCAGACGTTGAGGAAAGGGTGCTTTGGGCACGTAGGGTGGCACATTAGTGTCTCTTAGAGAGTCAGAGAGCTTTTGGACTTTAGATGCATTGGTGTGTCTCTCTGCTTCATCTTGATCTTCTGTTTTGGAATTTGATTCATCCCTAGGCATCTCTATTCTGTTTTCAATCTGTTTGCCTGACCTAAGGGTAGTGATTGATTTGGCTTGCTCGTGATATTGCCCTTGGTTGGAATTAGAGCCAATCTCATACTATCCCTTTGGATTAGCCACAGGTTGGCCAGGGAACTTACCCTTCTCTCTCTCACTCAATGTAGCAGCTAGTTGACCCATTTGTACTTCCAGCTTAGCAATGGATTGCGCATTTGCATGTAAGCTTTACTGGTTGGCTAGTAAGGTTTGTTGGGTGTCTTTTTGGAATTGGAGAGAACTCTGCATAAAAAGATGGAGTGTATCCTCAAGAGATGGTTTCCTTGATTGTGCAAGCAGTTGTTGATATTGCAGAAACTGCTGAGGTTGCATAGGAGGATTTTCAGATGGTCCTCCTTGTTGTGGTCCTTTTGCCCAAGAAAAATTTGGATGCCTAGCCCACCCTGGGTTGTATGTGTTCGAGTAAGGATCATTCCCAGGTTTTTGAAAAGTATTCATAGCATGTACTTGTTCAGAGAGAATTTCTGGAGATGCTGCACCAGATGGACAAGACTGCATAGGATGGGCAGGACTAGAGCATATGGCACAAGCTTCGGCTTGAGTTGTTTGTGGAGGTCCATTATGTAACATCAGAGCATCAACCTTCTTTGTCAGGCCATCAATTTTGGCATGGAGATCTGGCGTGACTCCTATCTCATATATACCACCTCTCTTTTGTGGTTGGGAACTTCTGTCATCTCTATTTGAATAGTCCCATTGCTGGGAATTTTCACACAAGGTTTCAAAGAAGTTCCATGCTTCGACATCACTTTTGGTCATGAATGACCCTCCACTGGTGGCATCAACCATGCGACGGTTCTGGGGTGTCAGACCGTCATAGAAGTATTGAACCTGTTGCCACTTTTCAAAACCATGGTGTGGACATTTAAGAAGTAAGTCCTTCCATCTTTCCCAACATTCATGAAAGTGCTCTCCCTCTTTTTGTGTGAAATTAGTGATTTCTCTACGGAGAGCATTAGTTTTGTGAACAAGGAAGAACTTGTTTAAGAATTTCCTAGACAATTGGTCCCATGTAGTGATAGACCCAACTTCTAGAGAATTCAACCATGCTTTCGCCTTATCCTTCAAGGAAAAAGGAAACAGGCGTAGGCGGATTGAATCGTCTGAGAAGTTTTGGAACTTAAAGGTGGAGCAAATGCCTAGGAATTCTTTCACATGATGATATGGGTCCTCCTTGTCTAAACCATAAAAGGAAGGCAACAACTATATGACCTCAGTCTTGAGTTCAAAGTGTGCTGTCGTGATGGCTGGCAACACTATGCATGAAGGTGCATTAAACTGGACAGGAGCTGAATAATCCCTAAGCGCTTTAACTTCATTCTCGTTCGCCATTTCAACTGGGATGTCTCTCAATCTTCTATGGAATATTCTTTCTATTTCAGGATCACAAGACGCTAGTTCTATATCTAGAGATCTACGTCCTAGCATAAACTAAGTAACAACCTAAGAGAAAGAAAACTAGAACTAGAAACTATGATATTCTAAAACAAGTTAAAACTATGTAAATAAGAATGGGAAGAAAGAACCCGAAAACGGAGATGATTGATGTCAGAAGATTTAAGAAGCTCCTCCTTCACTTAGTAGCTTTCTTCCTCAATTCCTGAAAATAGAAACAAAATCAAATCAAGTTTCCTAAAATTAAAAAAAATAAAAAAAATCCTAAGCAACGGTTAATTTCTAAAAAAAGAAGGTTTCTAAAAAATAAAAAGAAGAGTTAGTTTCTAAAAAGGAAAGAAATCCTAGAATTAGAAAGTTACTACAAATAAAAAGCTAAGTAAGTTTCTAAAAAGGAAAAAGAAATTTCTAAAACTAGAAAATAGAAAGTTACTTAAGAGAAGAATCCAAATCTAAAAATAGAAAATTTAAAAATTCAAAAGAAATTCAAGAATTAGAAATTTTCTAAAAAGTAAAAACCTAATTCTAAAAATAAAAATTAGAAAAAGTAAAGAATTTAGAAAGGGATTACCAAATTAGAAGTTTATCTCAGGACCCTACAAAACAGGAAATAGGTTAATTTCTAAAATAAAGAAAAGAACTCTTAAGTTAGAAAAATCCTAAGCTATGAATTATGATAAGAGAGAATTCTAAATTCGATTTGGAACGAAACAGTCCCTGGCAACGGCGCCAAAAACTTGTTCACTCCCCAAGTATAGGGTTGTGATGTAGTAATAAACTCGGTAAGATCGAGGTCGAATCCCACGAGGACTGATCGTCACAATTCAAATTCACGATTCTTCTTAACTAATTCAACTAATAATTGAACGAATTACTAACACAAATTTATGGAAAATAACTATTGAGAATAGGGAAGAAAATTCAATCAGAGAAAGAGCACTAGGACTTTCGAATCCACCCCTAATTATCCTAACCCTTGTTTTGTCTGTTAATTTACCTTAATCTAGATTGATACCACTTGTATAGAGAAAGCACAATCTGTGTCCTTACTCGGGCATACAGAATGTCTAATTCCTTTAAGCAATGCCATGAATAACATATCCCATGTCCTTGGTCGGGCACATGGAATGTATAGTTCATTAAAGCACCCTGTTTCTTCCTCTATAGGAAACTTGTTCATGATCAGACACAAGCACCTAGAATAAGCATCCAGACAACATCCATATATAGACTCTGGTCGAGTTCATAGATGGAGAAGTATAGAATTTAAACCAATCAAGCCCACTTAGAGAAAGAAACACACCAATCAAATCAAAGTAAAATCATAATATAACAAGAGGATTCAAATTAGGGCTTCATCTCAGCCCTACCTGAGAGATTAGTGACCCATAAAATCCATCAGAAAGATTAAACAAAATTCATAAAAACAAAACACCAAACCAATCGATCTCTCTCTCTTCTTTCTTCTCTTTCTTCTCTTTCTTCTCTCCCTTGCTCTAGATCTGGACTTCCCTGCTTCTGAATCACTTTCCCACGTCCAAAACTCCTCTTATATAGCTGATGGAAGGCTGGAGTCAGTGGCAGAGTTGTAGCAGGACACGGAGTGTAAATTTTCGCAGCCATGATCGGTGGGCCCGAAGGAAGTATTTTCTGTAAAATCCACCCCGTCCATTGGATTCAGAATGAAATTTCAGTCAAGAATGGGTGGTTTTGAATGTCCATTGACGCGGCCCAGATAAGAAAACACAGAAAGATCAGATTTGAACGTTGCAGGGCAGCCCTTTTGTGGCCTCTGTATCACACACATGTGCACGCATGATTGCAAAGTAGCAACATGTTTTGTAGTATTCGCGGCCGTCTACAAGATGGTCGGTTCAGATTGGCCGTACGGGCCATGTGTGGGGCCCACTGCCATTCGCAAAACGGACCAGCGGCGTTTGTCCGCTGATGGTAAAACGGGGACGCGGATCTCTTCCGCTGTGACAATGGTGGGGGCCATTTTGATTCTTTCATTGACAGATCTAATCCGTCCACCGAATTCATCTCGGAATTTCGGTCGGAAATACATAATTTTTTTCCGTTTTGGTCTAGTTCACAGACTATCTCATTATACCGTCCATTCTGCGTTTGAATGGCTAGATTTCACTCCTGATGATCATTTACAATTCTTCCACCTAGGCGGTGTTAATAGGCTTCGCGTGGATGTGATGGACGGTCCGGATTGTCTCTATGGACAATAGGTGGGTCCCACAACTGTCCGCAAGATGGACAGCGTGCGGACGCTGTCGGAGCTTCCGTTTCTTGTGCTGAAGAAGTCGGTCAAAGCCGACTTTGACCGCTGGTTCGGTCCAGTGTACACCGAGTGCACTTATGCACTGTGCATGCTCGTTGTCCGTGTGGGTCCCATGGATATGTGTATATAAAATCCGTTCCATCCATTCACTTTATCACTCCATTTAAGGCATTGAGACTGAATTTGAGGAAGTTCCAGATATCAGGTGGGCTCCAAATTGAAGATTAATGGGCTGATCTGTCCGTTGGGCCACTTTCCGAGATCTTTAGTAGATGAAATTTAATATGTACGGTTAATTTATAGCCCTCATCCCATGTATGGAGTTTCGAACTGATCGAATGGCGGGAACCATGTGATCTTGCATTCTGGACCCTTTTCGGGCTCCTTTGGCTTGCTTTCCCCAGATCCCAGGCGTGTAAAATCTTCATTATTGGTTCTCTGGAGTCTATCCCGTGCTCTGGTGACTTGGGGGCATTAAAACGATACTTGTAGTGCTCTTTTTCAGTCAATGCTCCTACTTACACCCTGTAACAAAAACACTATTAAAATATTCCATTAAGCATTATCATGTACGTATCATTAGGCAATTACTGGGGTCTGATATGCAATATTCGACCCTGATCAGCACATTTTTGATTTCTTCATATATAAGTGTTTTTTTTTTTTTTTTTGTCTTTCTTCCTTTTGAGATGTGTACAAAGGCATGCTTGTTTGATTGTGTCTACAAATATTGTTTTATACAGGCTGGCAAGCTAAAGAAGTTAGTGGAGGATGAAATTCATTTTCTCAAGGGAAGGGTTTCAGAACTTGAAAGTGATCTTATGTCGAAGTCCACAGAAGTTACATCTACAGTTTTAAGGAAAAAAGAAACTCTATCTTCTGCATTTGCTGAAATTGACCGTCTGAAGGAAGAAAATTCTGTAAAAATGTGAGCATTATTGAATGCATATGGAGGGTGTTTACTGTGTTGGAGTGTATTTGTTTCTTGCATATGAGGGCACGCCTTAGTTGTAATTCTTATGATAAGTTAAGCAAAGTGAACTATTGTTTATTTAGAAATGTGAATGTAGGATGCATTGTATGATTTGATTGCTATTTGTAATAAATGCATCGTTTTTTTTTTTCAGATTGCATTTTATGTACTATTTCTATCAGTATTAAGCTTAGATGAGTTATCAATCACAGCAGGTTCTTGCAATGGAAACAGGTCGTATTATTATTTTACAAAAATAGCTACAAATATAATTCGTAGCTATAGCTCGGCATTCGTCCGTAGCTATTGGTATCCATTGCTACGAATATTGTCCGTAACTATTGGTATCTATTGCTACGGATATAATTCGTAGCTATTGGTATCTATTGCTATGGATATTATTGGTGCTATTGGTATCTATTGCTACGGATAAAATTCCTTTTACTACGGATACAGTCTGTAGTACGTCTGCTATTGGTGGGGTAGCTAAAGGCGTTGCTACGGATATAACCCGTAGCCATAGGTATCTATTGCTACGGATATAATCCGTAGCTATTGGTATCTATTGCAACGGATTATATCCGTGGCTATTTCTATCAATTGCTATGGATATAATCCGTAGTTATACTTTTAGCTACCCTACCAGTAACGACGGACGTGCTACGGATTATATCCGTAACAAAAGGTCTTTTGCTATGGATTTTGGCCGTAGCCTTTACCCGTTTTTCTTGTAGTGTGATCGATGGACCGTTATGAATCATTTATCATTTTAAGAATTATGGTTAAGGTATGATTTTAATTATGTGTGATTTTTATGAATTTATATTGGGTTTTGGATACAAGCCTTGCCCTTTGCCAATTTTGATAGCGACGCGTGCTTCCACTCCATATTGAGTTGGCCTCTTACTCCTCTCCCTTTATTCTTGTTGAGTTAGCCTATTTGCTACTCTTCTCTTTATTGAGATAGCTTAATGTTACTTTTCTCCTTTATTTGATTAGCCTTGAGTTACCTCCCTTTATAACTTGGGCGTGTGTCTTGGAATTTCAAATCCATCATGGTTTGACTTATTTCTCTATTAATGCAAGTGATGTACTATAGGCCTCATATATAGTGCTTCATATATTTTATTATGTACGTAATATGCTTTGGGTAGTCACCCTCTTAGTCGACACGTAATTCCATGAATTTTGGGTTGTGGTGCACAAATCGATGTAAGTAATTCACAATACGTGTTCATCACTTCCGGGATTAGATGCCGCAAATAGTCACCTCATGAAAGAATTGTGTCACATAATTCATCTGATCCGTGTGTTGGAGCATAAAAATAATGAAGAAATATTGAAAGGGTAGAAGATCAAAAGAGAATTGGAGAAATGAGAAAGAAAGAAGAAGATTAAATATCATAGTCAGTGGTTGCACTGGTCGCGCAACCAATAGTTGGTTGCGCGGGGTGGGCAATCGACTTCCTCTATTGTGTGGGTCGCGCAACCAAGATCAGAGGCAGTTTATGATGGACGGTCAGATCTGATGCAAGGTGGGCCCCATGACACAAAGATCGAGGGTTCGCACGTGTAAAGGCTTATAAATACCCCACTCCCCCTCTCATTTGAAGAGGAGAAGAATTTTAGAAGAAGAGAAGAGCTCCAAAGGAAGATTGAAGGTGAGAGAGAGCAGTGGCAAGTTGGTTGCGCGGGCTGCACAATCAGGCTATTATATAGCCAGTAATGAAAGGGACCAAGGTGCTGCCGAAATTGTCAAGTTTGATATTCATCGCTTCAAGCTCTCCTTTTGCATAAAGGACAAGCTCAAAAAAGGAAAAGATCAAATGATCAAATCCATACAACATTCCTCTTAAGGAGATGACCAAAGCACAAGTCGAAATGCTATCGAATTTGAGATTCGACATTCAAACTTTGTCAATTTATGTATTTCAAATGATCTATCTTAGAATCAAAGGATATCAGAGGATGTAAATGAACTCAGTATTATTAATAAAATGATTGTTTTATGTATTCTTTCTTTGTTATGTTCTAATACGATAATTCCCCAAATCAAATGCATTTGTTTCTTATTCGAAACAAAATGACGACTCTGCTGGGGACTTATTTATCTTATTTGATATTAACATTGAGAGTATTATAGAACTTTCATTGTAGTTTGGAGTCTTTCGACGCCAAAATGGCGACTCTCAATGGAAACATCCTCCCCTTCATCTCTATGATAGATTATGTAATTCTTCAAATACTAACTATAATTTAATTCTATGTTTTATATTGAAGATCGAACTGCAAATTACGACCCATGGCAATTTCTGCGAGGAAAGTGAACTTCTATTTCACTACGACTGGATTCATGGTGGAATATGTGTCTAACCAGCCTCCGAAGCGCAGGGCTCAACATCTTGCAAGCAAAAACGACTTAACCCAAGCAATGGTCGAAGTTGTGTCTGTTTCGTCTCAAGCGCCGGAAGGTGACAAAGGTTAGACTATTGTAATGTCTTGCAGGACGAGAGCTCGGAATACGAGATGCCCCAGAATAAATCCTCATTCGCCAAGAGTTAGAGGACCGATAACACGTAACGCTACTAAGAAGAACCCCGAACTCGCCCCTCCTGCGATATATCTCGAGCGAACAATTCCGCAGTTAACATCGCGCAACTTCCCAGCTTTGGTTGTCCCAAGAGTCAAATGGACAAAAGAGCAAAACGGTAAGGCATTACTAGTAGGCTCACTGTAACGACCTGTAAATTTCCGTACATTGGCTCGAGTACCACCTCGACCAGAAATCAATTAGGATTAAATCCTTTAGAAATTTAACAAAGTTAACTAAGTACTAAACTCGGTTAGCCATGAAATCCGTTGGGATTGCTTTAAATACGATCTGCAAGACCCAAAACTTGCAGAATTAGTGACTCTAGGTTACCCTAAAGTCTAGAACCAAACTCATTACCCGTCTGCTCTCGGGAATGAAACGAAACTTCGTATTGGGTCTAGATCACGCATCGGGAGTCCGATTAACATGAAGCTAAGGAACTAGGACCGCCCCACTGGGCTTGACAATCATCTCAAAAATCAGATGATTCCGATGTCCCACGGCCATTCGTTTCGATCCGGAGCGAGGGAGTGTGAAAAACACTATTCCCTTTGAAAATAAAATATCTAGAATAGTGATCTGGCATCATTCGGTTGCGCGTCAGTATTAAGCAACCTGACCGTCAGAATCAGACCAAATTACACCCTCAGATTAAGAAAAATTTCAGGAACATTTACATGTACTTGGAATTTCTGATCGTAGCACACTGAACGTTGAACTGAAAGTGGTCCGCCACGTGCGATCTGGGAATCTGATCGAGTCGAAAACGTAATCCCACGTGGATCCATAGATGGTGAGCGTAAGTCTGACGTTTGGCTCAAGGAGGGCCACCAGAACCTCCCTTTTGAGCTGGAAAAGTGGCGAAATGCCTATATATGCAGTCACCCTTGAACCTGAGTCTATTTGGGAATGTTTTTGGCTATATAAGGGGCTTAGAACAGCCCCTCTCACAGCCATACGAATTTGCGAGAAAAACCCTAGAGAGAGAGAGAAAAGAGAGAGAAGAGCTTGGAGTTTGTAGGCGATCTTCCTCCTGCTGCTCCCATTCATCACACGGCCTACACCGCTCCGTTCTAGGTGTTTTCCCAGCGGTATCCATCCCGTTTGAAGGTAAGAAACCCTAACCCTAGGTCTGATTTGAGGTAGGATCGTTGTAGGTTATGAAAAAGCTAATCGATTCCGCTCTTTAGGCTAGGAAACTCCCGTATACGGAAGCTCTACTACCCTTGCTGATTCGTTGGAATTCCAAGGGCCAAGGTGAGGACTTTAAGTGTATAAGTTACACTTTTCAACGCTTTCAATGTCAGATAATGATAGATTCATGATCTGCATGTAAATGCACATGTACAAAGTGCTTTCCGTTTCCTGTTTCGATTAACGTTGTAGAATATGGAATTTCACATACTCTAGGTATACGTAGAAATACCGTATACATTTTTTTTTTTTTTGGAAAAATGTTTGACATGTTTATTTAATGTATGATTATATAATATGTGGATAAAATACTAGTTTGGCGAAAGGAATCGCTAAAATACATGTTCGCTTGTAAATGCCTCGTATGTTGAAATTGTGTATTCTAGAAATACCGCATATGTGTAAATTTTGGAATCGTAATTGTCATGATCATTTGTCATATGAATATGGTATACGTGGATAAAATAACCGCTTGGTGAAAGAATAGCCCTAACACGTATTTTGCTAACATACGTCGTGTATGTTGGAATAGTGTATTCTAAGTATTTGTGTAAATGCTCGTGTGTGTAAATGTTCATGTATTAGTGCCTTGGAGAGGTGCTGATATGGGATTTCCGACTCCCTTAGAGTCATGTAGGATTTCCTCCATGTGGTGGTTCGCTAGAACCACTCACTTGTAATGTGTACGTAATTGTAACCCTATATGGATAGTGCTTTACTACATGCCTTACAACATGCTTTACAACATGCTTTACTCCATGTTTTACTTCATGCTTTATAACATGCTTGCTAACATGCTTGTATTGTTTGTTTATCATGCTTTACTCCACATGCTATTGATGAGAACTGTTTGAGTTTGGGACTATGCCTATAGTCCAAACATTCCGTACCAGACTTGCGATTGTGGCTGAGATTCATGTCGCCACAAAAGACGTGTCTGGCGAACCCGAGTCGTACTTCGGTTGGCGATAGTGGTTGGCTACACGGAGTGCTTTTGCGCTCCATATCGCCCAACTTGTGGTGCGCTCGAGCTAGTCAGGCTCGTCAAGTAAACCGAAATGTACTTATGTGTTCACCATGTTTGGTCGCAACTGCTTGAACCTAGGGTACCAAACTTACCAATGGCGATCCCGTTTAACCATGGTACCTCGATCCGCTAAGTCGCATGAGCCGGGCATGGTGGTATGGGACACCGTGGTCGAGCTGTCGGCCTACGCTGGGGCCATGTGCCTCCCCGTAGTAACCATTGCGCAACTAAACTCGTGAGCCGAATACGGTGGTATGGGACACTGTATTCGAGCTGTCGATACTTACGGCGAGAGCCGAGTACGGTGAGACCTGTGCTCGTGCTGACGGGCGACGAGTCTTCCGTAGTATCATCGAGTACACTCCAAGGGTCTGTGATTGGCGACGAGTCTTTCACAGCAACTAGAGTGTGAGTTGAGCCGAGTACGGTGAGACCTGTACTCGAGCTGACGGCTAGTGACTGAGCGTAGTACGGTGAGACCTGTACTCGAGCTGACGGCCAGCAATTGAGCCGCATACGGTGAGATCTGTATCCGCGCTGACGGGTGACGAGCCCTTTGCGATACCTTCACTACGCTTCTCAAACCATAATATCATATGAGATTATCTAGGATTGACGACCCTAGAATGGATCATGTTTGGGGAATGATACAAGGGAGGTACCTTAGTTTCCCAATACTGCTGTTTGAAATGGACTAATAAAAACTTGGTAATCATGAGCATGATCGCACCGCATGTGCTTTGTAGATGTGGCGCACTGAGGGAGTAAGCATTCGCGAACATAAGATGATGTCGCTTGAGGGTGGTTTGGCAAGGGCATACAGCATCATGTCATTTCATTTTTGCACTTAACAAGAGTATTTAGAAATGTTTGATTTGTACTGCTTTATCATTACTGCTTGATTGATTTGATAACATGTTAACCTATGCTTTATTGTTCCACTGAGTTAGCTACTCACTCCCACGTTACGGGACGGTGTTTGCAACACCCACCAGACTCTGTCGCAGGTGTAGATGGCGCCTTGGTTCAAGAGCCGGAGCCTGACTTCGATGAGGATCAGGAGGAGTTCTCCTTTATGCAGTATTCTGACGGCTTTGCTTAGGCCGGCTGCATCGCAGGATTTTCAGGGCCTCCCTTGAGGATTGTATTTTGGTTTTTGACTTAGAAACAATACATGTATATTGGTACTCAGTTAATACTCATACTCTGGAGTTCATAAAATTTTGTTACTTTACATACTTTGAATATAAAATTTCAGTCTTCCGCTTGCCTTTATACAATTGAACTGGAGTATGAATTACTGTTTTGGTATAATCTCATTCATGTTTATTGCGCTAACTCAGACAACATTTAACCAGCATTGTGTATGTTACATAAGTGATGCGTTGGAACTCAGGAGTTGAGTTCATACTCGACCCCCGAATTTCAGGGTGTTACACTCACCGATGTCCGTATCACCCCAATCAATCAGTAGCGATGAGAGCACAGAGAAGTTGAATGATACTCCATCTTCCCCTTTCTTCGTAAGTCCTATTACATCAACATATTCCTGTCCCACTCCAACTACAGCTTCATCAGAGAGTAGAGATGTCACAGTACATATGGCAGGAACAAAGCAAGAGAACAAAGTAGGAGAACATGCCGACTATAGAGGACCGTATGAATGAATTGGTGGAAGCACAAAGAACACTAATGGAAGAGTGCAGAAATCTCATAGAAGTCTTAACGACCCAAGCACACAATGTATCCCAAATAGTGGCTCCCCCGATGATGGGCACAATGAAGGGACAAGAGAACCAACCCGAAGGCTTTCAACCACTGGGGGCAGGATCACTTAGGTTTGTCCCGGCAGCGAGAACTGTGACACAAGAGGAGGTGAGGCAAGTTGTCGGGGAAGCTGTCAGAGTAGAAAGGGAGCGTGAGAATGTTGGCCATTTCTGATATCAAATGTCGTACTCACGAGAGGTAGAAGACATCTCGTTCCCAGCAAACTTCAAGCATCTAGATTTTCAGAAGTTTAATGGTGAGGAGTCACCGGAGGAACATTTAATGCACTTTATTAGTAGCATGAGGAATTTCTCTACGATACCGCAATATTGCCTATGATTGTTTGGACCATCTCTGAAAAGCATAGCATTCCGATGATATTCCAGTCTGGCTCCGGTATCGATACATACTTGAGAGAAAATGTAGGACGCCTTCATGTCAAACTTCTTCTCTTCAGAACGCGATGTCAATATTACGGAATTGGCTTCTGTTTAGCAAACAAAGGGGGAACTGGTAGAGAAGTTTATAAACAGATGGAAAACATTGGGAGCCTTGTGTAGACAGCTGCCGAAAGAAAAGGACTAGGTCAAGATGTGTCTGAACTCCATAGAAACAGGAATCACGTTCGGACTCACTAATGCCGATATCAGGACTTTCCATGACCTAGCCACTAAGGCCCATGCTGTAGAGCTGATGACTCGAAAGATGTCAACGTTTCACTATTAGACAACTAGGAGGGGACCCAGTAGGATGGCCGTAAATACCGTGGATCATGAAAAGAGAAGTCAATATGCAAGAGATTCGGGAGGAAAAAGGTCAGAACGGAAAAAAGAATTAAACCGGCCAAGAAACAAATACAATGAAAAAAGGCCCAGAGTGCTCAATTCTCACGAAGGGTTTGCGTTCGATAGGGAAGATGTTATCCCTATGATGAACCAATTACTAAAAGTCAGTACGATAGAATTACCAGCACCTAAGCGCCCTAAAGACGTGACAAGAACGAGAGAAAGAGATTTTTGCCGCTATCATCGCCTGGTGGGACATTCGATGGAAAATTGTTATAAGTTGAAATGTATAATACAATGGATGATAGACAGGGGTGAAATAGTGATTGGAAAAAAAAAGGAAAGGGATGCAACGGCAGCAGTGAATGTGTTGACAATCCGGGAAAAGGCCCAAGAAAAGAAAGAAAAAGAAGACTGTAAGACGACAAGAAAGGTAGCGGTGATTACGCTATGATCAGGAAAGAAGATAATAAGCCCTACGAAGCAGAAAACAGGAATTATAAGAAGGAAAATTGTCGAAGTACAGAATGATAGTGATAAGAGAGAAGAGAAGAACGAGACAACAAAAGTAACCTACAATGTGGTAAGTCATTTGAAGGGCATATCGATTCGATTGAGCGTCTACGATGCGCTTAAGTTGTCAGAAGAATTTCGGCAGAGCTTGATTCAAGCGCTATCCGATCACGATGTCAGAGAAACCTTGCTGGCGGAAATGGAAAACGAAGAATATAAAGAGTGAGAAGACTGCATGCCAGTCGTTTCCTTCTCTGATGATGATTTAGTCTGTGACACAGGGCATAATAGGCCGCTAATGATAGTGGGCCATATTGTGGCAAGAAGGTTAAATGGATTATGGTTGATAACGAATATGCAGCGAATCTCTTACCACTCTCAATGTTGAGTAAACTGGGTTATCGTCGTTCTGATCTACGCCCTAGTGGAATGATGATACAGGGCTTCAATCAGGATGAGCAATGCGCACTTAACAAAATTACAGTGACGCTGGAGATAGGAGAGCTAACTACTGATGTCGTGTAGCACATTATAAACGCAATGACGACATACAATCTTCTCATAGGAAGGCCATGGATACATCAATACGACATTATACCCTCTACTCTGCATCAATGCTTCAAGTACTGTAAAAATGGGATACAGTATAAAGTAATGGCTGATGCGAAGCCTTATACAGAAGCTGAAGCCTTCTTTGCAAACTCCAGCTATTATAAGGGGTTCACTAAAGAAGAAAAAAGGAATGATGAAAACAAAGCCCTAAAGGACATTCAAGTGAAGATGATGAAAGAAGAAACAAAAAGGCAAAATCATCTAGAACTACAGAAACAAAGAAGAAATTCTATTTTGTGCCGAAACATCTGAGACAACCAGGGCAGCTACCGCTAACTCTGTTATCGCTTGAACAGTTGAAAATTTTACAGTCCAATTGTATAGTGCCATTGCCGTATGTTGAAAGAAATAAGCCATTTTCGATTGTTCCGGAAAGGTTTCAGGTCAGGGCTAGTAGAAAATACCCGATACCAATAGAATTATATACCCCAGTAGAAGCAAAGATAGGGGAAGAGGCCACGAATAATTTGTATTGCGTTAAGCTGACACTGCAAGATCTTAAAAAATATAGCCCAGTAAGTAAGAAAATCATGAAAAACATGAGTTTCAATTACGAAGAACCCACTGGCCTAAATCATGGGAAAGGAATTCAGATTCTTATTGGGGTTGGTCAGGAAAAGCGAGGAAATTTTCAAGGATTAGGGACAGAATCATCGGTGAACATGTTCACAGTTGAGCAGTTCTCAGAGGAAGATCTTAAAATAGTCGAGCATCCTAAAATGGCCCCTAAGAAAATGGAAGACGGGGGGCAGCCAACGATAGAGAGTTTACGAGAAGTAAACTTGGGTACAAAAGAAGAGCCAAGGAACACATTCATCAGCACCAGTCTTTCTAAGGAGGAGGCAAAGAAATACGTTGAACTTCTCAAAAAAATAAAGACGTCCTCGCTTGGACATATGCAGAAATGTCAGGTCTGGAGCCATCAGTAGCAATACACCGATTGAATATTTCTAAGGAGAAAAGGCCGATTAAACAAGCACAAAGGCGATTTCACCCGGACTTGGTTCCCCTGATAGAAGAAGAAGTGAGCAAGCTGATAAAAGTCAGGTTTATCGGGTAGGTGAAATATCCCAAGTGGATATCAAAATCGTCCCAATAAAGAAGAAAAATGGGCAAGTCAGAGTGTGTGTCAATTTCAGAGATCTGAATGAATCTTGCCCAAAAGATGATTTTTCTCTCCCGATAACTGAATTGCTGATTGATAGTACGACTCAATATGATGTCATGTCCTTCATGGATGGTTACGCCGGTTATAATCAAATTAGAACGGCACCAGAAGATGAAGAAGCAACAACATTTAAAACCTCGGTGAGAATTTATTGCTATAAATTCATGCCATTTGGTCTCAAGAATGCTAGGACAACATATCAAAGGGCGATGCAGAACATCTTTCAAGATATGATGCACAAGCATATTAAGTGTTATGTGAACGATTTGGTAGTTAGGTCAAGCAATCATCAAGAACAATGCAAACATCTGACATCAGTTTTCCGTCGACTCAGAAAGAAGCAGTTAGAAATGAATCCAACTAAATGCACTTTTGGTGTGTCATCAGGAAAATTCCTTGGTTTCGTCATTAGGCATAGGGGGCATCGAAATCTATCCAAAGAAAGTTAAAGCCATTCAAGATATGCCACCTCCAATGACATTGAAGGAATTGAAAAGCTTACAAGGGAAGTTGGCATATATTTGTCGTTTCATTTCAAATCTAGCAGGAAGATGTCATCCATTCTCTCATTTAATGGAAAAAGGGACGAAGTTCATATGGGACAAAGCTTGTCAGAGTACATTTGATTCGATAAAGGAATTGCTCAAACAGCCGCTGGTATTGACAGCTCCTATAAAAGGAAAGCCGCTCATTCTGTACATACTGAGAATTCATTAGGAGCCTTGTTAGTACAAGTACATGAATATGGGAAAGAGACTACTTTTTATTATCTAAACAGAACTCTGATGGGCGCAGAATGCAATTATTCCCCGATTGAAAAGGAATGTTTGGCGCTGATATTCGTGGTACAGAAGTTGAGGCATTATTGTCTCTCCCATGACATAACTTTAATCTCAAGAGCAGATCCATAAAGTTTTTTATGACGAGGTCGATGCTGTCAGGAAGACTGGCCAAATGGATGTTGATACTTTCAGAATATACAATCACGTATGAGCCGGCAAAAGCAGTGAAAGGGCAAGCAGTGGCGGACTTCCTGGCAGCCCATCCTGTGACAGAAAGCGAGACCATTAGCGACGATTTTCTTGATGAACAGGTTATGTTGGCTGAGTGACAAAATCAATGGCATATGTATTTCGATGGCGCTTCTATAGCATCAAGGACGGGGGTCGGGATGATATCATTACACTTCAAGGCGACTTGTTACCTTACTCTTTCACGTTGGGTGCTGCGTGTACGAACAACGAGACCGAGTATAAAGCCCTCATCATTGGAATGGAAATTGCTCAAGAAATGAAGATAAAAATCAGTTGACGACTAAATTTGAGATAAGGAAGCAAGAGCTCTTACCATAATATCGAAAAGCATAGTAGTTATTGGAACAGTTCCACCATGTTGAAATCGAACATGTACCGCAGTCTGAAAATACAAAAGTAGATGCTCTGGCCAGCCTAGCAGCAGCTCTGTCCTATCCAAACCGGAGTCCTCTGCAGGTGACTATAGAAGAATGAAGATTTTTACCCTCTTCAAAGGTTATCGATGAAATTATCGAGGCATTCCCCATATCGTGTTTAGAGGTGACGACAAGCGATTGGTGTCAGCCTTTCGTAAATTACCTCAAATATGATATCTTGCTAGAAGACTCAGCGCAGAGACAGCAAATTAAGCAAAGGTCGAGCAGATTCATCATATGCAACGAGGTGCTATATAGAAAATCTTACAATGGGATGCTACTATGTGGCCTAGATAAACAGGAAGTAAACCAGATGTTACGAGAAGCGCATTCTGGAGAATGTGGGGCACATCAAGCTGGCCAAAATTTATTTCATTGGATACATCGAATGGGATACTAATGGCCTACAATGTTCAATGACGCTATAGATTATGCAAAGCGATGTTACAAATGTCAAATTCACAGAGATGTTATACACATTCCCACAAAAGACCTGCATCAATCTGTAACTTCTTAGCCCTTCCCTGCTTGGGGACTTGATGTTATTGGTCCCATAAACCCTCCTTCATCCAAAGGGAAACAATATATTTTGGCAGCGATAGATTATTTCTCCAAGTGGACAGAAGCGATTGCATTGCGCAGCGTGTTAAAAAAAGAGATGTGGTCAATTTCATCTGACACGCAATAATATATCACTATGGTATCCTGAAGAAAATTATCACTAATAACGGCACTCCTTTCAAGAACAAAGGTATAAAGAAGCTATGTCAGAAATTCTGTATTCACCATTCATTTTCAACACCTTACTATCCGCCGGCCAATGGATTAGTAGAGGCATTTAATAAAACGATAGTGAAAATACTGAAGAAGACAGTAACAGGAAACAAGCATGACTGGGATGAAAAGTTACAGGAAGCATTATGGGCCTACAGAACTACTCACCGGACAACAACGAGAGTAACGCCGTATTCACTGGTGTATGGCGTAGAAGCGATAATCTCGATCGAAACATAAATTACGTCACTCAGAGTGGCAGTACATCAATCAATTACAAAGGATGAAAATGTAAAAATAAGGTTGGAAGAACTAGATTTGCTTGATGAGAAACGCTTGGCAGCTCGGCAACGATTACAGTCGTATCAGGAAAGGATATTGGCTGCCTTTGATAAACGAGTCAAGTATCGTTCTTTCAAAAAAGGGGATATGGTGCTAATGTTGAAAAGACCGATAGTGGTCACCCACAAAACAGGGGGCAAATTTGAGCCCAAATGGGATGGGCCATACATAATAAAAGAGGTATACTCAAATGGAGCGTACAGAGTTGTAGACCAAGAAGGACAAGGTATCAGTATATTGGTCAATGCTCACTTCATCAAAAGATATCTTCCTTGAAGATAATTCTGATTTTGATCTAGAAGATTATCAGAATAATACTTCTGCATCAAAAAGGGGCAAGAATAAACAAGACCACGACCATATACTCTCTTGTCAAACAAATGAATAAAGAAGAAGTTCGCGAGCATAACAAGATTGTATGTCAGTAATTGATACAAAAGAAAAAAATGATCATCACTGTTGTCAGTAAGCGAGCTTTGAAGAAATTGATATCATCACCAAGCTGATATATTGTGAAGACATACGATATCAATGAAGATACCAGCAGAAACAATGATGTATCAATCTCAATCAGATATATCTATCATTCTCGAGACAACAATGGATACTTACCATTATCTTTTAAGGTAGCCTAGCCAAGCCCTAAAAACGGCCAACTACGCATGAGACCTATCATTTTTGCCATTTGAGCAACAATGAGAAGCCAGTGGCCCTAAAAAGCCCGCGAAGGCCATCATATGCACACCTATGCGGGCAGCAGATGAAGTCAGTGACTTAAAGCCCTAAAAGGCCAAAAATCCTCAACGGCTAGTCATGTGTAACACCCATGCTGCCTGTATAGCTTTCCAATAGCATCACGGGGAATGGATGAAAATGCCCTCCCATGAATAGGTCCAACCTTGCAGGCGAAGAAAATGCGGGTTGTAGTGTGAGATTTTTGGCCTTGTCCATAGATAGGCCAACCATGCGTAAGACCCCCCAGATCTTTGGCTTAATTTTAGTAGTAACTCATGAGGAATGGCTTAAACCTACTCATTGATGGACTGGCGGCCCTAGATTTGGTACCCCAAAGGTCGCCTTATGCGCCCCGTGAACTCTAGAGAGTTATTACAGCCAACCTTGTGCGTAAATCCAACCGAGTTCATGGCCCCAGTAGCTTCACTGGGCCCCTCTGATGGATCGCGGTTTGTGAATTCACCAGGCTGTGAGAAGTCCAGTGAACTCCTAAGAGTTACAGATATTATCATGTGAGACTCGACTCCACTACGCAAGAGTCTAAAAAACTACATGGCTCCACTACTCAAGAGGATAAACTGTGTGTGATTATTTGACTAAACTAAAACTTAGCACCGCCAACTAAGACAAAAATCATATAGGAAACCCCTTACTAACAAGTCATAAGAGATGCTTAAAAAAAGGGTATAACACATCAATCAGAACATTACAGAAACATACAAGAGAACCATTACCAAGAACATCATAAAATACTTGTATAATTTATAATTCCAAGAGTACTTGTAATAACAAAAGAAAATATGTCAAAGTTTTATATCTTATAGTTCTCCTATTATGCCTAATGCTGCTAAGTATTGTTGCAAATTTTCTTGAAGATTAACTTGAGCAGCTACGTGTTCCAGTTTGGCGTTTGAGATAATTCTGGTAGGATTCGGGATACCAGCTAACTTTTCTTCTAAGGAGGCAATTAGTTCTCCATTCTTAGCCAGTTCAGATCTTTCGGCGTCCACGGAATGAAGGCTACATTGTACCTTTTCCTATAGTCTTTTAATGTTCAAATCTTCCTCCAGATCCTGCTTCTCCAGCTGAGCGATTTCTTGCTTCAAAAGGGCAATACGGCTCTGGATAGTTACCTTGTTATCATCAAAAGTCTTTAGTTGCTCTCGCAAAGATAGTTGTTCTTGGTCGTGATGAGAAATGATGGGAGTAATTTGAGAAACCTTCTCTCTAGAGTATGCAAGTTGCTTCCCATACTCCAAAATCACGGGCGGGACAATCGCAGTTTCAGCTGATTTCAAAGCGATTATTGAATTATGGAATCTTAGGAGAGCATCGCACACGAAAGAAACGTTGACTTTAGCCATCCATGCAGCACTGTCCAGAACATCTATAGCAATAGCCAGATCTGACCATTGATCAGGATCTTTAAACATCTCGACAATGGCTAACATGGAGTTCCTAATCAACGCCAATTTATACGCAGGAATCTTCTCAAAAGATAGCACATCTGATAAAGTCAAAATGGAACTAGAACTCACCATGCCACTTTGAGGTAAGTTCCCTATTAAGAAATAAAAGGTATAAAGTTATAGAAAAACCATAAGTGTAGATAATATGGAAAGTATAGATGAGGAAAAGAATATACCTTCTGCTGGTACCGGAACAGTAGGAGATTGCATCTCTCTAATAAGAGGGGGATCAGGTCCCACCATCTCAGACCATCTCAGCAAAAGATGGATCCCTAGCTTCAGTGCTTGAATCAATGGTGGTGGGAGTTGGTAGATTAGTTGATTCTACTGGAAAAAATAAATTCGCGGGCCACTGCCCGTGGGGGCAGAGAGAATCTCAGTAAAGCCATTGGTACAACGGGAGGTAAATCTATAAGGAAAATATTATCTGCCTCAGTATTGACAATATGACCACCTGGAATAAAATACGTAAGATAGGGAAAAAAATGAAAGCAAACAAAATAACAAGATTTTCTTACATGGTGAATAACCATATTCCCCGTAGTCTAGGGGTTCATCTTCTCCTTCCCCCACTATGGGTGAAGTCTCTGTAGGAACAACCTCAGAGGTCGAAGGGATATGTTCTTCATTAGTAGGAACATCTTCTGCAATGATGTCTTCTTCGCCGCTAATATCAACTTCCCCCTCCTCATAGTCATCGTCTTGATCCTCTCTTTCTGCCTCATATTCATTAGAAATAGTATTTCCAGATGAGGAAACTGAACCTTCACTCTCTGAATCTCCTTCGCTGGCTTCTTCAATAACAACCTGTTTTGCTTTAGAAAAAAGAGACCAGCTACTCCCTGGTTGAGGATCTACACTAACTAAAGCCGGAGAGGCAAAAGCAACGGTCCCTTCTTGAGGTGAAGGGGAAGAAGCTTGAGCACGCGTTCGAGATCTTGTCATTAGTGAAGAAGGACTGGGGTGAACAGTCCTGGGTGCAGGAGAAGAGATCAGTTGATTTTGACGATGGGTAGAAGAGGTTGGCTGGTCTTGAAGATTGGCAACGTTCTTTGGCATAGGGGAAGCAGTCTCTGTGATTTTCTCCCTCTCAGAGCAGTCTCGGGGAACTTTTTCAAACTCATGAATGACACCGTAAGCTATCCACCCTTCTAGGGTATTGTCAGGTTTCTTTTCACGAATAGGTTCATTTACGGATATTTTGACGCAAAGATGACTAGCAAAAGGGGCATAACTGGTCTCCGCAATGAAGCCTACTCCCTCTTCAATTGTTCGACCCCTAAGCCTTAGTGGTGGAAGCCAGATGGGCTTAGCTACTGGTAGACCTTTCCTTACCAGATAAGACTGATTATATGAGGCCTGAGGAATACGGTCGCAGCTCGGGATAATGAAACAAGAATTAACTCGGCAACCCAACAATTATTTCCATACCATCACCCAATTAAATGGATCGGTACCATAACTCTACATCCTTCGGGTCACTAGTCCACAATCTTTGGGAACTGCCTGATTAAAGCCGAATTGGCAAGCAAAATGACTGGGATAGTACAGTTCTCTCCAGAATTTTGTTCCGTCCTTCAAAGGGAGACTACACGATCTAATCGATAAAAAGAATGCCCTTTCTCCTGGAGTAAGTGACCCTGTGTCTGACTTGTCTATGTCTGTTGTGTAGCGGGGCAAGCAGAAATGAAAATAATTAATCTTGACATCGGAGGAGATGACATCTTTCACCCAGTCATAGGACATCTTCGCCATGGCTCTCTTTTGAAAGAACTAGAGGGGAATCTGAGAAGGATGAACATAAGTTTTCTCTGGAACTTCGAAGGTCCAAGGGAAATATATGCCGAGCCAACCGATGAAGTAGTGCCATGGTATGTAGGTGGAAGCAGAGTCAACGGAGGAACTTTTTATGTGAGAAGTGATATCTCCGAAAGCTCTATAAATTGAACATAAAGCAGGAGGAGCAATGGAGTATTTGACCCCTTCGGCCATGGCACCGGCTACTACAAATAGTGAAGGGCGGATGACATCTGCTGACTTGGAGCTGGAAAAAACTACTATGCTTAGCCAGTAGGCGATAAATGCTGCGAGCTCCTCGTAAATAGAATATTCGACGGGCTATTTTATGTTCTTATGAAGGCCTTCCAGCTCTCGCCAATGATTACCATTAAACCTGGAAGAAAAGGAGAGGTAGGTGAAACCAAGATTAATATGTATTAAGATGCAATAAAAATGCTAATTTGAAAAGAAGAAATGTTGCCGAAGAGCCCTGCTAAAATGGGCTAGCCATTGTATATGATGGATCTTGTGGATATTTGAAAACTTGGACATCTCTTTGAAGAGTTCAGTGGTCGTTTCTGAAATAGAGGTGATATGGTCGGGCGAAGAGACAAAGGCTAATTCGTCGTTGATGGGGACAAATTCATCAAAGAATTTTTCGGTTATCGGCAAACCGGCAATCCTATGAATATCCCAGAGCGTAATGCTCATTTCGCCTTCGGGTAGATGAAAAGAATTGGCAGAAGGGCACCAGTAATTGAGAAAGGCCTTCAGAACAGAAGACTCGTTATAGAAAGGATGTGATGTTGCTTCAATCGCGGTGTAGATATCTATCTTAGATAAGATCTTCGCGTGCTTCGCCAGAATTATCCTGGCCCATTCAGAATAATAATTGCGAGGAGTCAAGAGACCCCTTGTTCTGAATTCTTCAGGACTCCAGATGAGTCGATGTTCACTGAAACGCTGTTGGAGCATCTCGTAAAAATAGGTTGGATACAGGCTGTGGGGATTATAAGATGGGGTGAGAAAGATCATAGAATGAATATCACCGTTTGTTGTCTCGGTTTCGTCGACTGCAGAATGCCTTCCAATAATCTTGGTTCACTGAATGACCAAGACTCTGTATAGGCTAGCCTCGCTTCGTCCATATGATCCCTAGGCTCGCGGTTCAAAATGGAATGGTGACAATGAAGGCTGACTGGAATCACCATGATACCTTGCTTATAAGGGTTGTCAAATTTATGACACCCTCGATCGCGCGAATTGACTCCCAAGAGTTGTGCAACTTCTTCCGGATTATGCTCCTTAATTTTCTCCTGGAAC
>JAJHSJ010000001.1:101759678-101862155 GCA_021015155.1 Magnolia officinalis
TTGCGCGATGTTAACTGCGGAATTGTTCGCCTCGAGATATATCGCAAGAGGGGCGAGTTCGGGGTTCTTCTTAGTAGCGTTATGTGTTATCGGTCCTCTAACTCTTGGCGAATGAGGAATTCATTCTAGGGCATCTCGTATTCGAGCTCTCGTCCTGCAAGACATTACAACAGTCTAACCTTTGTCACCTTCCGGCGCTTGAGACGAAACAGACCCAACTTCGACCATTGCTTGGGTTAAGTCGTTTTTTGCTTGCAAGAGGTTGAGCCCTACGCTTCGGAGGCTGGTTAGACACATATTCCACCACCATGAATCCAGTCGTAGTGAAATAGAAGTTCACTTTCCTCGCATAAATTGTCATGGGTCGTAATTTGCAGTTCGATCTTCAATATAAAACATAAAATTAAATTATAGTTAGTATTTGAAGAATTACATAATCTATCATAGAGATGAAGGGGAGGATGTTCCCATTGAGAGTCCCGCCATTTGGGCGTCAAAAGACGCCAAACTACAAACGAAAGTTCTATAATACTTTCAATGTTAAAAAAATATCAAATAAGAATAAATAAGTCCCCAGCAGAGTCGTCATTTTGTTTCGAATAAGAAACAAATGCATTTGATTTGGGGAATTATCGTATTAGAACATAACAAAGAAAGAATACATAAAATAATCATTTTATTATTAATACTGAGTTCATTTACATCCTCTGATATCCTTTGATTCTAAGATAATCATTTGAAATACATAATTGACAAAGTTTGAATGTCGAATCTCAATTCGATAGCATTTCGACTTGTGCTTTGGTCATCTCCTTAGGAGGAATGTTGTACGGATTGATCATTTGATCTTTTCCTTTTTTGAGCTTGTCCTTTATGCAAAAGGAGAGCTTGAAGCGATGAATATCAAACTTGACAATTTCTGCAGCACTTGGTCCCTTTCATTACTGGCTATATAATAGCCTGATTGCGCAGCCCGCGCAACCAACTTGCCACTGCTCTCTCTCACCTTCAATCTTCCTCTGGAGCTCTTCTCTTCTTCCAAAATTCTTCTCCTCTTCAAATGAGAGGGGGAGTGGGGTATTTATAGGCCTTTACACGTGCGAACCCTCAATCTTTGTGTCATGGGGCCCACCTTGCATTAGATCTGACCGTCCATCATAAACTGCCTCTGATCTTGGTTGCGCGACCCACACAATGGAGGAAGTCGATTGCGCACCCGCGCAACCAACTATTGGTTGCGCAACCAGTGCAACCACTGACTATGATATTTAATCTTCTTCTTTCTTTCTTTTATTTCTCCAATTCTCTTTTGATCTTCTACCCTTTCAATATTTCTTCATTATTTTTATCTCCAACACACGGATCAGATGAATTACGTGACACAATTCTTTCATGAGGTGACTATTTGCGACATCTAATCCCGGAAGTGATGAACACGTATTGTGAATTACTTACATCGATTTGTGCACCACAACCCAAAATTCATGGAATTACACGTCGACTAAGAGGGTGACTACCCAAAGCATATTACGTACATAATAAAATATATGAACCACTATATATGAGGCCTATAACACATCACTTGCATTAATAGAGAAATAAGTCAAACCATGATGGATTTGAAATTCCAAGACACACGCCCAAGCTATAAAGGGAGGTAGCACAAGGCTAATCAAATAAAGGAGAAAAGTAACATTAAGCTATCTCAATAAAAGAGGAGTAGCAAATAGGCTAACTCAACAAGAATAAAGGGAGAGGAGCAAGAGGCCAACTCAATATGGAGTGGAAGCACGCGTCGCTATCAAAATTGGCAAAGGGCAAGGCTTGTATCTATCACCCCACATAAATTCATAAAAATCACACATAATTAAAATCATACCTTAACCATAATTCTTAAAATGATAAATGATTCATAACGGTCCATCGATCACACTACAAGAAAAACGGGTAAAGGCTACGGCCAAAATCCATAGCAAAAGACCTTTTGCTAAGGATATAATTCGTAGCACGTCCGTCGCTACTGGTAGGGTAGCTAAAAGTATAACTACGGATTATATCCGTAGCAATTGATAGAAATAGCTACGGATATAATCCGTTGCAATAGATACCAATAGCTACGGATTATATCCGTAGCAATAGATACCTATGGCTATGGGTTATATCCGTAGCAACACCTTTAGCTACCCCACCAATAGCGGACGTACTACAGACCGTATCTGTAGCAAAAAGAATTTTATCCGTAGCAATAGATACCAATAGCACCAATAATATCCATGGCAATAGATACCAATAGCTACGAATTATATCCGTAGCAATAGATACCAATAACTAAGGACAATATTCGTAGCAATGGATACCAATAGCTACGGACGAATGCCGAGCTATAGCTACGAATTATATTTGTAGCTATTTTTGTAAAAATTGTAATAATACGACCTGTTTCCATTGCAAGAACCTGCTGTGATTGATAACTCATCTAAGCTTAATACTGATAGAAATAGTACATAAAATGCAATCTGAAAAAAAAATGATGCATTTATTACAAATAGCAATCAAATCATACAATGCATCCTACATTCACATTTCTAAATAAACAATAGTTCACTTTGCTTAACTTATCATAAGAATTACAACTAAGGCATGCCCTCATGTGCAAGAAAACAAATACACTCCAACACAGTAAACACCCTCCATATGCATTCAATAATGCTCACATTTTTACAGAATTTTCTTCCCTTCAGACGGTCAATTTCAGCAAATGCAGAAGATAAAGTTTCTTTTTTCCCTAAAACTGTAGATGTAAACTTCTGTGGACTTCGACATAAGATCACTTTTCAAGTTCTGAAACCCTTCCCTTGAGAAAATGAATTTCATCTTCCACTGACTTCTTAGCTTGCCAGCCTGTATAAAAACAGTATTTGTAGACACATCAAACAAGCATACCTTTGTACACATCTCAAAAGGAAGAAAGAGACAAAAAAAAAAAAAAAAAAACACTTATATATATGAAGAAATAAAAAATGTAACCTACAAATCTTCTAAAACTATGGCAAAATCCAACATGAGTAATGTGTTCAAACCTAGGATGGACTTTTAAAAACTCAAAACCTAGGTTTAGGTTAAGGTTATAGGTTTAGGTTTAGGTTTTAGGTTTAGGTTCAGGTTATAGGTTAGGTTATGGGTTATAGGCTATAACTTTTGGGAATTGAAAATAGGTTAAGGTTTAGGTTTAGAAAATCGGGTTCAGGTTTGGGATCGGGTTTAGGTTTAGGTTTTCAAGTTTAGGTTTAGGTTTAGGTTTAGTTTAGGGAGTTGAGATTAGGATTAGGTGTAGGTTTAGGTTTAGGGATTTGAGAATACATTTAGGTTTTAGGTTTAGGTTTAGGTTTTAGGTTATAGGTTTAGCTTAAGGTTAGGTTATAAGTTATAAGTTTAGGTTATAGGTAATAGGTTATAGGTTATAGGTTAAGGTTTAGGTTATAGGTTTTGTTTAGGTTAAGGTTATAGGTTTAGGTGTACGTTAAGGTTTAGGTTTTAGGTTTAGGTTATAGGTTTAGGTTGAGGTTATAGGTTATAGGTTATAGGTTAAAGCTTTAGGGAATTGAGAATAGGTTAAGGTTTAGGTTTAGGAAATCGGGTTCGGGTTTGAGATCGGGTTTAGTTTGGGTTTTCAAGTTTAGGTTTAGGTTAGGGAGTTGAGATTAGGATTAGGTGTAGGTTTAGGTTTAAGGATTTGAGAATACATTTAGGTTTTAGGTTTAGGTTTAGGTTTTAGGTTTAGGTTAAGGTTATAGGTTTAGGTTAGGTTTAGGTGTAGGTTATAGGTTATAGCTTTAGGGAATTGAGAATAGGTTAAAGTTTAGGTTTAGGAAATCAGGTTCGGGTTCGGGGTTCGGGTTTAGGTTTGGGGTTTTCAAGTTTAGGTTTAGGTTAGGGAGTTGAGATTAGTATTAGGTGCAGGTTTTTAGGTTTTTAGGGAAGTTGAGAATATTTTAGGTTTTAGGTTTTAGGTTATAGGTTCAGGTTTAGGTTTTAGGTTTAGGTTAAGGTTAGGTTATCGGTTATAAGTTTAGGTTATAGGTATAGGTTATGGTTAAGGTTTAGTTTAGGTTAAGGTTTATAGGTTTAGGTTTAGGTTTAGTTTAAGGGTCTAGGTTTAGGTTATATGTTATATGTTATAGGTTTATAGCTTTAAGGAATTGAGAATAGGTTAAGTTTAGGTTTAGGGAAATCGGGTTCGGGTTCGGGTTCGGGATCGGGTTTAGGTTTGGTTTTTGATGTTTAGTTTCGGTTTAGGTTAGGGAGTTGAGATTAGGATTAGGTGTAGGTTTAGGTTTTAGGGATTTGAGAATACATTTAGGTTTTTAGGTTTAGGTTTAGGTTTTAGTTAATAGGTTTGGTTATAGGTTAAGGTTTAGGTTTTAGGTTATAGGTTTGGGGTTGAGAATAGTGTTTTAGGTTAAGGTTATAAGTTTCAGGCTTAGGAAATTGGGTTCGGGTTTGATCGGGTTTGGGTTTGGGTTTTCAAGTTTTTTAGGTTTAGGTTTAGGTTAGGGAGTTGAGATTAGGATTAGGTGTAGGTTTAAGTTTAGGGATTTGAGAATACGTAAGGTTTTAGGTATAGGAAATCAGGTTCGGGTTCGAGATCGGTTTACGTTTGGGTTTTAAGTTTAGGCTAAGGATTTAGGGATTCAGATTCGGGTTCGAGATCAGGTTTAGGTTTGGTTTAGGTTTACGTTTAGTTAAGGTTACAGGTTTAGATTTAGGTTATAAGTGTAGGTTATAGGTTTAGGTTTAGGTTAGGTTATAGGTTACGGTTTAGGGAATTGAGAATAGGTTAGGTTTAGTTTAAGAAATCAGGTTCGGGTTCGGGATCGGGTTTATGTTTGGGGTTTTCAAGTTTAGGTTTAGGTTTAGGTTTAGGTTAGGGAGTCGAGATTAGGATTAGGTGTAGGTTTTAGGTTTAAGGATTTGAGAATACATTTAAGTTTTAGGTTTAGGTTTAGGTTTTAGTTTATAGGTTTAGGTTATAGGTTAAGGTTAGGTTATAGGTTAAGGTTTAGGTTTAGGTTATAGGATTTGGGACTTGAGAATGGGTTTAGGTTAAGGTTATAAGTTTAGGTTTAGGAAATCGTGTTCGGGTTTGGGATCAAGTTTAGGTTTGGGTTTTCAAGTTTAGGTTTAGGTTTAAGTTAGGGAGTTGAGATTAGGATTAAGTGTAGGTTTAAGTTTAGGGATTTGAGAATATGTTAAGGTTTAGGTATAGGAAATCAAGTTCGGGTTCGAGATCGGGTTTACTTTTGGATTTTAGGTTTAGGCTAAGGATTTAGGGATTCAGATTCGGGTTCGAGAACGGGTTTAGGTTTAGGTTTAGGTTTAGGTTTTACGTTTAGGTTAAGGTTACAGGTTTAGGTTTAGATTATAAGTGTAGGTTATAGGTTTAAGTTTAGGTTAAGTTATAGGTTACGGTTTAGGGAATTGAGAATAGGTTAAGGTTTAGGTTTAGGAAATCAGGTTCAGATTCGGGATCGGGTTTTAGGTTTGGGTTTTCAAGTTTAGGTTTAGGTTTAGGTTTAGGTTAGGGAGTTGAGATTAGGATTAGGTGTAGGTTTAGGTTTAGGGATTTGAGAATACATTAGGTTTTAGGTTTAGTTTTAGGTTTTAGTTTATAGATTTTGGTTATATGTTAAGGTTTAGGTTTAGGTTAAGGTTTAGGTTTAGGTTATAGGTTTTGGGATTTGAGAATAGGTTTAGGTTAAGGTTATAAATTTAGGTTTAGGAAATCGTGTTTGGGTTTGGGATCGGGTTTAGGTTTGGGTTTTCAAGTTTAGGTTTAGGTTAGGGAGTTGAGATTAGGAATATGTGTAGGTTTAAGTTTAGGGATTTGAGAATACGTTAAGGTTTAGGTATAGGAAATCGAGTTCGGGTTCGGGATCGGGTTTACGTTTGGGTTTTAGGTTAAGGGTGTGGTCCCTGCAAATACAGATATAAACATGGCCTGTCCAAATGGCCAGGACCCTCCAATGTTGTCCATAGGGAATGGACAACTTCATCATGGTCATAACAGCGGTTCCCACCTTCTAGGGACCCCCGCTCATCCGAATAGCTCTGACGCACATCCGGGTCTACTCCATTAATTTCGAGCAAATACATAAACACGGCCTGTCCAAATGGCCAGGCCCCCTCCAATGCTTGTCCATAGGAAATGTACAACTTCATCATGGTCATAACAGCGGTTCCCACCTTCCAGGGACCCCCTCTCATCCGGATAGCTCCGACACACATCCGGGTATTCTCCATTAATTTCGAGCAAATACAAAACACGGCATGTCCCCGGGATCCACCGAATTCTTCTGATCCAGGGATTCAAGGAAGCCGGATACTATAATTTGGACCATAGTTTCAGCCCATCTGAAACGCTGAAATCACGCACACTAACATAATCTGGAAAGGAAATATCTTTCGCTGAAATATACCAACAAAAGTAAATGACATTCTTGATTTTCAACTAGAAAGCACAAAATATGAACTGGAACATGAGAGCAGAGAAGTGTTGACTCACTTGTTCACTTTACCCAAGTAACTTTTAATGTTCCCTTCTTCTTTTCATCAAGCTCTTCAATCACCTTCTTGATTTTTGACTTATCATTCTAAGCAAGAGAAGAATACAGTAAACAAAACAACTTCAGACATATAAATAAATTCAATTTTTTTTTTTTTTTTTTAAATGAGATCCTTTACAGGCTGAGAAATACAACAATATACCTCAATGATGTTTTTCTGGATAATAAGTCATTGTATTCATCTTCAGCTTTCTCGAACTGCCATAACTTTTTTGTTGACCCTCTTCTCAAGGCTGAAAGCAATCAATCATCTTAACTGAGATGCATGTCCATTAACCTTCTTCTTTCAAAAAAATTTGCAAAACCAAACATCAATTAGGTGTTGAATCATATACTATTTCATTGTCATGGAAAAGAAAACAAAGAAGTAAAACGGGAAACAACACAACAAGTAATCTAATCACACACCTAGATTGTTCAGCTTGAAGTTTCTCAAGCTCCTCCCTTGATTTTCGAGGATCACGAGATGAGAAGTCATAACCTGTCCTACTTTTTCCAAATAATTGTTTCTCAGCTGCAATCCAACTATGCCTTTCTAGTAGTTTATCTACCTTCAGGAAGCAATCTTTCTGTTCCATCTCCATTCGCTTAATCTGTGTGAATGGGAAGAGTGGGTTTCTATCAAGAACACATATACAATTTCATAGATCAAGGAAGTTAAATAAAATAGGAAAAAAAAACCACTGCAAGTACCTCATTTTCCAATTTTTTCCTCTCAACATTTGCATCACTAATTTTATGTTGAAGCTTCTGTTGCTCCTTGACAATGGCACTGATCTCAGCATCACATTCTTTCATCTTTGAACGACTCAAATTGAGCTCAAATTGGGCTTGATCATATTCCTTCTTTATGGAACTAAACTACAATAGGAAAGGCAATAAAGGCCAATCCACACACATCTTGAACAAAATTATAGTCCAGAAAGAAATTAAAGTTGTAAACATACTTGTAATGCTAACAGTAGTGATCTTTTTGAATGTTGTTTATTGGTGTAAGGCAAACACCTTCCTAAAAGCAAAAAAAAAAAAAAAAAAAAAAAAAAAAAAAAAAAAAAAAAAAAAAAACTTGTATAATGATCTTTTTGAATGCTGTTTATTGGTGTAAGGCAAACACCCTCCTAAAAGCAAACAAAAAAAAAAACTTGTATAAATAACGTTAGTAGCATGGATGACTGTATTACAAAGATTTTTTTTTTTAAATATATAACAATGTTATTGGTGTAAAGATTATAGTCAACTGCTTGATTCATCAGTAGATGGAAGGAGATTACAAGCAAGGTTGACAGCAGATGATGTGTCATTTGTTTTTGTAATTGTCCAGTTGCAACATCATGCTACCTTGTTCTTTTATTAAAGTTTTTCCTAAAAGCCATGTCAATGTTCCTTGCATTAGTACAACAGATCAGGCATGCTCAAACAACAAGAGCAATCCAACACCAAAGATAGTTCAATGATTCAGCATATGTTGGATAACCTGTACATGCATGATGCACATGACCTAGAAAACCCATTCATTCAGCAGAATATGTAATAGCAGAGAGACAATATCTTTAATGTAATCTACGATATGTATTTTTAATACAAAAAAGGTGTTGTTTTTGTCGATTTTAACATCAAATTCAAGTCTACACACCTTCAATAGCATGAAACACAAGTTGCAGTTCTGCTCCAGAAGCTTGAAATTTTTATCAACCCAATCAGACTGATTTGACTAACCAATGTTCGATGTTTGTAGTAGAAAAGCATTTGGTTGTTGAGGTCTCACTCACAGCTAGTTGTACAATAAGTTACCATCCAACCAGTGCACAAATGTCAGTCTGGTTGAAAGTATATGTGGACCACCTAATGAGTGGATTGGTCTTTGTGTGTGTGGACCACCTCGACAGCCAACAACACCATCTGATTTGGGGTCGGCTGAAGGATGTATTTCAGCTCCCTTGTGTGGCCTGAAGAAGGCCTGGTTTCAGCCTAAGGTTGAGGCTTGTTTCAGCCTAAGGAAAAAGGAAAATTAGAGAAGTTCAGCTGTCATTTTAAGATGGAATCTAGACTTTTCATCCTTAACGACAGATGAGTCTATCTCCTGAAAAACATAACTATCAGAAATCTGATTGAGCAACCAAATATAAGAAATAATTTCTACCCATAGGTGGACCCAACATAGCATCAGATTGACAGGGGAAGGCTGACATGTTCTTGCTCGCTGGTTGAGGTAATGGAATGATTTAGGGTTCCCCAATCTGTACTTCTCAATATCCTGCAAGGTTGAGTCAACAATTCCAAAATCATGTCTCTTTAATAGATTAATAGACTGTTTGTAGTATGAACAATATAAACCATCAATATCCTTAGCCATTGAACTGGTTACCACAATATGTATAAGGAATATCGGGACACCACTCTTAATGGTGTTGTTGAGCAGATGTATGACGAGATGGCTTCTCGCCACAGGTTAAGGTCTCCTTGCATTTAGATCATCAAGACAGCTACCATACCTGACTTGCTTTGCAAGAGAGAGAATACCAAGCAATTTCATGATTCCAAAATCAAGTTCCCATTGGTGTTCAAGAAGGTTAGGCCACCAACTAGGAAGCTTAAGACAACATTCTAGGCATCAAGGCCTAATTTGTTCATGTAATTCTGATCAATGATGTCCGTGACTTTGTGTTGCCAGATCAGATTCGTTGAAACTATTAGAAAGTTGAGATGCTTTCAAGTTATTTGGGATTTTAGTCTCTATGGCATAAGCTTTTCTTTATTGGTTTTTATATTTTAGAAATTTTAAGTGTGGTTTAAGACATGATGGTGAAGGATATTAACTTGCATTGCCTGCTTCTCACGCTCGGTGAGGCATCATGCAAACACAATGCATTGCATTGCAAATAGGGGAGCAACTTGGATGGGTCAGATTGGGACGCAACCCCACTCGCGTGAATTCCAAACTTAAGTGCCCAATTGGAACCCAATCCAATTTCCTCACCCAACATGAACCCAAAATTTAGGATTGGGTTGGCATTTTCCAACTTGAACCCAACCTGAAGGGACTCAATGTTGGGCTTGAACCCACAAGTTGCACCTTTAATGCAAACTCTCAACATGTATGATAGTCCATGATTTGGATTTAAAGAGGGTGCGACGAAAGCATTAATACAAATGCATAGCATGTGCATGTGCAAGTGCATGAGCCTGTGCATGCCAACAAAAAAGAAAACACGTAGGATTCTAGATGTCTATTCTCGGCAACCAACTGTTCTTGTTGTGGTAATTCTAATGTGCTGCTACTGATCATGTAGTGAACACACTACTATAGAAGGCAATATTGTGTGGCAGTGCATTTGGTCCACTTTTATCCCTTTAAGGATGTCTTTTGTGCATCTTTGTGTGCCGGGGCTTTAGTCCTTGAAACTAGGTTGTCTCCCAGTGATCCTAACCATCTAGACAATGAGTCTTGTTTGTATCATGGATAGAAAACAATAAAAATCTTTTAGTTGGATTATCTTAACACTTCGAAATTCGGCTCTTTTGCTTTGAAAATGGATGCTTTCCATAACCTTTGTATAATCAAAAGATTGAATCGTTCAATCTGAGAGATTTTTTTGGGACTCCATACTACAAGAAGGAGAACTTTAAAGCATTTAGTAAATCTTGATGTTCAGCCACCACATAATCTCATGTTTTTTTTTATTTAATTTTTTTTAAGAATGAAAATCTCAAACATAGAAGAATTGTTCTGCATGTATGACAACAACATAAGCTTGAATCTGAAAAATGCAGTTAGAGAAAAATGTGATTGTTGCAAAGTTTCAAAACTACATGTTTGAAACCAAAACTATGGAAATGAAGAAGAATATAACAGAAATTACAGTAGTCTTTCAAAAAAAAAAAAAAAAAAAAGAAGCCAGTAGCAAAAGGAAATGAAGAAGAAGAAAGGAAAAAGACCTTTTTACCCATGATTTATGCATCTTCTTTTGCAGCCTTTGAAGTCACTCTCTCTGTAATCAATCTTCCCCTTAAACAATCAACAGTTCTTGCTTCTCCTTCCATCATCTTCTCTTTGAAAGGAAAAAATAGCCTAATTTATCATATTAATCCCACACATCCAAGTTTGCTCTGATTGATATTTGAATTTGAATTTGAATAGTATGTAGAATGATATTTGAATTGAATCACAGGAGTTAAAGCTTAACAGAGAGGAATTGAAAAAAAAAAAAAAAAAGACCGAAACTGCAAATTCAAATGATTTTGAGTCTGAATTAAAATACATGATATGCAATGCTAACCTCATTCAAATTAGAATAATGATACCTGATTCAAGATCGTTTTTTTTTTTTTTTCCATTTTTCTTTGTTTCCTTTAGTTCAATTTAACTGAGCATGCCTTGCATCCAAACACGCCTTACGTTTAATATATCAACGTCGCCAAAATCTGTGGCCCATAAGACATATGCATTGACATGTGGGTCCACTTTACATTTCTTTTTGTCAATGAAAAAACATAGCTTAACCATTCAGTTTGTGCTTTGGGTGTATTTAGTGGTGGACTGTCTTTTATTTATACATTCAAACAAGAGAAAAAAAGTTAGTAATCCGGCAGAGTTGATGGATGAAAGGCGGGCACTTAAAAATTGCTAAAAAAATTACATATACCTGGAATGCAAGTAATTAAGTTAAATTGTCCAAACCTGGAATGCACGTGGATGACAGGGCTCACACGGATGTGGAATTAGCAAATCTCTTTCCAATTTTGGCAAACTTGGTTTCAAAGACCTGCTTTTCCATAGCATTAAGTTTGTCCATTAGTTTCAACCAAAAAAGGAATGGTAAATCAAACTTGCATAGAAGTATGAACTCGGATTGACATTCATAGAGATTCCAAAAGAAAAAAGAAAAGTGCAGATGAAACAACATTTTTTTCATCTGGCTGAAATAAAAGAATTAGTTTTATGCCATTAGCCAAAGTAACAACATTTTTTTAAAAGAAAAAGATGTAAAAGAAACCTCTTTCAAAGCTACACCTGGAATTACAACAAAATGAAACAAAAATAGATGTGTTTTTATGATTTGTTCTCGTTGGAAAAAAAATATATAGTTCTCATGCCATTAGCCAAAACCTCTTTCAAAGCACCTTGATTCCTTGTACTTTGTACGAGTAAGGTAAGATAGAGTTAGTTTAAATTGCCAATGCTTTCTCACTGTATATATACTCACAAGATTGTTATTTGTTAATTCAAGTGAAGTATCAAGGAAGGAGATGGGCTGATTGTTTGGCATCCCATAACAAAAATACGTTGTGGGTGTGAGGAACCGTATGGTGATATGCAAGTTTATACACGTAGGAGCCCGGATTTATGAATCCCAACCCTTGATCTAAAGGAATCCAGAATAGGCGTGTGATTAGATGATTATAACACTTGGATTATTGGCCCATCCAAATGGTTTGAGAAAAAACATTTAGAATCCCATGAGGCTCTCAGTCAGATTGGTCCGGTTGGCTAACAATGTACATAAACAAGGGCCCCACACATCAGGCCTCACTCACATCAAACATTTAGAATCCCATGAGGCTCTCAATCTGTGCATGAAATTTAAATAGTCTAAAGAAGATTAAAAAGTACTACTGTAAACAGTTCCACCGTCAGGATCTTCCAGAACTCCGATAATCTTAGATTAGACAATCTTAACCATTGAATCAGCCTCCCTACAACCAATGGACCATCCACAATGGGACATGCATTCAACTACACCAGTCTTCCCAACTCAGGTATGATCCTCAACCAGGACATGGGTAGCATCCCAGGCCCTGAGCACTAACAAGTGGGTCCCACGATAACAACCAAATTGTTAATCCAACAGACCAACTATATAAGGACCACGTCAGAAATAAATAAATAAATAAAATAAAACCTAAGAGGCGACCGGGCCTCACCCAAGACAGTGGGGCCCACCTTGATGTATATGTTTTATACCTACATCATCCATCTGTTTCTCCATATCATTTTATGGCATGAGCCCAAAAAACGAAGATCCAAATCTCAGGTGGACCATATAATCAGAAACAGTGGTGATTGAACACCCTACCATTAAAAACTTCCTACGACCCACTGTAATGTTTCTGTAATTTTTATTTGCCATTCAACATGTTGATAAGTTCAAACAAAGCTCCATGGATGGTATAAATAAATAATGAAAAAATCAGCTTGATTCAAAACTTTTGTGGCCGATTAATGGTCAATCATCACCTTTTCCCATGCTATTGTCCACCTGAGAATTGGATTTGCATACCTTAAAATGATCTAGAAAAATAGATAAAATAAATACATCGAGGTGGCCCCATGGTAAGGGCTGCACCTAACAAATATTAACCAAATTTATCCAAACCAAATTATGGAGAAACACACTGAGAAATTCACTAGGGAAAAAAAAAAAGAAAAAAGAAAAATTACAGTCATAGCCACAAAACACGAAGAAAGCAATAGAGAGAGAAACCCAAGAACCTGGATCTAGGGTTCAACTGTCGTCACCTGCTGCCACTCTCCATCTACCGCCCCCTTCCACAACGTTACATTGTTGTTCCCGTCTGCCACTGCCAATATATTCCCAATCAGTGACCATGACACCCTCCACACTAGCGTCTTGAAATCGTTCAAGACCTTCCCCTCCCACTGATCCCCTTCCTTCACCACCGTCCATACGACAATCGTCCAGATTCGGGGCCCACGCCACATCCCTCACCCAGTCGGCGTGCATCTGTAGGGCGGGGAAGCATTCCATCTTCCAAATCATCACCTTAAAAGGCGATCGATCGATTGGCGATGAAGATGGCGCTCGAAAGAGGGAAGGGAGCTGAAAAAAATGGGCGGTCGAATGAGGGAAGATGAATTTTCCTCTTTTGAATTGGGATAAGAATCCAAATCCGGAAAATGTGAGTTTTCCATAGTTTATAAAACAAACTGTATTCACAGTCGTACAATATATGGTCCATTTAGTTGATTGTTAAGATAATATTACATAAAATAATTATAAATATAAACCATCTAAACAAGATCCATTATTTGGATGGTCTGGATAGCCATATATCAAACCCACATTTTCTATGAACGAGTCACCACTATTTAACATAAAATACAAAACTAACACGTTTTAACTGTACAAATGAAAACGGTAGCTTGAGCTTTAGATCTGGTAGGGCTCTATGGGCCCCACCATGATGTTTTTGTTTAATCCAAACCGTAAATCCATCTGTAAACAATCTTTTAAGGTTGATATCAAAAAATCATCTCGAAATAAATCTCGGTTGAACAACACCAAAGGAAAACAGTAGCAATTGAACGTCCACCCTTAAAAATTGAACCTTTAGCTACGGATTCTGGAGTTTCAGCTACGGATTAAAACCGTGGCAAACGTAGATAAGGTTTATATCCATCACAAAAAATAAACGTGGTCTGAATCCTTTGCCCCTTTTTTTGGTAGTGTCAATTGCATGAAAAATCACAGTAATATGAAAGTATGTAAAAACAAGATAAATCATATCAACTCAAATTAGTGTAAGCTTAAAGGAATCCCTCACCTTAGCCTTAGATCTAAACCTTAGGTAGATATCTATATAGGAAAGCTTCTACATAAATCACGACATCGCTTGAGCAAGAGGGAGACTTAGGGTGCTTAAACCTTCTCCATATTCCTTCCTAGATTAGAGGAGGTTTAACCATCCTTTGTTCTAGCATCAAAGCTAGTTGATGGTTGTTCACATGTTATCGAAATTCTTTCTATTGATGACATGGCTCTTCTTCCTTCATCTTTGTCTTAAGCCATGATTTAGTTCGACCATTTCCTTGGACATTCGACTGAGGTAACTGCCTGATCGGCCGAACTGGCATTGTACATTGATCACATAAGTTTAATGATGCTATTTTTGGTTGGAATTCTTTAGCCACTTTCCATGTTACCACAAATTTTCCTTTGGGTTGACGTACTGCATCCTGGTCGTTACTGGCCCTAAAGTCAAACTGGTCGTTACTGGCCCTAAAGTCAAACTCTCGTCGCGGTCGAATCAATATTTATGGATCGACCGTTGCCATGTTAATCTCCATGCTTGCTGGAAATGGATAGATGTTGATTAACATATAGCTTCTTTCTCTTTTTGAAAAGTTGTAGTAATCCCTTGTCAATGTTGTCATAGATAACATTCCTGAAAATAACACATTTGTTAGTAGAATGCAATCGACTTCTATGTCATTTGCATTACTTAGTATTTTTCAACTCTTCGACTGTAGGTATTTTATGATTGATAAGGACTTTGATAAATTTCTTGGCCAACATTATATCAAACATTTCATCGGCCCATGTAATATCAAAGGTATATGTCCTTCGAGGATTTTATGTGGTTGGCACAGTTGTTTCTGTTTTAACTAGCACTAAACAAACAATTTTCTATTTGGTCACTACTTCGCCTACTACCACATCATAATTGGGATCATAATAATATGTCCCAACTGACGAGTTTTTCTGTCTTATTCCCTCCTGAAGAAGAGCTTCATACTGGGATACCTTTCTAGTTAAATCATAAAGGTGGGAAAACTCCATTCTGATGAATTTTTTATGGAGTTTGAATTACAGACTATCTTGGGCTAGTTGTACAAATTTAGCCTTAGTCGTTACTACTTTACATTAACTTTTTGCTCTTTTAAACTGAACAATATAATTTTTGACCGATTCTTCGATAATTGCCAAAACTGAGCAAGATCGGCCATAGAAATTTTCCTGTCCTTCTAGAAGAACCGGGCATTAAATTTCTCCTCCATTTCTTGCCATGTTTGAATAAAATTTGGCAATAAATTAGAGTACCAAGTGAAATTCAACTACAATTAATGAATGGCCAAACAATTGTAACTTGTAATAGTCATTGTTAGCAAGTTCGCCACACCGCATAGTAAATCGACTTATATATTTGACGCAGGGATGAACGTGATGAGGATAACTACTCTTAATCCACGGAGCTTCTCTGGACTCCTCACAGAGACTTCTCGAATCCACGAGGAAAGAAAGCAGAAAATAGAAATAAATTCTAAGAAATTCAAAATTGATTAATTGATTACTAAAAACGAGTTCACAAGCCTTTAAATAGGGGTACCAAGTAATGGGAAAGAAATCAGAATCAAACTACAACTAAAACTCATAGAATCCGTGACTTACTATAAATAGTAAACTTACTATTTATAGACGGTCGTGATGTCTACTAGTGGTAAGGTTTTCGGCCAAAAATAGTAAGTGTCCTATTTGGCTTCACCAAACCGCTCTCCTAATTATTCTAAGCTCTTTTCACGTTGGGTGCAACTCCTAAAGCCTGACAGATGAAGAGTTATAATCAAACTAAAACTTACTATTTATAGTAAAAACGAAATTAAAGCAGGGAAACGACTGTCGATCCAGGGTTTTTTGCAATTCTGAGCTTCGCAACCCAGCATAGCGGGGTTGGTTGGCTAAAGTAGCTCTTTCTACCCCAAAATCATATATTTTACGTCAGGTAACTCATTCCGGATTGAGAGATACGCCTGATCTAAGGTCCGACGGTCCTGATCACTTCTGTCATTGACCGGACCTTTTCTGATCCATCTTGGCCACTACTACAATGTATACCTCGCCGGTTTCCTTGGATTTCTCCATGAAATCCCAAATAGTCAAGAAGGAACTCCCCTTCACTTTAGAAGCTTCAGGGTAGTTCTCTGGTGCCATAGGGGTAAGGATTATTTTTTAACTATTCTTGACGAATACGTATACATTGTTTCGTCCTTGATGGGTCGCATCACGGTCCGACTGACAGGGTCGACCAAGTAGCATGTAGCAAGCTTCCATGTCGACCACGTCACAAAGTATCTGATCCTTATAATTTTTACCAATTGAAAATGAGATAGTGCATTGATCAGTTACCTTGGTCTCATTCACCTTTTTTATCCAGCTAATTGAGTACGGGGAAGGAAGTTTCATCGTTGGTAGCCGCAACTTGTCCACCATTACTCTTGAGACGATGTTCTCGCTATTACCACTATCTATGATCACATCACAGACCTTTCCATTGACAGTGCACCGAGTACGAAATATATTGTGTCACTGTGGATGTAATTCCTTTCGTGGGGTATACAGTAATCGCCTCACAACTAGAACTTCGCCACGATCCTCGCTTGTCATTTCATCGCCACCTGTTATTTCTTCAGTGGTTTGTTCATGTTCATCATAGCCATGGTCTTCTTCTGCAGCCTCATCTTCAGTGCCCCCTTTGTTTATAGTCAAGTGTGCTGCAGGACGTTGAGGACAGGTGTTTGATAAGTAACCTGGCTGGCCACAGTGGTAATAATTGTTCGACCTTGGCCGAGCATAAGGATTTGGAATCCTACTCAGGCCCGCTGTTGTGGGTGCTACATGTTAAGGTCTGGATGAGCCGCTCCCCGTATCACGGTTTACAGTTGTAGGAGGTTGATGAGGTTCTCCTATCGGATCTTTTCCTCGTGCCAGCACTGGATCCTGCGTGGGACCCGTCATGGGGGATCGAGTTGAAGGATAGGGACGAGTAGGAACTCTTGTAAGTTGTGTTTCTGCCCTACCCGCCAATTGAACCGCTTCATCTACAGTCCCGACTGGGTATATCTGAACTCGGTCTTGAATTATTGGTCGCAACCCACCTATAAATCGTGTCACCTTCTGTGACTCAGATTCTGACAGATCATTTCGTGTAGCCAACCGCTGGAATTCTTCAGTGTAATCTGTGATGGTTTGATTTCCTTGTCGGCAATTTTGGTATTGCTAGAATAATATCTGCTCATAATCACTGGGAAGAAATCGTGATCGAAGAAGACGTCTCATCCGTGGCCATGATGAGATGGGCGCCTTGTTCTGACGGGCTCGTGAGAGTTGTAATTGTTCCCACCATGCAGAAGCACCAGATTTTAACTTAAACGCTACCAATTTTACCCTCTTATGATCTGGCATGTCCATATAATCAAAATATCTCTCTACTTCGGTTAGTCAATCGAGAAAATCTTCTATATGTAATAAACCATTAAAACTAGGAAGTTCAGCCTTATCTCGATAGTCTCTTTCAGCACGATCTAGGTGATCGCCTCCATGGATTGGTCGTCGAGCAAAACCCTCATTAAGGTCCTCGTCGCTAGAACTTGAATCATCTAGTGTAGCCCTACAGTTTGCCACTGGTAGTACTCTACGAAAATCAGGGTTGCGTCGTATAGCAACCATGGGTGAGGGAGCCACCATGGGTGGTGGAGCACCACCTAGGGCTCGGGGCGGAAGTAACGCATCCACAAGACGGTCGAGGGTTGCCTGCAGCCCTTGCATGGTCAACTAACTCTCCCGGTGAAAAGCTTCTATTCTTTCCGAAAGATAACGAATCCCTAGATCACCGTCCACAGGATTTTGATCCATACCTTCATTGTTTGTCATCGGCCCGAGGGGAGTCCTTGCTTTGATACCAATTGACGCAGGGATGAACGTGATGAGGATAACTACTCCGAATCCACGGAGCTTCTCTGGACTCCTCACAGAGACTTCTCGAATCAATGAGGAAAGAAAGCAGAAAATAAAAATAAATTCTAAGAAATTCAAAATTGATTAATTGATTACTAAAAATGAGTTCACAACCCTTTAAATAGGGGTACCAAGCAATGGGAAAGAAATCAGAATCAAACTACAACTAAAACTCCTAGAATCCGCGACTTACTATAAATAGTAAACTTACTATTTATAGACGGTCGTGATGTCTACTAGTGCACAAGGTTTTTGGCCAAAAATAGTAAGTGTCCTATTTGGCTTCACCAAACCGTTCTCCTAATTATTCTAAGCTCTTTTCACGTTGGGTGGAACTCTTAAAGCCCGACGGATGAAGAGTTATAATCAAACTAAAACTTACTATTTATAGTAAAAACAAAATTAAAGCAGGGAAACAACCGTCGATCCAGGGGTTTTTCGCAATTCTGAGCATCGTAACTCGACATAGTAGGGTTGGTTGGCTAAAGTAACTCGTTCTACCCCAAAATAATATATTTTACATCAGGTAACTCATTCCGAATTGTGAGATATGCCCGATCTAAGGTCCGACGTTACGGATCACTTCTGTCGTCGACCGGGCCTTTTCTGATCCATCTTGGCCATGAAACTGTCCGCGACCCGCTCTACATCAATATTCTATGGTCAGTCGATTAGCTAATGTCACTTATGAACAGGGTAAAGTCAGGTCGATGATTCCTTGGTAAAGGATATTACTGGTCAATCCACTTAGGATAGGGTTTATGATAAACAAGAGTTATGGTTCGACCGAGAACTCGACCTACCATTTTTTGGACCATTTGGAGAATTTGGTGACAGTTGACCCATCGAGGTTCGGCGATAGGAGGTATCTCAGAACCTATTGGATATTGTTCGCTATTTTAAGGTTGATTTCTAGGGAAATGTAATTCCACAGATACTTGATTCCCGACCTCTGGAATGAAATTTTTGTCCTCTCGCTCAAATCGTCTGGCCTTAGTAGGAGGAGAAACCATCCATGCTTCCTGTACTGGAGTAGGAGGTGTGTTCCATCGTAAAATGGGTGCTACCAGTATTGGCTGTACTAAAGCCAAAATTTTGACATAGCTTGCTTCAATAACAAGCAGGTGCATAGTTTGCTGCGATGCAACAGGCTGAGGCATGGTTTGCTGAGGAACACCATGTATCCTTTCAACAATGATAACCGCCATCTTATTAATACTCTCAACCTGACTAACCATCCATCTATTGAAGGTTTCAGCTTGATTTCGTGATTGCTCAACCTGAGCTCGTGATTGGTATATAAGGTGTTGGATCCCTATTTGCATATCACGTTACCCAACTGACATTACCTTGAGGGGATTAGTATGGGATGTATGTAACGACCTATAAATTTCCGTACATTGGGTCGAGTACCACCTCGACCAGAAATCACGTAGGATTAAATCCTTTAGAAATTTAACAAAGTTAACTAAGTACTAAACTCGGTTAGTCATGAAATCCGTTGGGATCGCTTTAAATACGGTCTGCAAGACCCAAAACTTGCAGAATTAGTGACTCTAGGTTACCCTAAAGTCTAGAGCCAAACTCATTACCCGGCTGCTCTCGGGAATGAAACGAAACTTCGTATTGGGTCTAGATCGCACATCGGGAGTCCGATTAACACGAAGCTAAGGAACCAGGACCGCCCCACTGGGCTTGACAATCATCTCAAAAATCAGATGATTCCGATGTCCCACGGCCATTCTTTTCGATCCGGAGCGAGGGAGTGTGAAAAACACTAATTCCATCCCAAAATAAATATCTGGAATAGTGATCTGGCATCATTCGGTTGCGCGTCAGTATTAAGCAACCTGACCGTCGGAATCAGACCAAATTACACCCTCGGATTAAGAAAAATTTCAGGAACATTTACATGTACTTAGAATTTCTGATCGTGGCCCACTGACCGTTGAACCGAAAGTGGTCCGCCACGTGCGATCTGGGAATCCGATCGAGTCGAAAACGTAATCCCACGTAGATCCATAGATGGTGAGCTTAAGTCTGACGTTTGGCTCAAGGAGGGCCACCAGAACATCCCTTTTGAGCTTGGAAAGTGGCGAAATGCCTACATATGCAGCCACCCTTGAACCTGAGTCTATTTTAGACATGTTTTTGGCTATAAAAGGGGCTTAGAACAGCCCCTCTCACAGCCATACGAATTTGGGAGCAAAACCCTAGAGAGAGAGAGAGAAAAGAGAGAGAAGGGCTTGGAGTTCGTAGCCGATCTTCCTCCTGCTGCTTCCACTCATCACACGGCCTACACCGCCTTATTCTAGGTATTTTCCCAGCGGTGTCCATCCCATTTGAAGGTAAGAAACCCTAACCCTAGGTCTGATTTGAGGTTAGATAGTGGTAGGTTATGAAAAAGCTAATCGGTTACGCTCTTTAGGCTAGGAAACTCCCGTATACGGAAGCTCCAATACCCTTGCTGATTCGTTGGAATTCCAAGGGCTGAGGTGAGGACTTTAAGTATATAAGTTACATTTTTCAACGCTTTCAATGTCAGATAATGATAGATTCATGATCTGCATGCAAATGCACATGTACAAAGTGCTTTCCGTTTCCTGTTTCGATTAGCGATGTAGAATATGGAATTTCACATACTCTAGATACACGTAGAAATACCGTATACGTATTTTTTTTGGAAAAATGTTTGACATGTTTATTTAATGTTGATTATATAATATGTGGATAAAATGCTAGTTTGGCGAAAGGAATCGCAAAAATACATGTTCATGTGTAAATGTCATGTATGTTGAAAATGCGTATTCTAGAAATACCGCATACGTGCGGATTTTGGAAATGCAATTGTAATGATTATTTGCTGTATGATTGTGAGATACATGGGTAAAATACTCACGCGGCGTAGAGACAACCCTAACACTTATTTTGTTAACATACGTTAGGTATGTTGAAATAGTGTATTCTAAGTATTTGCGTAAGCGCTCGTGTGCGCAAATGTTCATGTATTAGTGCCTTAGAGAGGTGCTGATATGGGATACCCGACTCCCTTAGAGACTAGTAGGTTTCCCTCCATGCGGTGGTTCGCTAGAACCACTCACCTGTAATGTGTATGAAATTGTATCCCTATGTGGATAGTGCCTTGCTACATGCTTCACAACATGCTTTACAACATGCCTTGTAACATGTTTTACTTCATGCTTTATAACATGCCTACTAACATGCTTGCATTGCTTGTTTATCATGCTTTACTCCACATGCTATCGATGAAAACTGTTTGAGTTTGAGACTATGTATATAGTCCAAACATTTGGTACCAGACTTGCGATTGTGGCTGAGATTCATGTCGCCACGAAGGACGTGTCTGGCGAACTCGAGTCGTACTTTGGTTGGCGATAGTGGTTGGCCACACGGAGTGCTTTTGCACTCCATATCGCTCAACTTGTGGTGCGCTCGAACTAGTCAGGCTCGTCAACTAAACCGAAGTGTATCAGTGTGTTCACCCTGTTGGTCGCTACTGCTTGAACCTAGGGTACCAAACTTACCAGTGGCGATCCCCGTTTAACCATGGTACCTAGATCCGCTAAGTCACATGAGCCGGGCATGGTGGTATGGGACACCGTGGTCGAGCTGTCGGCCTACGCTGGGGCCATGTGCCTCCCCGTAGTGACCATTGCGCAACCAACTCGTGAGCCGAATACAGTGGTATGGGACACTGTATTTGAGCTGTCGATACTTCGGCGAGAGCCGAGTACGGTGAGATCTGTGCTCGTGCTGACTGGCGACGAGTCCTCCGTAGTATCATCGAGTACACTCCAAGGGTCTGTGATTGGCCACGAGTCTTTTACAGCAACTAGAGTGCGAGTTGAGCCGAGTACGGTGAGACCTGTACTCGAGCTGACGGCTAGTGATCGAGCCGAGTACGGTGAGACCTGTACTCGAGCTGACGGCCAGCAATTGAGCCGCATACGGTGAGATCTGTATTCGCGCTGACGGGTGACGAGCCCTTTGCGATGCCTTCACTACGCTTCTCAAACCATAATATCGTATGAGATTACCTAGGATTGACGGCCCTAGAATGGATCATGTTTGGGAAATGATACAAGGGAGGTACCTTAGTTTCCCAATACTGCTGTTTGAAATGGACTAATAAAAACTTGGTAATCATGAGCATCATCGCACCGCATGTGCTTTGTAGATGTGGCGCACTGAGGGAGTTAGCATTCGCGAACGTAAGATGATGTCGCTTGAGGGTGGTTTGGCAAGGGCATATAGCATCATGTCATATCATTTTTGCACTTAACAAGAGTAGTTAGAAATGTTTGATTTGTACTGCTTTATCATTACTGCTTGATTGATTTGATAACATGTTAACTTATGCTTTATTGTTCCACTGAGTTAGCTACTCACTCCCACGTTACGGGACGGTGTTTGTAACACCCACCAGAATCTGTCGCAGGTGTAGATGGCGCCTTGGTTCAGGAGCCGGAGCCCGACTTTGATGAGGACCAGGAGGAGTTCTCCTTTATGCAGTACTCTGACGGCTTCGCTTAGGCCGGCTGCATCGCAGGATTTTCAGGGCCTCTCTTGAGGATTGTATTTTGGTTTTTGACTTAGAAACACTACATGTATAGTGATACTCAGCTAGTACTCACACTCTGGAGTTCAAAAAATTTTGTTACTTTACGTACTTTGAATATAAAATTTCAGTCTTCCGCTTGCCTTTATACAATTGAACTGGAGTATGATTTACTGTTTTGGTATAATCTCATTCATGTTTATTGCGCTAACTCAAACAACATTTAACCAGCATTGTGTATGTTGCATAAGTGATGCGTTGGAACTCGGGAGATGAGTTCATACTCGACCCCCGAATTTCAGGGCGTTACAATGTAGGTGCCCTGTTTGGGTTGGAAGAACTGAGTGGCAAGTTCGGCAACAACTCAGGTGCTAGTTGTGCCAGCAATTCCTCCTCGACCAGGGAGGTTCCTAAGTGGTAGAAGTATTTCGACCACCTCTTCGACTCATGTTTGGCAACATAATGAAAATAAATATATTTCTAACAACCAAGTAATTAGTTATCCCACCGAGCATGCCAAAACTTGTTTGACATTTTTTTTCGGTTTGGGTTTTTATGGTGATGTGTGGTGTGTGCGGGTGTACTAGAACCGATTGTGCGACCTAATTCCAATCGAATAACTTAACCCCAAGCACAAAATAAGCAAATATGATAACTGTGATCGTATATGACTGAAATTTGAGTAGATCAGTCGCCTATTCAACCACTCACAAATTGTTTTAGAAAATGATCAGGCAATAGTCGAAGGGTGGAGTTTTTCCTTTGGAGATGGGTTCAGCTTTATTAATCAATCACAACTAAAAGATTACTGTTACTCCTAAGATGAAGATAAGGCTTAAAAGATTATACTAAGATAAAGGATAAGATAAATTTGGCTACATATGTATGATTGTGTGAGACAATTTACTTTGTTGATTCCCTCTTTATTTGTAGACTTCTCCGTTTTACAAATATTCTACATACGTTTCTCCTATTTACTTCAACCGTCATGATAGCTGAATCTGTGTCACATGATTAGTTGTATAAGTTCTTCCTGTCTATTTGTATTCTTCTAACCATTCCACTTCTCTAGACCACTTTTAACCTTTTGGATTTCTTAGCCATGCCCTGTCATCAAATAATGTGTACTCCCAACTCAGCGGCAGCTTTGCTTCTTTAAAAAAATGTCCCAAATATCTTTAAATCTTTCTAAATGATATATTCTCTATGTGCAGCAACACATGTCATTCCTTGATTAGTTAATCCAGAAACGGTGTCAGATAAGATAGAACAAACATAGGTGGTTAAGATCTTCAAAACTACGATACCGATAGGGCATGCTTTAATTCAGTCTGGCCCCAAAAAATCCAATGGCACGTATCATTGAAACCCATGTCCCACCTGTACGAACTTGAGACTGTAAACCGCCCGTATGCCGAGGTCGAGGGTCCAAAATTTCGCGTAATTGAGGTTGGTTATTCCACACGCAGGGGCATGTGCTGCGACGTGCATGAGATCTGAACTTCCATCCGGTGGACGCAATATCCAGATATTCTATCCTAAGAATAATACCATTTCACTGACGCGGTTTGGCAACCGACGCTGCAAGTGGCTACTGGGTGCTGCTCATCATGATCACGATGTATGTGTATGTGTATCATCCATGATGTTCATTATTTTTAAAGATTATTTTATTTTACGGCATGAGCCAAAAAGCGAAGTAAAATCATATATTAAGTGTACCACATAATCAAAAAACAGTGTTGATTGAACGCCCGCTAGTAAAAATTTATTGGGCCTACAAAAGTTTTGGATTAAGCTGATATTTGTTTTTTCCCTTCATCCAGGTCTGTATGATTTAAAGAACACGTTGGATGTCAAATAAACATTACAGTGGGGCTTAGGAGGTTTAAAATAGTGTAAATTCAATCCCTACTGTTTTCCTTTGGTGTAGTTCACCTGAGATTTAGATCTGTTTCATTTTTTAGATCAAGCCCTAAAATTATCTGAAAAAAAAAATATATATGGACGGTGTAGATAAAATACATACATCATGGTGGGGGCTCACTGAACACCGACAAGTAGCCACTTGGCTTTCCCCATTTCACACCTCAGGTGGGGAGTTTTTAAACGGTGGAAACTCAATCACTACTGTTTTCCTGTGGTGTAGTCTACCTGAGGTTTACATATGTCTCAAGCCCTACAATGATCCGGAAAAATGGATGGATGGCGTGGATAAAATACATACATCATGGTGGAGCCCACAGAGCACCGACCAGTAGCCACCTGGCTACTGGCAGCGTCACAAGCCAAATCACGTCCCCGTTTCACACCTCAGGTGGGCCACAGAATATCGAAACAAATGAATTGCTAGAAACACAATATCTTACCGTCAATTTAATTTGTACATTTCGCCCCACCCTAACAATCAAATCATCTGATTTTATTTTATCTATAACATCCAAGTATCATTTCCAACCTCATGAAAAGCCCAGATCTCACACACATGTTTCATATTTGCATCCTGTGCCGCATGTGTACGCGTTAGTCCTCTACACGCGTGTAAAATTAGTAAAGCTATTTAATAATATTATTATTATCATAATTTATTTATGACCGTAGAGTATAGATGAAGATGCCAAGTGGTCCCATGTTAGGTCTTGATTGATCTTTATCTAGAAATCAACGCTCGATGATTCGCTGGCAGATACAGTACGTTGAACTGAAAACAATTGAAAATTCTCTTGTTTCACAAAAATCCATGAAAAGGACTTCTCTTCTGAGAAATGAATGAGAAATTCATATTCGTCCCATTCTCATTTATCTGTTTCTATGACAGAAACCTGCAACCTTGTATTTAATAGTTTCCTGGTGAGAGTAGGACTCTCATGTCCTGTATAATATATTAAACTTTGATACTCTGCCAGTCTGATGGATGGTACGCGGGCATTGAATTTCCTGGAAATTATATACGTGGCATTTGAGTACGTTGGATTAAGATGTCCAAATTACAGGTCGCACTTTAGTTGTACTATAAATAAAAAAATTTGTGATTATTCAATTATCTGACTATTGGGCTCTAGACATTTATTGAAGGGTTATAAATGAAGCACATCTAATGGTGGTCTGTTCTTTAATCAGAGGTTAGGATTATTCAACTGATTTGATTTTGGGACTGTGAATCAGATAAAATGGTTTCATAATTTAATTATTTTATTGTATGTTAATGTTCGGTGATGAACATAATTTTTAATTGCATATATTAAATGATTTTCTATCTAATAAACTCATGCATGCGATGCACCCTCATCACATGCTCACCTGGCCAATAAATCTTTATCCCTTGTCTTAAAAAAGTTGAATTCTAAGGGATGTTACCATCATGGAGAGGTAATGGCAGTAACATTCTACAGAAAAAAGAAGAAGATGAAAATGAAACCTTGAGAAAATTACAATTGCTTTGTGGAAAATGTGTTATAGATAATGCTTTTAATAAATTTGAAAATGAGAAAGGCTCAGTTTTTCAACTAGTCGGACCCTGGGTTACCTTTAATTAGTAACTTTCAACTCCTCATCCAACCACTTAAAAAGTTGGCTCCACTACTAAGGATCATCTAGTGCAAAAATCAACTGGACCCACTTATTAGGTTAGCCATAGAGTGAAATGCAATAAATAGAATTCAAATTACCAGCATGACACACCTGCTGACCGTATCTACCAAGTCATCTTTATGGTAGGGCCAATCTTTGGGATTGATTAGAATGCTGTGTATGCGCACACATTTAGGTTGGAAATTATTTGTTAGTAGGTTGACAAATTTACAATGAAGTGAATTGCTTGTAAATATGGGTTATAGGTATCTCCTGTAAACTTGACATGGCCTACTGAAAAAGTAGTAAAATTGCATGTTAGAAATAGGGCTAGCACCAAAAAGTAAAGATTCTTTTAGGTGAAATGATATTTTTACCCTTTTCACATGGGTCCCACCTATTATTAGGATCTATAGAACCAAATTATTAGAGGGTACTGTTTGAAATTTTGTGGCTTGTCTACCTCTATGTGTGCAGAAGCTTGGTGGACCTTACAAATATAACTAAACCTAGGGGGGGTGTCTACTTAAAATAATTTAACAATAAAAACTAAGAAGGTAAATAACACTTAAGCTTTCACTCCAAGGTGAGTCCAATTACATAGAATACAATAAATGCAACATTATAAGCAACTGAGATAGTGATATTGTGTGTGGGATGTGCTCACTATTTAACACCTAGCATACATCTAATTATGCATTTATATAATTCAACAAATTAAACTCACAAGCATAAATAGAAATGTGTACAAATATCAATTCCAAATACCAGCACGTATAATCATTCGATTTTCCTACTCCACTCTCAGTGGATGCACTCTCTTCGAGTGTAACGGTATTTCATTATTAAAGGTTTTAAGTCGGATTCACCTCTAACCTTTACAATGGTTTCTCTTATGCTAACCACTAACCTGCACGTACACTCCCGTGTCGAAGTAACACATTTCTACTTGTGTCGGTGTCTCCCACAAGAGACTTTAGTTAGTTTTCCATCGGCCAACAAACAATCACTTGTGGTCCTAATTTAAGGCTATATGTACACTCCTGCCAGAGGCTCCCTATGGATACTAACATGTACATACCCATGTTCAATAAAACACGTTTTCACTTGTGTCAGTGGTTCCTCAAGAGAATTTACATGATTTTTTATTAGCTAACCAGCAACCACTAGCGATCATAATCCAAGGCCTTACGTACACTCCCACTGGAGGCTCCTCATGAAGACTAATACACCCACACCCGTGTCTAATAAATTTAGTCATAGACAATAGCCTAAGTCTTACACAAGAACCTATTCGAGTTTGGGTCACAAACTCTAAACTCAATCCTACACAAGAAAAGAGTATGAATGGACTCTACAATTGATAACTTATTGTTGAGTGTCAAATATTGCATATTTACCCCTGTTTATATCTTGGTTTTATGAACATGATAATGCTTAATGGGTATATTTTATACATGTTTATATTGCGAGATGAATCTGAGAGCTTGGATTGAAAAGAATGTTAAAGGCATGGATTTGATGCTCAAGAATTACCAAGGCAATGGATGGATCTTAGTAGACTAAGATTAAAGATTGCAAGACCCCAAGATTCAAGAAAAACAAGTGAAGAATAAAGTCGAAAGTGCAAAGTGTAGAAATTCACATAATTTGAACTTTACTGTCTATGTTATCGACCATCGTTCAATGACATCAAAGCCAGTGTTCGATGACATCGAACACGGGTCGATGACATCGAAGAATTACAGGAAAATCGAGTTTGGTTGTTAGACAAATTAGATACAGTTCTCGATGACATCGAAGCCCTATTTGATTACTCAAAGACATGTTCAATGACATCGAGATTTTTGCAGATTTCTAGCGACAGTTTGATGTCATCAAAGGTATATTCGATGACATGAAGAGTTACGCAATGTGAAAGACATTATACTGTGGGAAAAGGTGAGACTTTTGGATTCAAGGTACGTTTGGTGACATCGAAGGCGTTACGCAGAGTGCATAAATTTGAGGCAGTTTTCAAATACGGTCGGACAAAGACTATAAATATGGGTTGTTTGAGGAGTTCTAGACATGAATTAAGTTTCAAAGAGCAGAGCCAAAGGGTGGAACAGCCTCCCAAGAGTTTTTCTTCTTTCCTTATTTATTTTTAATGTCTTCCTTAAAGGTTTTAGTTTCAATCATATCTATGGTTAACTAAACCTCTTAGCTAAGGCTAAGAGGTGAAGCTTGTAGCGTGTTGGGATGATTAATTATTTTGCTTCGATTCTTATTTACGTTGAACATCATTGATTTCTAAATTGATTTTAAGGAATATTTTTAGCTTTCTATGATTTATTATTACTCAAATTACAATAGATGTTGTGATGACTTTAAATATCTTCTTTTTCATTATGAGATTGTGAGATTGGTAAATCCTGTTGTTCACCATCGTCTCCTGGGCATGGTAGGATGATGGAATCCCTTCCAATTATCATAATACTCCTTCATGTGTGATTAGGTCAATGAAAAGTTCAAATATGCTTTAATTGCTTCATCTTCCAATTGGATAGGATAGGACTCCAATTCCAATTATGTTTCCTGAATCAAGTAAGGTAGCATCCTGATAGCTATAAGTGGATCCTTGGAGCTCTAGTTCCCTTTTATATTTGATACTTTATTCACAATTACTCTCAATTAGTTCCAATTTAAATTTAGATCTTCTTCAATTTCTAGTTCTAATTATTTTCAGAATACATATAAGTTTAGTCCCTATGGATTCGACCTCAGTCTCACTGAATTATTACTACATTGCGACTCTACACTTGAGGTTGTGAATAAGTTTTTAGCGCCTTTGTCAGGGACTACGATTACGTTTTTCTGAGATTAATTAGTATTGAAATTAGGTTAAGATTATGGTTAATTTCTGTTGTGTTTTTAGGTTAGGATTTTTTTTGAAATTTGTTTTAGAAACTAATTTTGTTCTTCTGTTTTGTAGAATCCTAACATAGAAACCCCAATCGGGTAACTTCTCTCCAATTCTCTCTTATCTTTTTAGATTTCTTATTTGTTGTAGGTTTTAGCTTTCTTTCTCTTAGATTTTAGTTGTTTAGTTACTTGAGGGCTATGAGTGTTTCATGTCCAAGTGGGTTCATGACAACACTCTTCGTCTCTTGAGTGAAGGAGGATTAGTTAAAGGCTTGTCTATCTATCACCAGATTAGACACCACTTAAGATCCTCTGAGTCAGTAGAAGTGATGGCTGCACATCAACCTCAACACCCAGTTAAGGAGGCCCAGGATGAGGATGAGGTGCATCATGCACTCTCGCCTCGTACTCTATGAGATTATTTACAACCAGCAGGGGTGAGTACACCTTCCTGAATGATATTTCCATTGAATGCAAGAACCATGAATGTTAAACTGAGGGTGATTCAACTCCTTCATAAGTTTCATGGACTAGAATTTGAAAGTCCATACTTGCATATGAATGACTTAGATGAGATAATATCTATATTACACTTCTCTAACGTATCAGAGGACACAGTAAGAATAAAATTGTTTCCTTTCTCTTTGAAAGAAAAGGCTAAGTTATGGTTACACTCCTTAATACCACGGCCCATTGGCACATGGGCTGAGATGACAAGGGAGTTCCTTAAAAAGTTCTTCTCATATTATAAAACGAATACCTTAAGGAAAACAATCATGAATTTTGCGCAAAAAGAAGATGAGACCTTCCAATGTTGGGAGCGATTTAAGAATCTCATAAATTCATATCCACAACATGGCTACGAAACATGACGGATAACGAGCTTTTTTTTTATGAAGGATTGCCCTCATTAATGCGCTAATTTGTGGAGATAATGTGTAATGGGGAATTCATGAACAAGGAAGTCGATGATGTGTGAGATTATTTTGATAAACTCGCTGAAAATGCACATTCATGGGATACTTCCTCAAGAACCACCACTTTTAAGCTCACTCAATCAAAGGAAAGGAGAGGAATTTATATCTTAAAAGAGAAGATAATATAAATGTAAGAGTGGCCAATCTCACAAGGAAAGTCGAGGCCATGGAACTTAAGAAGATAGAACCCGAAAAGGCTATGGAAGTTATTTGTGATATTTGTGCTTGTAACATACATACAACTAAAAATTACCCAACAATTCCTGCTTTTCAAGAGATATTGAATGAGCAATCAAATGCCAAAAATAACTACCAAAGACCTTTCAGAGGACCCACCTCAAATATATACAACTCCAGCTGGAGAAACCATCCAAATTTCAGTTAAAGGAATGAACAAACGGCTAACCCACAAGAGGCCCTTACTTATTTTTAAATCAAAAGTGGCCTCAAGAGAATACAGTTCAAAAATTCATGCAAAATCAAGAGCTACTCAACCAGAATATGGTACAAGCATTCCAGGATCTCAAAACAATAATGGAAATGTTTGCATCATTCATTCAAAGGATTGAGTCACACTTAGCGAGCGAGAAGAAAGGGATGCTTCCAGCCTAACCCCTCCCCAATCCAAAACCAAAATGTGAAATTAGTGACCCAAGCTTTTTAAATCAGATGGAGCAGGTTAAGTCTATCACCACTCTTAGGAGTGGGAACATTATTAACAAAACCAATTCGGCGATGGCTGAGAAGCCTAAGGACCCGGAAGAAACTAAGAATGATAGACCTAGCAATGTCCCAAATGAGGAAGAACTGGAAAAAGTGAGTAAGACGATTGCGCCATTCCCCCAACTTGCACCAAAACTTTTATCTAACTCACAGGATATTCTAGAGGTGCTGAAACAAGCGAAAATCAACATCCCTCTGTTGTACGCTGTGAAACAAATCCCCTCTTATGCCAAATTTCTGAAAGACTTATATACAACCAAAAGATGGCAGAGTATTCAAAAGAAAAAAAAAATGATAGAAAAAGTGAGTGTCATCCTCAAGCAAGATGTGCCACAAAAATATAAAGATCCTAGTTGCCCAACTATCACCTATATAATCGGGAATCACTAGATTGAGCATGCATTCTTGACTTAGGAGCAAGCGTTAATTTGATTCTTTTCTCGATATACGAACAATTGGGTCTTGGTGAATTAAAACCCACCCGGACCACATTATAACTTGTTGATCATTCGATCCGTGTACCGAGAGGGATGATTGTGGATGTGTTGGTCCAGGTTGAATAATTCTACTATCCAGTAGATTTTGTCGTCCTAGATACTCAGCCCATCGTAGATATAAGCACTCATATACCTATCATCATTGGTCGCCCATTCCTTACTACATCTAATGCCATTATCAACTGTAGGAATGGAGTTATGAATTTGTCTTTCGGGAATATGACGCTAGAGCTCAATATATTTTTCAACATGAACAAACAGTCAGAGGATGTTGATGATATCCACTACATTAACTTGATAGATTTTTTCGTGAAAGATAGAGCACTAATGACTCTATTCTCTAACCTCTAGAGACGTTCTTGGCCCACTCCCCCAATTTAGATGATGACACGATTGGGGAGATGGATACCTTACTTGATGTTACGCCGGTACTTGAAGTTAACCAGTGGAGGCCACAATTTGAGAAATTGCCCTAAACCGATGTAGTACCTCTACCTTCTAGGATCAAAGCACTAAAGCTTGACCTAAAACCTCTGCCCGCTGATCTTAAATATGTCTACTTAGGTCAAGATGAGACATACCCGATGGTGATTTCTTCCCACCTTGAGAAAGAACAAGAGAGTGTGCTTATTTCTACTCTCCTTGAGCATAAAGGATCCATTAGATGGTCGATTGCAAACCTCAAGGGAATTAACACTTTGATTTGTACTCACCGCATTCATCTTGAGGATAACGCGAAAACCTCCCGACAACCACAACGTCGATTAAATCTAAATATGAAGGAAATAGTTAAAGGACAGGTCCTTAAATTGTTGGATGTTGGTATCATTTACCTTATAGCTGATAGTCAATGGGTGAGCCCAACTTAGGTGGTTCCTAAGAAGTCCGGAATCACTGTAATAGTTGATGCCAACAATGAACTCGTGCAAACTAGAGTCGCTACTGGTTGAAGAATGTGCATTGACTACAGGAAGTTAAATACCATCATAAGGACCACTTTCCTTTGCCCTTCATTGATCATATTTTGGAAAGGCTAGCTGGTCACTCGTACTATTGCTTCTTTAACGACTATTCGAGCTACAATCAGATTAAGATAGCCCTTGAAGATCAAGAAAAGACTACATTCACATATCCCTTTGGCACCTTTGCTTACCGAAGGATGTCATTCGAACTGTGTAATGCCCCCACCACTTTTCAGTGATGCATGTTGAGTATATTTTCTGAGATGGTGGGGCAATATTTAGAGGTCTTCATGGATGACTTCTCTATCTTTGGTCCGTCCTTCAGCAAGTGTCTGGAAAATCTTTAAAAAGTGTTGAAGCGATGCAAGGAAAAGAATTTGGTTTCGAATTGGGAGAAGTGTCATTTTATGGTTCCCAAGGGAATAGTTCTTGGACAATAATTTTGTCCAAGGGAATTGAGGTAGATAAGGCTAAAATTGATCTTATCTCTAACCTACCTCCACCCAAGAGTATACATGATGTGCGATCCTTCTTAGGTCACGCTAAATTTTATAGATGATTCATAAAAGACTTTAGCATCTCTCTCATCCTTTATGCAATCTACTTTAAAAAGATGCACCATACGAGTGGACTGAGCAATGCCAAGAAGCTTTCACTAAGCTCAAGGCTATGTTGACAACCACACTTATCATGCAACCATCCGATTGTAGCATTCCTTTTGAAATTGTGTGCTATATGTCTGACTATGCTATTGGGGTGGTGTTAGGCAAGAGAAAAGAAAAGAAGCCCTATGTTATTCATTATGCAAGGAGAACTCTAAATTCTGCCCAAGTGAACTACTCTACTACGGAGAAGGAACTCTTAGTCGTAGTGTTCGCTTTGGACAAATTTAGGTCCTACTTGATTGGATCCAAGATCATCATCTACACAGACCATGCGGCGCTAAAGTATCTTCTTTCTAAGACGGATGTCAAGCCTCGTCTGATAAGATGTGTCCTTCTACTCCAAGAATTTGACATGAAAATACGATACAAAAAGGGTGTAGAGAACGTAGTGGCTAACCATCTCTCTAGACTTGATCTCCCCGATTCCCTTGAGCCGACACCGATAAACGACATGTTCCTTGACGAATAATTGTTTAAACTTTCCAAATTACCTTGGTTTGCTGACATTACGAATTATGTTGCCACAGGTTTCACGCCAACACATTGAATTGCGCAAGATAAAAAGATTCTTTGGTGAGGTATGTAAGTTTTTCTGGGATGATCCTTATCTGTTTAAATATTTCTCATACCAAATTTTAAGGAGATGTGTGCCAGACAATGAACATTAGAGTGTTATCTCCTTTTGTCACTCTGAAACATGTGGTGGTCACTTTTTTGTTAAAAAGACCACGCTCAAAATTCTTCAGTGCGGCTTTTACTGGCCTACTAAGTTAAAAATACTCATGAGTTTTACAAAGCTTGTGAGCGTTGTCAAAAATTGGGAGGATTGTCCCGTCGAAATATGATGTCACTAAACCCAATTCTTATCATTGAAGCATTCGATTTCATGGGACCATTCCCCCAATCCTTTGGTAATAATTACATCTTATTGGCAGTAGACTATGTCTCTAAGTGGGTTGAAGCGATCCCATGCTGGAACAATTATCATTGAACGGTCATTAGATTCTTAAAAGAAAACTTACTTTCCTGGTTCGGAACACCTCGAGCCATCATTAGTGATGGAGGGTTGCACTTTTGTATTAGGCCATTCGAGAACTTAATGAAGAAATATGACATTTCTCACAAAGTGAGCACTCCATACCACCCGCAGACAAGCGAGTAAGCTAAGATTTTCAATAGGAAAATCAAACAAATTCTTAAAAAAAAAAAAGGTTAACCCTGATTGTAAGGATTGGTCAATTCGCTTGACCAATGCTTTATGGGCTTACCGTACGGCCTTTAAGACTTCCATTGGAATGTCTCCCTTTAGACTAGTATATGGAAAAGCTTGTCACTTGCCTATGGAGTTTGATATAGAGCCTACTGGGATATCAAAAATATGAATTTTAACTTGGACAACGTCGGCTCACTGCGCAAACTTCAATTAAATGAACTCGAAGAAATCCAGAATGATGCTTATGAGAACTCAAGAATTTACAAGGATAGGATGAAGGTGTTCCATGACAGGAACATCCTTCGGAAATCATTCACAACCGGTTAAAAAGTACTTCTGTATAATTCTTGGTTACATCTTTTTTCGAAAAAACTTTGTTCTCGTTGAACGACCCTTTCACTGTCACTAAGGCCCGATTTGATTTTTGAGGGAAGAGGTAATTACCTGGTAAATGAGTAATAATTACTTACTAGGTAATTATTGCATCGTTTCTTGTGTCAACGTTGACAGCTTAACTTTTCGACGTTAAAACCAAGGATGGCTGCCAAATGAATACAGGGCCCACTGTAATGTACGTGATGTATCAACACCGTTCATCCTATATGTTAGCCTCATTTTGGCCATGAACCCAAAAATGAGGCAGATCCAAAGCTCTAGTGGACCACACCACAGGAAACAGTGGAAATTGGATGCTTGCCGTATAAAAATTTATGTGGCCCTCAAATGTTTTGGATGAAGCTAATATTTGTGTTTACCCCTTATTAATGTTTTTATGACTTCATGAACAGATTAGATGATAAATAAACGTTAATGTGGGCCCAATAAACAAAATAACTTTCAGTGGCGGATGTTTAAGGCCATTGTTTCCTGTGGTATGGGCCACTTGAGCATTGTGTTTGTCTCAATTTTTGACTTAGGCCCTAAAATCTTCTGATAAAACAGATGGATGGTGTGGATATGTCATGCACATTACAGTGGGGTCCACAAATGTAAGTCAGATTTTTTGGACCAATTTTCGAGACGAAAATGCATTTGAAATTTCAAACACGGTGAAAAGGTAATAATGACCTTTTTCAAGGGTATTTCCCTGATACACAAAAATCAAACACGCCCTAAGGTCTATCCTCATGGGGCTGTCGAGATAAATAATCTGACGAATAACAATGTTTTCAAAGTAAACGGACATCGTCTCAAGCCATTTGTTAAGAAGTTTGATTCAGAGGACATGTCCATGCCTCTGATTGATCCTACATACCAGGATTGACCTCCTAGTCTGATGAATGTGTAGTTAGGTTTATTGCTTTCATATGATTTAAGATTAGGATAGTTTGTTTTTTAGTTTGTTTAGTCTTCACGCTAACCCATTTACATGTTGAGAACTTTGGAAAAACTTCAATTCTACTTCTTCAGGTACTATCTTTCCATCACTACTCCTTTCTTTTCGTTGTCTCATGTGCATTGCATACTTATGTAGATTTTAGGTTGGGAGTGTGGATTAGGTAAACTAGTCATTATTTTCTTAGTTTCTGAGCAAAAAGTGTGGAAATTTTCAATTTTTCAAGTAAAAGAACTGTTCGAAAAAATATAAGTTTGTGTAATTAAGAATGTCTTGAGTATAATGATAAGATGGAGATTAAGTTTTGAATTGTTGGAGTTTGATGAACTGAGTAGACCATCACTTAAGTTCTCTAATCTAATTGACCTAAATCACAAGACACATTCAATTTATTTTCTGAGATTATGCTAGAATTTCTAATTGTTAGTATGTAATCATTGATAAATGTTGAGAATTAAGTCTGGAGAATTTTATCCACCTTAAAAAGATGAAAAAAAAATAGTTAAAAAACTGTGAGATTGACAAAAAGGTCACATATGATGAAAAGACTGGAAAAGAATGAAAAGTCTGAAAAGAATGAATAAATAAAAAGGACTGTTGATATAAAATCAAAGACTGAAAAAAGAAGAAAAATGGGATAAATTCAGAATCAACACTTGATTATTCAATTAATCCTGAGGTGATGAGCATGGCTAACATTATGAAATGATAATATTTTTATGGAAAGTAAGTTGAAATTCATTGAGCACATTGAAAAACTTGATATATGAACTTATGCTCCTAAGTAATTGATAAAGAACCTATTTGATTAATTGCTCATATGATTCGACTCTAGGTTTTTAAAATTTTACTCTCACTTTTTTGAATTATACTCATTCATACTTGATTGCACAAAAGTTTGTTTTCTGAAAAGTGATTTGAACATTCAGAATTGAGGATTTCTTCACGCATGTTTTGCTCAAGACTAGCAAAATACTGGTTGAGGGGTGTGTTAAGTGTCAAATATTGCATATTTACCCTGTTTATATCTTGGCTTTATGAACCTGATAATGCATAATGGGTATATTTTATACATGTTTGTATTGTGAGGTGAATATGAAAGCTTGGATTGAAAAGATTGTTAAAAGCATGGATTTGATGTGCAAGAATCACCAAGGCAAGGGATGAATCTTAGGAGACCAAGATTGAAGATTGCAAGATCTCAAGATTCAAAAAAACCAAATGAAGAAGGAATGAAGTTGAAACTGCAAAGTGCAGAAATTCACATAATCTAAACTTCACTGTCTATGTCATCGACCACCGTTCGATGACATCGAAGCTAATGTTCGATGACATCGAATACGGGTCGATGACATCAAAGAATTACAGAAAAATTGAGTTTGGTTGCTGGACAAATTGGATGCAGTTCTCAATGACATCGAAACCCTGTTCGATTGCTCGAAGACCTGTTCGATGACATCGAAGGCAGTTTGATGACATCGAGATTTTTGTAGATTTCTGGAGTAACTTGCTGGAACAATCTGGACACTTTTTCGATCACTCAAACACCCTTTGATGACATCGAAGGATAGTTCGATAAGATCGAAGGTATGTTCGATGACATGAAGAGTTACGTAGTGCAAAAAGCGTTACGCAGTACGAAAAGGTGAGACTTCCGGATTTAAGTTAGGTTCGATGACAGTGAAGGCGTTACGCAGAGTGCGTAAATTTGAGGCGATTTTCAAAGACGGTCAGACAAAGGCTATAAATATGGGTTGTTTGAGGAGTTCTAAACATGAATTATGTTTCAAGAAGCAGAGCCAAAGGGTGGAGCAGCCTCCCAAGATTTTTTCTTCTTTCCTTATTTATTTTTAATGTTTTATTTAAGGGTTTTAGTTTCAATCATGTCTAAGTTTAACTAAACCTCTTAGCTAGGGCTAAGAGGTGAAGCTTGTAGTGTGTTGGGATGATTATCTTGCTTTGATTCTTGTTTATGTTTAACATCATTGATTTCTAGATTGATTTTAAGGAATATTTTTAGTTTTCTATGATTTATTGTGACTCAAATTACAATAGATGTTATGATGACTTGCAATATCTTCTTTTCCATTATGAGATTGTGAGATTGGTAAATCCTGTTATTTACCATCGTCTCCTAGGCATGGTAGGATGATGGAATTCCTTCCAATCATCATAATACCCCTTCATGTGTGACTAGGTCAATGAAAAGTTCATTTTTTATTTAATTGCTTCATCTTCCAATTGGATAGGATAAGACTCCAATTTCAATTATGTTTCTTTAATCAAGTAAGGTACCATCCTGATAGCTACAAGTGGATCCTTAGAGCTCTAGTTCCCATTTATATTTGATACTATATTCAAAATTGCTCTCAATTATTTCAGATTTAGATTTAGATCTTCTTCTAGTTCTAGTTCTAATTATTTTCAGAATACGCATAAGTTTAGTCCATGTGGCTTCAACCTCAGTCTCACCGAGTTATTACTACATCGCAACCTTACACTTGGGGTTATGAACACTTATCAGATTGAGCTCTTTTTGCAGTGTCTTCTTAAGATGCTTGATCGATGCTCTCTCATGCTTCAATTAGCTTCCAAATTGCTCCCACAATCGTTAATGCTAATGCTTCATCTCCTATGATTAACTGTCTTACATATGATGTGTTGGTGAGGTAACCAAGGTGGTGAAAGGATAGTGGAATCTCCTAAAGTAATAGATGGTTAATTTCCAAATGGGATTTACCTAGATGGGTCTTCTAGAGGATGTAGACAAGGATATACCTATAAGCTTAATATCTAATCTCTAGAAATAGTGGAGATTAAGATCATCTTCATAATGGAGGTTGGGATACTCATTAGAGTGGTAAAGCTAAAGAAGATAACTTGAATCTCATAGGTTTAAAGGCTTAGGTGTGAGATATGAGTGACAAATCACCTAGGCTTATATTGCACCAAAAAATGATCAAAATACCCAATGTCCGTATAACATTTATAAAGGAATCAACTTCCAAAAGTTTTTTTAAAAAAAATTAAAATTTTTTTTTTTAATTTAAAAAAAAAATTTTAAAAGGCAAAAAAAGGCACATTCGATTGATCGAGGGATGCCTTCGATCGATCGAGCGACCCTTCAATGTGATCGATAAACTCTAGCTTTTTAGACAGTTGTTACTGGACATGTTTGGCCATCCTCGCTCAATTGAGCATTAAGCTTCGATTGATTGAAAGCTAAGCTTTAATCAATCAAGGATTCTATCAAGACACATCGATGGCCTGTCGATAGGATCGAAGATCCCTCAAAAACTGTTGTTTTGGGCTATTAATTTTACAGCAACTTAATACCTCTTATAACCAATATTATCATGTTCCAATTGAGCTCTTAAGGCTTAGGGATGATCAAATAAGGGTTTACCTAAGGAACAAGCATTTAGAGGTTAAGGTTGTTTTAGGTGTAAGATTATGGTCACCAAGGCACCTCAATTTTTTTGTTCTTCACTCCTTGATGCGTCATGTCTTTATGTGTCTTCGATCTTCAACTTTTAAGAGCTCAATCAAATCATTGACACATATACCCACATGATTGACAAATAAGTGCACAAATAAGTGTACTAACAATTGTTAATGCACTGATTTATGCATCTTATTTGTTAATTACATGAGTCTGTGTGTTATGTAATCGGTTGAGCTCTTGCATGCTAAAGACCGAAACATAAGAGGATGTGGAGCATTAAGGAGTAAAGAACATTGTTATGAGGTGCTTTGGTGACCCTGACCTTGACCCAAAACAACCATTGAACCTTTATATGATCCTAACCCTATGGGTAAACCTTGTTGATCATCCATTAGCCTTAGAACTTAAGTTAAAACATATAAGTAAGGCTAGAAGAGGTACAAAGATTATATAAAATCATATGCCCAAAACAATAGTTTTAATTGGTCCTTAATCCCATCGACAGGATGTCGATGGGACACAATGGAATCGAAGGACCACTTGATCCAATTGAATAATGAGTCGAGCAACATAACAGGTATATTTATGAATTTTTTCGATGGGATCGACAGACTATTCTATCGGAGGACCTTCAATCCCATCGAAGGGTCCTTTAATCAGATCGACAGAACCGTTAACTAGCCATTTTATAGCTGTTGAAAATCAGTTTCTTATAAAAGTTCATTCAGATTTTGAACCAAATGATGGATTTTTTGCCATAGAAGCCTAGGTGATTCCATGTTCATATCCCTTATCCTAATTCTCTAAACTAATGAGTTCCAAGTCATCTTCCTTGAAATTAACACTCTAATGAGGATTCCAACCTCCACTTTGATGATGAGCTTGAACTCCGCTACTTTTTAAATATTAGACCCAACCTTATTGGTATGTCATTTGTCTAAATCCTTTAGAAGACCCATCTACGTAAATCTCTAGGATTACAACCTTCCCATGTGTTGTATAAGATTTAAACAACTTCCCATCACCTTGGTCACCTCAATGGAGCATCACATGCAAGGTGGTTGATCTTGGAAGTAAAGTATTGGCAAAGCATCGACATCAATGATCGAGGGTGCAAAAGGAGAGCTGATCGAAACACGAGTGTAGACACCACATCTCAGGCCAATAAGCTTGATTGAACAGAAACCCTGATCCATACCCTTAATCCTAAGCTAAACCTCGATCCATATCCATACCTTTAACCCTAACTCAAACCCTAATCCATACCCTTAACCCTAATCTATACCCGATTCTGAACCCTAAACCCTAATATGAACCCCAATCTAAACCCTAGAACCTTAGAAACCAACCTTAAAACTAGTCCTGAACTTAAACTTTAGGAAAAACCTAACACATAGAGTCAACCCTTAAGTCAACCCGCTTAGTCAATCCACTGAGTTAACTCACCCGATCGGTCCACATAGCCTACCCAGTCAACTCACCTTGTCAAACTAAGTCCATAAATACATTTGACCCAAGCCCAATTCAGAGGAAAGGGGAGACAACAAGGCAGCCTCGGAGAACCAAACTGTTCACGTGTACAAGAGGAACCTCCCTCCGAAGCTGAAGCAAAAAAAGAATGATGAGCGACACCCCGAGTGCTGGTCATCATGTAGCACTAGTCGTACTTTGGCCAGCTACCCACTCGTGTGCTGGTATCCACCTTGCCATTTCATGCATGTGCAAAACTTGGCAATTATTCTAATACCCCTCCCTTGAGCCAAAATTACATGTTATGCCACCTAAATCAACACATGAGATCTTGCCACATGAAAATGTCAAATCTTAGCAATCTAAATCCTATTTAACCTCAAGCCTTACGAGAATTACTAGAAAATCGGGCTGGAGGGCTATAAATACCCACCTTCCCTTCACATTTCAATAATACACTCCCATTCTGAATCATCCTCAATCCACATCCATACAAACTAATCCTACCCATCCACAATCAAGCATCCATCCCACTAAGGAGAGTGAGGGTGAAGAAGAGAGCATACCCTATGTCCAACCCTAACACTAACCTCTTAAACGACCCAAGTTCAATTTAAGACACTCGAAATGATCCTTGCGACACTACCATCCACCTAATTATTTTCAATTAAGTTGCATCTAGCTATAACATTTGCATAGCATAACATTCATCTCATCATTTAACACACTTTGCATTAAATTGGCTTAGAAGTATGCTCTGAGGCTTACTAATTTAATCGGATCCCGTCCAACAGAAAACCTGTTAATTACTTCATATTTTACCACAAGAATTGCACACATTCATAAACGAGAATTAAATCCTAACATTCAAGAACAGTCCAGATCCTGTGAAGTAAAGACTGTACATTTATAGGGCAGAGTGGGTGCCTAACACCTTCCCTCTCTATAATTGCGGTCCCTTACTTAGAATCTCTAGTCACAAAACTAAAGAGTCATCTCATGACAGAAAATCTTTGGATCCCTACCCTAACGTTTTTATAGGGTCTAGCTGATTATAGAGATGAAGAAATTAGCTAGTGGCGACTCTGGTCAAACATAATCAATCAATTATAATGCAAAGCCCTCGAAAGCAGTAACCCATGGAGAAAGCAGCCTCGAGTCGATTCTGGCAACCTGAGACAACACGTCAAAGGGGCTTTATTAGACAAGTAAGTATCAATTAGTAAGTCCATATACTCTCTTTCCTTGTGTAGGATTAGGATTAAGAGTAAGAGTTTGTGACCGAAGAGCGATAGGTTCTTGTGTAGAACCTCAACTCTTATTTAAGGTTGAATTCACGGGACATGGGTGTGTACATATTAGTCTCCGTGGGAGCCTTCAGCGAGAGTGAATGTAGGCCCTTATATTAGGACCGATGTTGTTTGTTTGCCGATAAAAAATCAATTAAAGTATCTTATGGGAGCCACTGGTGGGAGACCAAATAGGTTCTTGTGTAGGACCGCGGTCCTTGTGTAAGGCTATAAAGGTTAGAAATAAACCTGATTTAAAACATTCGATAGTGAAATCCGGTACACTCAATGAGAGTGTATCCGCAAGGAGTGGAGTAAGGAAACTGAACCACTATACATGCTTGTGTTTAAGATTGTTATTTGAGCACTTGTTTAATTATTCTTATATGATTGATTTGTGAATTATATTTATATATATATATATGTGCATAATTAAATGAATGCTAGGATTTAAATAGTTAGCACATCCCACACCCATGTACATTATTGTATATATACTAGTAGCTTGAATGTCATATCTATTGTATTATATGTGATTGGACCTTCTATTGGATTAAAAGCCTTAGAGTTAATTGTCTTAATTTAAATTGACATATTAGTTTAAGTAAGCAATTGTGTGTGTTAATTGGTAAAAATTTTATTTGATCCTAATCACCCCATAGGACAGCCATTTATTCCATAGATCTGTCAAGCTTCTGTACATAGCCGTGGTAGACTATCCCACATGTAATTTCAATTGGTACTAGAGTGGGTAGCTCTTTAAAGGCTTAACCACCTTGAGTTGATCCAATAAGCTTAAGAATGATGTCTACTTAAGAGGGGTGTGACATCACACTACCATTGTATTTTGATGGGTCTACTATGCCTATTAGAAGGCTAGGATGAGAGTCTTTCTAAGATCCTTTAACCCTATGATTCAGGTAATTGTTGATCAAGGATGGATCATACCCATAGAACAAGTCGTAGTTGATGGTAGAACCATTAGCACTCCCAAAAATAAATCTAAATGGAGTGCCGATGAGAGAGCGTGGTATACCTATTATGCTAAAGCTCTCAATGTTATTTACTATGCGATTTTTCCTGATTAATTTAAATGTATTTGCACATATAAAATGGGTAAGAAAGTGTGGGGCATATTGAAAGTCTCATATAAGGGAACTAGCACCATAAAAAGATCAAAGCTTCATATCTTAATGACCCAATTCAAAAATATCAGAATGGAAGGTTCTGAAACTTTCATATAGTTTTATTCTAAACTTAATGATATTTGCAACTCTATGTGAGGTTTAGGAGAGAGGATTCTGGATATTTATATATGTAGAAAAATACTTACATCTCTTTCGGATAGGTTCACTCCTAAGATAACCTCGATAGAAGAGTGTAAGAAAATGGATTAAATGAATGTAGAAGAACTCTTAGGTTCCCTACAAACTTATGAGTTATACTTTAAGTCACCCTCTAGAGCAAAGAAACTATCCGTCCTTAAAATATCTCATAGGCATTCACATAGGCATAAGATTGTTAAATCTAGTAGTGATGGTGATGATAAGATGAGGATGAGAATTTTGAAAGAAAAATTAAAAATTTTCTCAAATTAAATTGAGGAAAAAGTTATGACAAGAGAGACAAGACGGTTAAGAATCGTAAAAGTAAATCTGTTAAACAACCTAAGCAAGTCCAATGTTACAACTGTGAGAGTTATGAACATATTGCACTTGACTGCCCTAGCAAAGTAAGATCCAAAGGTAAGGCTATGAAGGAAACATGTGATGATACGAAGGAGTCCGAATCCTATTCAGGACACTCCTCTAGTATTGAAGACATTAGCCATTTACGTGTATTAAGGGCCTCCACCATCGGTTCCTTCCCTAGAGAGTTAGGAGACCATAATACCTTAGATAGGTGACCTTAGAAGGTCCCTTTAAACTGAATTGTTATATTATAATATTGAGCCTCATCTTTCAGCTCAATAATTAAATTTGAGGATTTTAGACTCATATGTGAGCTTATTGAAAAATCAGATGATTTCAACCTCTTTATTGAGAACAACAGGTATATTAAAGGACTTTTAACCTCAATTTTTTTGGTTTTGACTATAAAGTTACTTAATTTTAAGTACCAAATGTTTACTACTAGACTAGCATTGGTCGTTTTTATTTTGATTGATATATCTTTTGAATGACCATAATAAGCATGCTCCATGTTGGTTCACGGCTAGATCAACGATAAGTGTATTTTGAACATGGGAGCATCGTATCACATGAACCTTCATCGGAGTTGGTTCACCAATTACAATAAGTGTGATGGTGGCTAGGTCTTTATGGGCAATGGTAATGCCTGTAAAGTTGTTGGTGTTGGATCGGTGCGCATCAAGATGTTTAATGGTATGGAGCATACCTTGACTGAGGTGAGGCACATTTCTAAGCTCAAGAAGAGCTTGATATCTCTTGGAGCACTTGAGGCATTTGGGTGTAAGTTCACCAGTTTCAATAGTCTCCTTAAAGTTTCAAAAGGGGCACTTATAGTCACAAAAGTAAAAATGAATGTCAATCTTTACAGATTGATCGGGAGTATGTCATCAGGTGGAGTTAAGGTGTCTGTATCAGATTCCACGTTTGCACGTATGTGGCATGAACATCTGGGCCACATGAGCGAGTGGGGCATAAAGTTATTTTCTGACCGTTGTTTAATTTCAGCTTTTAAAAGTTTTAATTTGAATACATGCAAGCATTGTATATATGGTAAATAATCTAGGTTATCTTTTAAATCTGGTAAACATGTATGTTAAGGTGTTCTTGAATATGTGCATTCTGACATATGGAGGTCGGCGCCCATGGTTTCTAATGGAGGGTCATCATGGTTTTTCATATTCATTGACGACTATTTCAGGAAAGTGTGGGTTTATTTTATGAAAAGTAAATTTGATGTTTTATCAACTTTAAACAATAGAAGGCGATGGTTGAAAAATAGTCAGGGCGAAAGGTGAAGGTACTAAGGACAGATAACGGTGAAAAATTCACTTCTAGGAAATTTAATCAATATTGCAAAGATAAAGGGATCGTAAGACATAACACAATGCGTCACACACTACAACAAAATGGTGTGGCTGTGGGGATGAATCGAACTCTCTTGGAGATGACTCGATACATGATTAGTAATACTGGGTTGGGCAAGGAATTGTTAACTGAGGCTGTTACTACGATTTACTACTTAGTTAATCGTTCCCCTTCTACGACCATTAATTGTAAAATTTCAGAAGAAGTATGGAGTAGTCAGTAATTATATTACTCGGGATTGCATGTTTTTAGTTGTGATGCTTACTCTCATGTACTGTCAGTTAAGAGAGATAAGGTAGACCAAAGAACTAAAAAGTACATCTTTATCGATTATGGTGGTGGTGTGAAAGGGTATAAGTTGTATAACCAGATCATATGGAAAATCATCCTTAGTCACAATGTCAAATTCGACCAGGGATAATTGTTCTGTAAGGATGAGCATGAGTGATTGCTTGCCTCCAAGTGCAGAGGTTCGTAAGTAATATCTTGTGAATACATGGTCGATCCTATAGAGATGATTTAAGAGAATGAGAAAATCAAATGCAAAATTAACTAAGTAATGAAAAGTAAAAAAATAAATGATTTTGAAGGTTTTAAATGTATGAAATTCAATTAATTTGAAAACAACACCCAAGCTTCAAAGTTCCACACGTAAGTTAATGTTCCATAAGTTATGATGACTTTGATAACATAATTAGGATCTGATCACTATGGTCAGCCTAATCGGAAAGTAAAACAGTTTAAATATTTTAATAAATGATATAAAAGATTAGAGAATCATGGATTAGCATCATTGATATATATTCCCAAGCGCTGGTGATTTTAAGCATTCAATATCCATGAGATGATGAATCAAAGAAATGTAGCAGGTTGAGAACATCTCCCATCTAGGAAATCTAACTAATCCAGGTTAAGCCTATCCATTAATATGGATCTCATATGATGGAAACATATGGATCTCACATGAGAATCAAAAACCTAAACCTAGATAATCGATAACATGCATACACCATTCATCTCATCATTAAAAACAATCAATCATCATAATTTATAAAATCATTAAACCAATGTACTTCCCTTCTCGCTTAGGCTAGAGAAAACTAGAAAAACATTACTAAATTGTAAAATAGAAAAACAACAAGAAAGAAATAAATGCAAAATAAAAAAGAACTAAAAGAAAAAAAAATAATTTATAAAATTTTAATAAACTTGAAAACTCTCTAAAAACCATAAATATTGCTCTTGAATGCTTTGAATGATGCCTAAGAATGCCGTGAGAAGCCCTATTTATAAGTGGGGAACTCCATCCTTCAAAATGATTTGAAAAATCCGGAAACCGCCTCAAATTTATGCATTTTCTAAAATAGACTTCACTCTGCGCAGTTTCTCAAAATAGACTTAACTCTGCACAATTTCACAAAATGACCCATAGTTTTAGAATATGCTTTTTCAGGACGATTTTAAGATTTCTTTTCTTCACTTTAAATCTTTAATTTTCTTCATTGCTCACTTGGTTTTTCTTGGATCTTTGGCATGTGAATTCTTCATTCTTGGTCTCCTAAGATCCATCCCTTGCCTTAGTGATTCTTGGGCATCAAATCTATGCTTTTAGCACCCTTTTTAATCCAAACTCTTAAATTCACCTTGCAACACAAACATGAGTAAAATAGATCATTAAGTATTATCAAGTTCATAAAACCAAGATATAAATGGGGGATAATATGCAATATTTGACCCTCAACAATGAGGAGCCGGAAAAGTTAGTTATGGATGTCTAGGTAGACACAAATGAGACTTAGGCTGATATAGAGACGCAAATAGAGGCACAGGAGCAAGTGGAGCAACCACCTATGAGAAAAAATTCACCGTGAGATCACATGTTACCGGCAAGATATAGGGATGACTCAAACATCGGTTTTACCATCATTACGGATGAGGGGTATCTGTCTACTCTTCAGGAGGCTCTTGATAAGCCTAATATTGAAAAGTGGAATGCAGCGATGGATGATGAGATGAAATCCTTATAAAAGAATGAGATGTGGGAGCTGGTGGAGCTCTCCGTCTGCCGTAAAGCGATCAGGTGCAAGTGGATCTTCAAAAAGAAATATGATAGGTACAAGACAAGGTAGCGAAGGGATACGCTTAGAGGGAAGGTGTCGACTTCACTGAGATATTTGCACCAGTAGTGAAGCAAGTATCTATTAGATTCGTGTTGGCGTTGGTTGCCCATTACGATCTCGAGCTAGAGGAGATGGATGTAAAGACTACCTTCTTGCATGAGGAATTGAAAGAACAAATCTACATGAAGCAATCGGAAATATTCAAAATACAAGGGACAAAGAACAAGGTTTGCATGTTAAACAGGTCGTTGTCTGGTCTGAAACACTCATCTAGGCAGTGGTATAAAAGTTTAATTCTTTCATGGTGAGTCAAAAGTTTACCAGGAGTGAATATGATCATTGTGTTTATTACAAGATACTGAGTGATGAAAAGTTCATCATCTTGATTTTGTACGTCGATGACATGCTTATCGCTAGTCACAACATGTCTGAGATCAACTTACTGAAGACTTAGTGTAACGCCCTGAAAATCGGGGGTCGAGCATAAACTCAACTCCCGAGTTCCAGAACATCACTTATGCAACAAAATGAATGATGATTGAATGTTGACTGTATTCGTGCATTGAACATGAGTGAGATTAAGCCAAAACAGCATATCATACTCCAGAGACAGTTAAGTTTGCAAGCGGAAGACTGTGATAGATAGATAAAATATATAACTTATGATGAGTCTCCAGAGTGTGATAACATTACCAGGTTAAATAAATACAAGTGCAGTTCTAAAATTTACCAAATGTGAGGAAGTGTAATGCCTTCTATCCCAAGAACCATAACCCCGTCAATACAATATCAGGTCTTCATTGGCCTGCCAGAAAGTTACATGTAGGAGAACTCCTCCTCCACATTATAGAAGTCCGGCTCTGCTTCATAAGCGTCGCCATCACCTGAAACTCAACAAATCTGGTGGGTGTTCGGAACACCGTCCCGTAACGTGGGAGTGAGTGATCAACTCAGTGGAACAGTAAGGCATAGGTTAACATGTTATCAATTCAATCAAGCAGTAATGATAAAGCAGTACAAATCAAACATTTCTAACTACTCTTGTTAAGTGCAAAAATGAAATGACATGATGCTGTATGCCCTTGCCAAACCACCCTCAAGCGACATCATCTTACGTTCGCGAATGCTTACTCCCTCAGTGCGCCACATCTACAAAGCACATGCGGTGCGATGATGCTCATGATTTCCAAGTTTTTATTAGTCAATTTCAAACAGCAGTATTGGGAAACTAAGGTACCTCCCTTGTATCATTCCCAAACATGATCCATTCTAGGGTCGTCAATCCTAGATAATCTCATACGATATTTTGGTTTAAGAAGCGTAGTGAAGGCATCGCAAAGGGCTCGTCACCCGTCAGCGCGGATACAGATCTCACCGTATGCGGTTCAATTGCTGACCGTCAGCTCGAGTACAGGTCTCACCGTACTCGGCTCAATCACTAGCCGTCAGCTCAAGTACAGGTCTCACCGTACTCGGCTCAACTCACACTCTAGTTGCTGTGAAAGACTTGTGGCCAATCACAGACACTTGGAGTACACTCGATGATACCACGGAGGACTCGTCGCCCGTCAGCACGAGCACAGATCTCACCGTACTCGGCTCTCGCCGAAGTATCGACAGCTCGAATACAGTGTCCCATACCACCGTATTCGGCTCACGAGTTAGTTGCGCAATGGTCACTACGGGGAGGCACATGGCCCCAGCGTAGGCCGACAGCTCGACCACGGTGTCCCATACCACCATGCCCGGCTCATGCGACTTAGCGGATCTAGGTACCATGGTTAAACGGGGATCGCCACTGGTAAGTTGGTACCCTAGGTTCAAGTAGTAGCGACCAAACAGGGTGAACACACATAAGGCAGATCGGGTTACTTGACGAGCTCGACTAGCACGATCGCCCGTTGAGCTGCACGACATGAAGTGCATAAACAACTTCGTGTGGCCTAGCCACTGCCGACAGGCAACGCACGACTCGAGTTCGTCGAACACATCCCACGTGGCAAATGAATCTCAGCCATGAGTTCAATCCCGTTACCGATTGCCTGGGCCATAATCATAGCCCCAAACACAATCAGTTACAGATAGATAAAGCAGTAATGGATCAGGATTCAAATCATATAATCAAAGTCTGGTATTATCCGTTTAGGGCTGCCAGGGCTGTTGCACGCACTCGTTGCTCCGCTCCCCCATCACCCATGACGGATCATACAACATAAATATAAATTTAAACATATGCATTACATAATTAAAATCATAAAACAGTTGAGCATGTTATGAATCACAACACAAGCATGAGTTTGTACATGTTCAAATCCTAATCACACAACTATCAAAGGAGATCATACACATAGTGAAAAGAGGTTGAGAGTCATACCTCAACACCCTTATATATTACAATTTGCTAACTACTACACATTCAGACATTTCAAGAAACACTTAAACAACCATACATCAACATACATGACATATGTCGATCACATAGGCATTAGGCCAAATCCTTTCACTAGGGAGTTGCCCCAATCATAACACGCGTACACCCACGACGGATAGTCATGGCAAGCAGGAATCCAAGTTCCCTATTCATTCAGTCATTTCCACAAACACTTGGGCCACACATTTAGCACATATAGTGTATATTGGCCGTGGCGTGACTTAGGGCAAATCCTTTCGTCAAAGGGGGTATCGCCCATACATCAATCATGAATCCATGACAATTAGTCATGGCGAGCACAAATGAGAATTCTATACTCATTCAGCCATTTCCACAAACACTTAGAATACACTATTACAACATACGTGGTGTATGTTAGTAAAACATGTATTAGGGTTATCCTTTAGCCAAACGAGTATTTTATCCATGTATACCATAATCATACTACAAATAATCATGACAATTATATTTCCAAAATCCGCACATATGCGGTATTTTTAAAATACACAATTTCAACATACATGACATTTACACATGAACATATATTTGTGCGATTCTTTTCGCCAAACTAGTATTTTATCCACATATGATATAATCAAACATTAAATAAACATGTCAAACATTTTCCCAACAAAATACGTATACGGTATTTCTACGTATATCTAGAGTATGTGAAATTCCATATTCTACATCGCTAATCGAAACAGGAAACGGAAAGCACTTTGTACATGTGCATTTGCATGCAGATCATAAATCTATCATTATCTGACATTGAAAGCGTTGAAAAACGTAACCTATACACCTAAAGTCCTCACTTTTTGTCGTAGAATCGTAACGGAGTTGATAGGTTCGCTAAGCTTCCGTATACGGGAGTTTGGCAACCTAGAGAACGAAATAGGTTAGCTATCTCATAACCTACAACAGTCTAAACCCCAAAACAGATTAGGGTTAGGGTTTCTTACCTAGAAACGGTGCCGGAAACGCCGGAAAAGCGTCAAGAAGGATGCGGTGGAGCATGGATAGCAGCAGGGAAGGACGGCAGGGAGATTCTCCCACTTCTCCCTCACTTTCTCTCTCTTTTCCCTCTCTCAAATCCAAATTCGTATGGCTGGAATGGGAGAGGGTTTAAGGTCCTTATATAGCCTCAAAACTCACCGAAATAGACTCCTGTTCAAAGGTTACTGCTAATATAGGTATTTCGTCACTTTTCCAGCTCAAAAGAGAGGTTCTGGTAGCCCTCCTTGAGCCAAACGTCAGACTTAAGCTCACCACACATGGATCTATGAGGGATTACGTTTTCGACTCGATCGGATTTCCAGATCGCACGTGGCGGACCACTTTCAGTTCAACGGTCAGTGGGCCACAATCCGAAATTCCAAGTACATGTAAATGTTCCTGAAATTTTTCTTAATCCGAGGGTGTAATTTGGTCTGATTCTGACGGTCTGGTTGCTTAATACTGATGCACGAGCGAATGGTGCCAGATCACTATTCCAGATATTTATTTTGGAAAGGGAATAGTGTTTTTCACACTCCCTCGCTCCGGATCGAAATAAATGACCGTGGGACATCGGTCGGAGCTGATTTTTGAGATGATTGTCAAGCCCAGTGGGGCGGTCCTAGTTCCTTAGCTTCGAGTTAATCGGACTCCCGATGTGCGATCTAAACCTAATACGAAGTTTCGTTTCATTCCCGAGAGCAGACGGGAAATGAGTTCGGTTCTAAACTTTAGGGTAACCTAGAGTCACATGTTTTACAAGTTTTGGGTCTTGCAGATCGTATTTAAAGCGATCCCAACGGATTTCATGGCTAATCGAGTTTGCACTTAGTTAACTTTGTTAAATTTCTAAAGGATTTAATCCTAATTGTTTTCTGGTTGAGATGGTACTTAGGCCTTTGCAGTTTGTATATAAAGTGATCCAAGTTTTACTACTTAGCTAGTTTAAGTTAGTGTCTAGGGCGAAAGTGCTTTGAAAAATTGAAAGCACAAGGTAGGAAAGGGGTGGGATTTGTGAAGGAAATGGGTTAAGGAGCGATTTTAGACTGTGGGGTTCAGTTCTGACGAAATAATAAGGTGTTAGGAGCAACCCATTACCTAAGGACATCTAATCCCAGGTTGGCAAAAATCCGGGATGTTACACTTAGTAATCAAGGACATTTGAGATTAAAGATCTTAGGGCTGCAAAGAGGGTTCTTGGCATTGATATTCATAGAGACAGAAATGGGAGCAGACTTTATTTTATCTTAAGAGGAATACCTTAAGAAGGTATTGATTAAGTATGGAATGGATAAGGCAAAGCCAGTTAGTGTTCCCCAAGTGGCTCACTTTAAGTTATCTTCAAAATAATGTCCTAAAACTGATGAGAAAAAGTAGGTTATGTCTCGTATGCCTTATTTGAGCACGGTTGGTAGCTTGATATATGTCATGGTTTATATTAGACCAAATATTTCACATGCGATTAGTGTTGTTAGCAAATACATGTATAACCCCGAAAAGCAACACTAGGAGACAGTGAAATGGCTACTTCGATACATTCGAGGTACATAAGATTATGTCTTATCTTTTGAGAAATCAAGGGCCAATTTAATAGGTTATGTGGATTCTTATTATACAGGCAGTGTGGACAGAAGAAGGTTAACTTATAGTTGCTCGTTTGTTTTAGCGGGTGGAGTGAGCAGTTGGATGTCAAAGCTTCGGTCTGTGGTGGTTCTTTCCACAACTGAAGCTAAGTATATGGCGATCACTGAAACATTCAAAGAATGTGTTTTGGTTAAGAGGAATGATAAACCAGTTGGGTCTTTAACAGGAGGTCGTACCGGTCAATTGTGATAGTGAAAGCGCGTTCAATTTGGCTAATAATTTTGTTTATCACTTAAGTACTAAATATATTGATGTGTATCACCATTTTATCTGACAAGTACCTGAGGAAGGAGGCGTAAACCTAAAGAAAATTCACACGAGCGTGAATCCGACTAACATGCTCACTAAGGTGGTTCTCATAGAGAAGTTCAAGTTTTGTGCAACTTCTCTAGGCTTGGCGAAGGCATAAAAGGAAGACGTAGTGTGCACGAGAAGCGATAATGGAGTTATGATGCAAGGCAAAATTAGAGATGAGAAAAAAATGAACTATGAAGATTGAAGATTGAAGACATGGTGGAGATTGTTGTTGATGTCTCAAATCTGTAAACAGTAGGGTCTGTCGATGCCATCGACAGACCATTTGATGTCATCGAGTAGACTTCGATGCCACCAAAGGATGCTCAATGCCATTGGAAAATTTTAGAAAATCCATGTTTTATCACTGGAACATTTTGGTGTTTTCTCGATGCCAACGATGATTTGTCGACGTCATCGATGCGTATGCGCAAAATTGTGTAAGTGTAGGATTTATTTCCCATTTCGGTTGTGATTCTCATAGAGCCTATATATATGGGTGTGATCCGGAATAGGGTGTATCTTAGAGATTTCTAGTTCATTCTAAAGGTTTTAATGGATTGTAAGGGAGATTCGAGGCTTGTAAAAATCGGGTAATCTTTATCTCTTGTAATTTTCTACTTTTATAGTGTTTATCTGTTGCTTTGTGCCGTGGTTTTTTTCCACAAGAGTTTTTCCACATTAAATCCAGTTTCTTTTGGTTTGTTTGAGTTTGGACTTGGTTGTGGAATTGGAACATTTTGCTTGATTCAACTTTGTGTGCTTCTGCGGTTCCCCAAAACCATAATTAGCATGTTAAGTATAAGGAAAACATGGTTATGGATATCGCTATTAACTAGCATATCTTCCCTATGTAAAATCCACATCAAGGAACACAAGGTACAATGCCATATCAACCTTGTCATCCACATCATCACTATGCTAAGTGTATTGAAGATGGATTGAAAAGAGCTCTCTAATTTCTTTGGAAAGAAAGATCCCAATACTTTCCATGACTAGCTACGATGTTTGGAAGATTAGTCTAAATGGTATATGCCATGAATAATGAGACAAAAGCTATATTTCACTTAGATGAAACTTAAGGGTTCAACCCAATATTAGATATCCAATATAGGAGGGTGGACACAGCAGTTGCATGGAAATGAAAAGTAGATTGAAAGAGCAGTTCCTTCCCATTAACTATGAGCATCTCTCATTCAAGGATCTTATCTCACTACATCAAGAAGCCCCATGTCATATGACACACAAGCCATGTGCAGCCTGAATAAATATATCCTACAAATACATCATTCCAATTCTCAGTTAGGCAATCCACGCATTCTTAAAATTAAACAATTATTTTTTCCTCTAATTGTCTATTTTCAGGTGGGCCACAGGCCTTGGGCATTTAAGGTTTGGTCTTGGTTAGCCATGTCTAGCCCAGGTCATTGCCAATCCTAGTATGCGTACTTCATCCTAAAGCATGTTTGAGTTTTCAGTTTGTGCAAGTGAGGCTCATGGTTAGGTGATACAAAGCATTGATTTGATGGGCCTCAATATGGATGGCCAATGCACTAAAAGTCCCCCAGATTGGAGAATGTAGTTATAGGATATCTTCTTTTCTTAGTAGATTTTGGTGCATGGGTCATCCATAGTTATGTCCATGTTATCAATGATTTAGATAATTGAATTATAGGTCCACTTGTACAATTTGAATACTCAAATATATTGCCCCAACAAGCTATAATATTTCTTTCGGGTAAAACCCTATTGCAAGCCAAATTTAGAAGAGCCCCATTTCAAATCGACAAAGCCCCTTATCGATTTGGGCATTGGATTGGAGCAAAACTATATTGTAAACCAATTTCAGAAGAGACCCATGTGGAATCGACAAAGGCCCATGTTAATTCAACAAAGGCCCATGTTCAATTGATGGGTTGGAGCAAAACCCTATTGCAAGACAAACTCAGAAGAATCCCATGTCGAATTGACAAAGCCCCACGTATAATCGACAAATCCCCATGTCAAATTGACAAAGCCCCTTATTGAATCGGGCAAATCAAAACCCTATTGCAAACGTAATGAAAAACCCTAATGCTTTCGTTTACAGATTAAGAGATGTGGGAGGTGTACATCCTTACCAAATGATGAAGAAGAGATGCGGGAGGTATGAAGGCAACATGTGTAAGACTCGTATCTTAGTCCGTACAATTCCGTAGGATTCCGCGGTCCTTCCAGTCGAATTCTAGCAATCCTCGACCCGTATCCAACGTTTACGCACGATCCTAAGCCGAGTCCTGCATACCAAAGCCGGCTCGAACTGAAACTAGTACCTTAGCGACCGCGCCGTCGTCGTGTTCCAATGCCGTAACTCGCGCACTGATCCGATACCTAGGCTAGAAGTTGTGGGTCCGCATTCATTTCGAGGAAAACGCCGAGTGTTGCAAACTTCGAGGAAATCTCTACAACATGTCTCATCAATCAATCAATGTCAAGTACAAGCCATACCCCAAGTACAACAACCCATCCCTTCCCATTCCCAAAGTCAACTCTCTCTCTCTCTCTCCACCCATCCCTTTCTTACAACACATCACTCCACCCATCACCCATCACACCACATCACCCATCCCATATCATCACATCACTTCTCTCTCTTCCTCATTTCTCAAAAAAAAAAAAAAAAATCTCTCCCAAGCAACAAAGCATTCCAACGTCCAAACCTTTCCAAGCCCCCTTCCACAACAACAAGTGTAGCCGACTTTCCCACCCTCTCATCTCTCATCCCCACCATCAAAGCCCCATCAACCACCGTCAAAAGTGAAGGCAAGGAGCTAAGGAGGCTAAGGGATCAAGGAAGAGTGCAAAAGGTGGGTGATCCACCGTTGATTCTTATTTTAGGGCCACTTATTGTGGGACCCACTTGATGAATGCATTGTACTTAAAGTTTTTTTATCATAGTGGATCTTGTGATGGTGTTCTTGTGGTTATTGTTCATGGGTTATGCTTATAATTATGCTTGTATAGAATCAAAATCATGTATGAAATCCTCCTTGTAGGATCCCAGGATCGGAACCTGGTGTATGAGTGTCGGGAGCCAAGAATGGGGTACTATGGAGGCTGTTAGCGCCAGATTCAGCGATCGGGAATTTCGTGAGCCCGGTTTCTGAGTTTGGGGCGTGACAATGTGACAAGATGAGTTGAAGCTTAAAATATTCTCAGCAAGAGATGAAGATGAGATGTCGGTAGAGAGAGGTGAGAGAAGAGAATGGTGGAGAAAGGAGTGGTAGTGAGATGGGGAGATGAGAGAGAGAGAGAGAGAGAGAGAGAGAGAGAGAGAGAGAGAGAGAGAGAGAGAGAGAAGAGAAAGAGAGAGATGACAATGACAAAGAGATGAGAGGGGCTGAAAAAACCCCTCATTTTACCTACTTTGCCATAAGGGCAATGTTGTCTTTTCATAAAATGTCATATAAGATGGTATACTGTAGGTATCTCCTTTTGATGGTAAGTATTTATTTGACTAACGCTTTAAAACTATAGGCACTGATTTGGTAATACCTCAAAAGCAGGCAGTTATTTGTCTTTGGCCCAAAAGATAGGTGGTTATACGACATTGTCTCTAATTAAGATGGAAACTTTATACCATCGGGCATAATGATGATTTTATGTGCATTTTCCCTTCCCTATATCGGAGTTTGAGTGTGTCATGGATATAGGTTATTGGTTTAGGCCTATTGGACACTTGCATTAGTGAGTCGAGGTTAAGTTTCTAGATCAAAAGACTTATCATACTTGGACTATGATCAATTGGAGTATGTACTAGCTTTCATTAATCATTAGACCTAAGGATGTGTAAGGAATCAAGATTTATTATATATACTTTGGCTCGCTTTGTGAGATCATTAAGTGGACAACAAAAGTGATATAGTTAGACGTATCCATTAAGGTTCGTTAAGACCCACATAGGCTAACAGGGGATCTAATGGTTTCTAAAGAATTTACTTATGGCTTAGATTTTAGAGATTAAGTGTTCATCAAGTGATTTTTTTTTTTATTCCACCACTTAAAAGGCTTTACAAATGTTTTCAACCATTAAAATTATTTTGATCACACTTGTTCACACGCCACGTATAGGGTTGTTATGTAGTAACAATCTCGGTAAGACCGAGGTCGAATCCATAGGGACTGAAACTTGTACGTAATGTAAAAGTAAATAGGACGAGAACTAGAATAAGATGAAATCTAAATCAGAAGGAATATGAGGGAATAATGGTGAAATATTAATTTAAAACTTGAAATTTTCAAAAATAGTAAACTAGGGTGCCAAGGATCCACTTGTAGAGATCAGGGAGATATACATGCTTGATTCAAGAATTCAACTAGATTTAGAGTCTCATCTTCATCCAATTGGAGGATATCATTAAGACCACATCTGAACTTTCTTTGATCTAGTTTTCAAGAGATGAGAAGGATGTTAATTAGAATTGATTCCATCACAAAACCATGCCCATGAGACAAAGCAAACAACAAAATTTAACCAATCCACAGTCAATCTGAGAGATATATGAATGTTAGGAAGGATTCCATCATCCCACCATGTCCAAGGGGCAATGGTGAACAACAGGGCTTCCTAACTTCATAATCATAATAATGAAAAGAAAATACTCAAAGCCATCACAGATCTATTGTAATTTCGGTCACAACAAACCATTAAAAACTAAAGGCATTCCTTATAATCAAGTTAGAATCAAAATCAGTTCATATAAACGAATCAAGACCGTAGAAACTACCCATCACACTACAAGCTTCACCTTTTAGCCCTAGCTAAAAGGTTTAGCCTGACATGGTCATGCTAAAATCTCAGAAAAACATAAGGGAAGAGAAAAAAAGGAACATAAGAGAAAGAATAAGAAGAAGGATGGATGGCTGGTCATGCACTTCTCCTTCCCTTTCTCCATGCTTTCACGTCCCCAAGAGGCCTCCACGGCTGCCCGTCTGCTCCCCTTCTACACATCCTCTCTCTCTCTCTCTCTCTCTCTCTCTCTCTCTCTCTCTCTCTCTCTCTCTCTCTCTCCCTTTTGTAGGCAAGGGAAGTCGGTCGTGTGGAGTCGATTTGGAGTTTTACGCAGCTCTCCTTACGCAGCCAAGAACCCATGCAAAAAAAGACACCACTTTCCTTGCTTTCTTTCCAAAAAAATAACATCACCTGGGACGTTTATGGACGGCCCACACAATGGACAGGTTGGATCTTCTCATCGGCCAGCCGCGGTGGCCCACCTAGATCGTCAGGGAAAATCACAAAAAAGTGTTTATGTAAACTCTATTTGCGCTGGTGAATGGTGGGGCTAAGATCAACGCCGGTCAAGAAATCCATTCCAACCATTAGATTCTTCTCGCAAAACCGGTCGGAAATGATGCGGTTCGGCTTAGATTCGGTGTGGCCCACCAGGACTTTTACTCTACCATCCATTCTCCATTTAGATTCTTCAAGTACATGCAACATTTGAGGAAATCAGGCTGCAGATCAGGGTACGGTAGGTTTGACCCCCTCAATCTAATGAACGGCGTGGATCATCGAAATAAATGATGATGGTGGCCCACCAGGAGTTGAACGTAACTCCCTGTTTGCGCAAATCCAGGCTTCCAATTTCGGTCGGGTCGGCGACCGCTGACCATTTTCATCGGTCCAGTGCACCTCCTGTGCACGTGAGTTGTACACACTCACGTTATGTAAAGTGGGTCCCATCTTGATGTGTGTGGGAAATTCGCTCGGTCCATTCGTTCTGTCACCCTATTTAAGGGGTTGAGACCAAATTTGAAGTATATCCAGATATCAGGTGGGCCCCAGATTGAGGATTTATGGGTTGATCTGTCTGTTGGGCTACTTCCATAAGGATCCAATGGATGAAATTTGACGTATACGGTTAATTTATGGTCTTTGGCCAGATATAAAGTTTCAAGCCGAACGGATGATGGGAACCCTATGATCTTGCATTCAGGATGACTTTCAGGCCCGTTTAGCATGAAATACTTTCAGTCCGTCTCTTGCCTTGGTGATTCCTGAATGTTAAATCTATGCCTTTAGCATCCTTTTCAGTCCATGCTCATAAATTCACCTTGCAACACAAACACGAGTGAAATAGGACGTTAAACAGTATTATGTGCGCAAAATCAAATAATAATTGGGGTCCAATATGTAATATTTGACCCTCAACACAACCCCCAACCAGCATTTTGCTAGTCCCGAGCTAAGTATGCGAAAAATAAGTTGAGAACTACAGGATAATTTCTATAAACTCGAGTGAATTTTGTAAAATAATCCAGACATGAGAATTCTAAGATTCATGAATGTTGGGCATTACTTTCTCCTGGACTCAAGTGCATGGAAAATTTCATAATCAAGTTCAAAGTATTATTCCATCGATTAGAACAATTCTAAACATTGAGTTCCATGGGTGTATAGTGCAGCCTAAACTTATCACCATCAAAGATTCAATTCTCTATTTCGTGATATCATTGATAACCAACAAGAGCATTCAAGACAACTATTATCTAAACCAAAACTTGCCTTACAGTTCAACTTTTCATTCTTCCAGCTTTTGATTTTTCCATTGATGGCTTTCACACTATGTCAACCTTTTACAGGTAAAGCCAAGGAGAGGAATCGAACCCTCACCTATAGGGAGCAAACCCATGGTAAAGACCATTCGCCCAACCCTTTCCGAAGACAACTGTTTTTTTTTTAGCTAGGTATTATTTTTTTTCTTTGAACATGATGGACAAATTCCCCAGGTTGGTTCCTTCCATGCTTAATGATCACCAAGTTAATAATTCAATATCAAATTAAAACCTTAATGTGAAAGCGAGATGTGACATGTGAAATCATGAATTAACAATTTGAACTTAACTGTGAAATCTAACAGATGGCTAAATCCAAGAGTCATGAATTACCAACATTACGTATCTTATAATTCTAAAATCAAGGATGGCTTTCAAAATCACTTCGACTTCATAAGAATTTTCAGAAAAATTTTAAAAATTTTCACAATTTTTGCTCAAGACCAAGAAAATATTGATTAGGTAATCTAATCTCTCATCCCCAACCTAAAATCTACATTGTCATCAATGTAAAAGATATAAGCATGCAATGCACATGAGACAATGAAAGTAAAAGAGAAGTGATGGAAAGATAGTGCCTGATGAAGGAGTTAAGAGGCTTCTTCCAAAGAGATCTCAGCTGCATCTTGCTAGTCCCGAGCAAATTATGTGAAAAATACTTGAGAATTAAAGGTCGATTTCGATAAACTCAAGTGATTTTTGAGAAACAATCCAGATCTTAGAATTCTAAGATTCATGAATGTTGGGCATTATTTTCTCCTGGCCTCAAGCGCATGGTAAACTTCATAGTCAAGTTCAAAGTATTAATCCATCAATTAGAAAAATTCTAAACATTGAGTTCCATGGGTGTATAGTGTAATCTCGGCTTGCCATCATTAAGAGATCCAATTGTCAATTTTCATGATACATTGATGATCGAATGAACATTCAGGACAATCAAAACCTAAACCAAAACTTGTCTTATAATTCTTTTTTTTTTTCATTCTTTCAGCTTTTGATTTTTCCATTGAGGGGGAGGGGAATCGAATCCACACCTATAGGGAGAAAACCTATGGTGAAGATTGTACACCCAACCCTTTCCTGATGACAACTGTTTTTTAGCTGGGTATTCTTTTTCTTTCATTCTTTCATTATTTTTTCTCTTTTTTTTTTCTTTCAAAAACTTCTTTTTCTTTTTTTATATTCTTCATATTGAACAAGATGGACAAATTCCCCAGGTTGGTTCCTTCCATGCTTAATGATCACCAAGTTACAATTCAATATCGAACTAAAACTGTAATGTGCAAGCGAGATGTGTCCTGTGAATTCATGACTCAATCAATGTTTAAAACTTCTAATCATGGATTAACTAGTCGAACGTACTATGAAATCTAACAAATACTGAATCCAAGATTCATAAATTACCAACATCACGTATCTTGAAATTCTAATTAAGTGCCCTAGATGGCTATCAAAATCACTTCAAATTCACAAGAAATTTTAAAATTTTTCACAATTTTTGTTCAAGACCAAGAAAACACTGATTAGGTAACCTAATCTCCCCAACCCCCAACCAAAAATCTACATTGTCCTCAATGTAAAATATATATGAGTATGCAATGTACATGGGACAACGAAAGTAAATGAGAAGTGATGGGAAGATAGTACTTAGACGAAGGAATCAAGAAAGACGTTTCCACAATGATCACAGCATGAAAGCCAGTCAGCACGAGAGTGAGGACACGAAAGCAAACTATCTTAAAACAATGCAAGAAGCAAACTAACCTAATGGCATAAAACGTTTATCCTAGAATAACATAAAGTAAACTACCCTAGTCCTATGAAAGCAGAGAAAAATTACTCAATCATGCCGTAAAGTTCCTCTTCCGTCCAGTATCTTGATAAGTTTCTCAGTAAGTTCCTCAACAGGATCATTCAAAAGCCCTTTTTACAATAGGCTTGGACGCCCTGGAGCATGACTTTCTAGAGAAACTTATGTACCTCATAAAAAAAATTGTTGAATCACTTGAGGTATTCAAAGTATATATGATTCACCTGTGATAAAAGAAGTTTCAGTGTTATTTTTCCATGGTGAATCAGAGACTACAAGTAAATAAAGTTCAGAAAACTTCGCAGGAAGTGATGTAGTCTCAACACATTCCGAAGTATTAGACTTCGGTTCCATTGTCAGCTCCTCTCCTTTAATGGTAGACATTTAGGATTAGAGGAAGAAGGGGCTTCAAAATAAGAGTTCTCTCGGTCAGTGATGACTACCGAGATGTTGTCTTGCAAGGCATTCACTATGTCTCTTATCATAGGATCGTTTGAATCTGCAAAGTGTGTCAAGCAATCATCCAAAGAGTTGGAGAATTTAGCTGAGAGTGACTTATTTTCCACATTGAAGTTTGTAATGTGTTGCCCGAGGAATCCATCATCTTTAAAAGTAAACGGATGTACGCTCTCTTGCTCCATTCCTGCACAGACGGATTGAGGGTCAGTAGACGAAGCATTGATGTGCGGACTCTGTTCATTGATACTACCCAAAAGAGGCATTGAATTGTCAAAATTCAACAGTTCAGATGGTGGCCTCAACTGAGTGGTTTCAAATTCCAGAGTTGTATTGAGTAACTCGTCCATCTCTCGAATAATATCATCATTCAATTCAGGGGAGTGGTTCAAACATGTCTCACAAGAGATAGAAGGGTCGGTTGTAAGGAGCTCATCCACTTTTAAATCAGACATGTCAGGTGAGTGGAGTAGCTCATTATGACTGCTCACTTCATGTACTTCTTGATCATTGACCTGGACCAAACTTGAGATTAATTCCAGGAGAACTGGGGCTACACACTCATGATCGTCATCCTAATAGTCATCATATTCTAGTTCAGTGTAGTGCACATTTAGAATGGGATCACTTTCTTCACATTCTATTCCCAGATTGGGTTGAGGTTCACATAAACCAACCTCTTCCTCATCATTGAAATCTAGTATGTCCTGTGTGTAAAGCGTGTCATCATCATTATATTTGAAAGACACACATGTCTCTTCACCATTCTTTCATCGAGATCGACTCATCGGGAAATTGAACCGTATGCTCATGAATGGAATCCAACTCCTCATTCCAAATTCCAGAGTTCTCCACAATCACATCATATGAACTCCCATGTTGAATATCTTTTATAAGTTCTTGCGGTCTTTGGAGTGTATTTTGTTGGCTGAGTTCTAGAGTTTGGAAAGAATTTTGAATTGAATTCTCTTGGATTGTTTTTGGTTGAATTTTAAAAGTGGAGGACCTAAGAGAATTATTACTTGAAGTAAATGCTTCCAAAGTTTTTATAGTTTCCGAAGACAGGCCATGTTATGCTGAAAGGAATCTTCTTGGATCGTTTCTGGTTGGATCTCAATGGTAGGGTATCCAAGAGAATAATCATTATAACATATTGTTAGTTCATCTTCCCAATTTTGATGTTTCCACTGGTTATAGTCATACGGATTATACGTGGGAGAATATGATGGTTGATAATAATCCTCATTCCCATAATTATGATCGCATACGGACTTATTAACCGATGGAGCATAACGTTCTAGTCGGTTCTCGATGAAGAAAAATCTTGAGGTATAAATTGAATTCCACAACCCTTAGGCATTCCCCAATATTGCTTATCCATCTCAACATATACACGTACCCAAGTTTCCATGGTGAACCCTAATTCTGATTCTAATCCTAAAAGAAAATAAAAGCAAAGTCCTACAGCAATACAGAAAGTGAGAGGAGAAGTTAGAAAGATGTTACCAAATTAGAAGTTCCTATGTTAAGATCTTGCAAAAGAAAACAAAAGAAGTTAGTTTCTAAAAAATAGGACCTAATCTAAAGAATAGAGAAAGTAAAGAAATTATGACGAAGTTACCACTTTAAAAAATCTATCAAAATCCTACAAAGCAGGTAAGTTTCTAAAAATCAAATATAACAAAAAATCTAAAACTAAAGTTGGTAAAAATCTTAAACTAATTCTAAAACCAATTAATTTCAAAAAATCGTAACCGTCAGTCTCCGGCAACGGCACCAAAAACTTGTTCACTCCTTAAGTATAGGATTGTGATGTAGTAATAAACTCGGTGAGACCGAGGTCAAATCCCAAGGGACTGAAACCTGTATGTAATCTGAAATTAAGTAGAACTAGAACTAGACTAAGATGAAATCTAAATCGAATGAAATTGAGGGAATAATAGTGAAATATTTATCTAAAACTTAGAGAAATCAGAGGTAGGAAACTAGGGTGCCGAGGATCCACTTGTAGCAATTAGGAAGTTACCTTGTATTAATTCAGGGACACAACTAGAATCAGAGTACTATCCTATCCAGTTGGTAAGAAGAGATTTGTCAGATCTCTAAACTTCTCATGAATCTAATCATCAAAGGATTAGAATGGTGAAGATTTGGAAGTGATTCTGTCACCAAACCATGCCCAGGAGACTATGGCAAGCAACAACAATTTACCAATCTCACAGCCAATCATAAGAGAATTGTGAAAGTTAGGAAGGGTTCCGTCACCCAACCATGCCCATGAGACAATGGTGAACAACAAGGTTCCCAAGTTCACAATCTCAATACATGAAAAGAGAATATTTCAAGCTATCACAAATCCATTGTAATTTGAATCACAACAAACCATTAAAAACTAAAAATACTCCTTATAATCAAACCACAATTCATGAGAGTTCAATAAACATAAATCAAAGCAAAGCTAACACCCCAATCACGCTACAAGCTTCACCTCTTAGCCCTAGCTAAGAGGTTTAGCCAACCATAATCATGATCAACTAAATCTCAAAAAAGGAAAAAAGTTAAAGAAGGAAGAAAGAAGAATACTCGTTTTATGGTCAGCCGTCCTCCTCTCTCTCTCTTCCTTTTCTTCTTCACGTCTGGCCTCCACAGCTACTCGTCCAAGATCCCACGTCCAAGGATTGGATGCCCTCCACATCCAACTCTCTCTCTTTTTATAGGCAAGAGAAATCGATGGAGTGGGTAAGTCGGTTGGAGAACCGACTCCACCTCTTTACGCACGTCGAACGCACACCTCTGTTTTGTAGCTATGTTTCGACCAAGATTGAGAGGAGAGATGGCCTCATCTTAATAATCTGACTTCAGGGTGGGTTGAAGGCCCATTTCTTTACTGTTTGGACGGTTCGGATTGGCCATCCAACCCTCTTTATGGATACATAATAGCCCGAAAAATTCAGGTTTCTCCGGACGGACGCCTGCATAAAGAATCCTAAAAACTAATTCTGTGTTAGCTGTGGGGCCCACATGCCTTGGTGTTTGAAGAATCAATGTCGTTTATTAAATTCCCCTCAAAAAACCAGTCAAGTATGGTCTGTTTTGGCTCAGATTCAATGTAGCCCACGGCTTATTTCATTTTACCGTCTATCTTCCGTTTGAATCTCGATGCTTCTTGAAAAATTTCCACCTAGGTCTCAGTCAATGGGCCTGTAGGACTCTGATGGACGGTCTGGATCACCCGTACAATGAATGCAAGTGGGCCACACAACCTCCCAGCGGACGGCCTACGTAACCATCTTGAAGAAGGAAATTTCCTTCTTTAGAAAGCTTCGTTCAAGAGTTGGTTTGACTGAAGCTCTGTTACCGTGCACGACTAGTGCAATAGTGCACTATGTACACTCAACACAGGTGGGGTCCACCGTGATGATTCTGAGAAATCTACTCTGACCATCTGTTATGTCACCTCATAAAATGGGGTGAGACAAACTTTGAAGCATATCCAGATCTCAGGTGGGCCCTAAATCACACATTCATGGGCTAATCTGTTCGTTGGGCTACTTTTACAAGGATCCAATGGTTGAAATTTGACGTGTACAGTTCATTTATGGTCCTGAGGCTATGTATGAAGTTTCGAGCTGAACAGATGGTGGAAACCCTATGATCTTGCATTCTAACTAACTTTCAGGCCACTTGAACTTCAGTTTCTCGATTTTCTCGGATCTCTAGCACGTAAATCCATCGATCTTGGTCCTCTGGGGTCCATCCCATGCTTTGGTGAATTCTAAGCGTTAAATCTCAGCTTTTAGCACCCTGTTTTGATCCAAGCTCGCAAATGTACCTTGCATCACCAACACGATTAAATCGGACAGTTAAACAATACTATGTTCGTAAATCCAGGCAATAACTGGGGTCTGATATGCAATATTTGACCCTCAACATTCAGCACAAGACTCAATCCAATAAAAGTAACCTATCTTAAAACAACTAGAAAGCAAGCTACCCTAACGGCATAAAGCCGACTATCTTATAACAATATAAAGCAAACTAATCCTAATCCTATGAAAGTAGGAGAAAACCTACTCAGTCATACCGCAAGGTTCCTCTTCCGGCCAATATCGAGATAAATTTCTCAGTAGGTTTCTCAACAGGATCATCCAAAAGCCCTTTTTGCAATAGGCTTAGACGCCCTGGAGTACGAATGTCCAGAGAAACTTATGTACCTCAGCAAAAAAATTATCATTGATTCGCTTGAGGTATCTAAAGTATATACGATTCACCTGTGACAGAAGAAGTTTCAATGTTAGTATAACATGGTGAATCAGAGACTACAAGTGTATAAAATTCAAAAAGATTTTCAGGAAGTGATATAGTCTCAACACATTCTGAAGTTCCAGACTTTGGTTCAATTGTCAGCTCCTCCTTCCTTAATAGTAAACTTTTAGGATCTAGGAAAGGAAAGATTTCAGAGTAAGGGTTCTCTCAGTCCGTGACCACCACCAAGGTATTATCTTGTAAGGCATCCACTATTTCTTTTATAATAGGATCGTTTGAATCTGCAAAGTGTGTCAAGCAATCATCCAAACAATTGAGAAATTTCACATTGAAATCTGTAATGAGATGCTCAAGGACTCCATCATCTTTAAAAGTAGATGGAGGAATGCTCTCTTGCTCTTGCCCTGCACAGAGAAGTTGAGGATCAATAAGCGACGCATTAATGTGAAAACTCTATTCATCGGTACCACCCAGTAAAGGCATTGTATTGTCAAGGGTTGACAATTCAGATGGTGGCCCTAACTGGATGGTTTCAACTTCCAGAGTCATATCAAGCAACTCATCCATCTTCCGAATCATATCATCATTCAATTCATGGGAGTGGTCTAAACATGTCTCGCAAGAGTTAGAAGGGTCAGTTGAAAGGAGCTCATTCTTCACATTTAAATCAGTCATGTCAGATAGGTGGAGTAAATCATTATGGTCAACCACTTCCTATACCCCTTGATCATTGACCTGGACCAAACTTGAGATTGATTATAGAGGAATTTGGGCCGCACATTCATGATCGTCATCCCAATACTCATCATCGTCTAATTCAGTGCAGTACACACTTGGGATGGGATCGCTTTCTTGACATTCTCTTTCTAAATTGGGTTGAGGTTCAAATAAACTAACCTCTCCCTCATCATTGAAACCTAACATATCATGTGAGTGAAGCGTGTCACTATCATTATATTTGAAAGACACCCACGTCTCTTGATCATTCTTCTAAACCGTCATTGAGATCGACTCATCGGGAAATTGAACCGTATGCTCATTAATGGAATTCAACTCTTCATTCCAAATTCCAAAGTTCTCCAAAAGCAAGTTAAGATCACTTTCCTTGCATTGTGTTTCTGGACTGGGTTGAGGCTGGAGTGAGCTAGCCTCCACCATCTTATCAAGGTGCAAATTAAGCGCTTCCAACGTTTTTTTTTTTTTTCTACAAAATAGTCTATGTGACTCTAATATGGATTCTCTTGGATCATTTTTGGTTGGATCGAAAAGGTAGGGGATCCAAGAAAATAATCATTATAACATGTTGTTGGTTCATCTTCCCAATTTTGATGTTTCCACTGGTTATAGTCATATGGATCATATGTGGGAGAATATGATGGTTGATAATATTCCTCATTCCAAAAATTATGATCGCGTAAGGACTTATTAACCGATGGAGCATAATATTCCAGTCGTTTCTCGATGATGGTTTGAGAAAATTTTTGAGATATAGGTTGAATTCCATCATAATCATTATACATTCCTCCCCAATATCTTCTATCCATCTCAGCATACTGACGTACCCACTCTTCCATGGTGAAACCCTAACTCTGAATCTAATCCTAAAATAAAATAAAGGAAAAAAAATCCTATAACAATAAGAGATTTAGATAGAGGATAAGTTATTGAGAAGTTACCAGATTAGATTTCATATGTTAAGACCCTGCAAAAGAAAACAAAAGAAATTAGTTTCTAAAAATAAAAATTCAAAAGTTAGAAAACCTACTAGTTCCTAAAAAGGAAAAATTCCTTTAAAAAAAAAAAGAAAAATATAGAAAAAATTTCTAAAAACAAATTAGGAAAGTTCTAAACCTAAATTAGAAAGTAAGTTAGTTTCTAAAAATAAGAGAGAAATCCTAAAATAGAAAATTTTTAAAAATAAAAAATAAAACCTAATCTAAAAATAGAAAAAGTAGAGAAATTAGAAAGATATTACCAATTTAGAATATCTATCTCAAAATCCTACAAAACAGGAAAGTTTGGTTAGTTTCTAAAAATAAAACAAAAAACCTAAACTTAAAGTTAGTAAAATCCTAATATTAAACTAATCCAAAATTAATTAATCTCAGAAAAAGTAACCGTCAGTCCTCGGCAACGGTGCCAAAAACTTGTTCACACCTCAAGTATAAGGTTGCGATGTAGTAATAATCTCGGTAAGACTGAGGTCGAATCCACAAGGAATGAACCTTGTACGTAATATGAAAGTAACTAGGACTAGAACTAGAATTAGATGAAATCTAAATCAGAAGGAATATGAGGGAATAATAGTGAAATATTAATCTAAAACTTGAAAAATTCAAAGGTAGGAAACTAGGGTGCCAAGGATCCACTTGTAGAGATCAGGGAGATATACATGCTTGATTCAAGAATTCAACTGGATTTAGAGTCTCATCTTCATCCAATTGGAGGATATCATTAAGACCACATCTGAACTTTCTTTGATCTAGTTTTCAAGAGATGAGAAGGATGTTAATTAGAATTGATTCCATCACAAAACCATGCCCATGAGACAAAGCAAACAACAAAATTTAACTAATCCATAGTCAATCTGAGAGATATATGAATGTTAGGAAGGATTCCATCATCCAACCATGTCCAAGGGGCAATGGTGAACAACAGGGCTTCCTAACTTCATAATCATAATACTGAAAAGGAAATACTCAAAGCCATCGCAGATCTATTGTAATTTCAGTCACAACAAACCATTAAAAATTAAAGGCATTCCTTATAATCAAGCTAGAATCAAAATCAGTTCATATAAACAAATCAAGACCGTAGAAACTACCCATCAGACTACAAGCTTCACCTTTTATCCCTAGCTAAAAGATTTAGCTTGGCATGGTCATGCTAAAGTCTCAGAAAAACATAAGGGAATAGGAAAAAGAACAGAAGAGAAAGAATAAGAAGGATGGATGGATGGCCGTGCACTTCTCCTTCCCTTTCTCCATACTTTCACGTCCCCAAGGGGCCTCCACGGCTGCCCGTCTGCTCCCCTTCTACACGTCCTCTCTCTCTCTCTCCTTTTATAGGCAAGGGAAGTCGGTCGAGTGGAGTCAGTTTGGAGTTTTACGCAGCTCTCCTTACGCAGTCAAGAACCCATGTGAAAAAAGACACCACTTTCCTTACTTTCTTTTCAAAAAAATAACGTCACCTGGGATGTTTTTGGACGGCGTACACAATGGACAGGTTGGATCTTCTCATCGGCCAGCCGTGGTGGCCCACCTGGATCGTCAGGAAAAATTGCAAAATAGAGTTGACGTAAACTCTATTTGCGCTAGTGAATGGTGAGGCCCAAGATCAAAGTCGGTCAAGAAATCCATTTCGACCATTGGATTCTTCTTGCAAAACCGGTCGAAAATGATACGATTCGGCTAGAATTCTGTGTGGCCCACCAGGACTTTTACTCTACCGTCTGTTTTCCGTTTGGATTCTTCAAGTACATGCAACATTTGAGGAAATCAGGCCGCAAATTAGGGTACGATAGGTTTGACCCCCTCAATCCAATGAACGACGTGGATCATCGAAATAAATGATGATGGTGGCCCACCAGGAGTCGAACGTAACTCCCTGTTTGCGTAAATACAGGCTTCCAATTTCAATCGGGTCGGCGACCGCTGACCGTTTTCATCGGTCCAGTGCACCTCCTGTGCACGTGAGCTGTGCACACTCACGTCATATAAAGTGGGTCCCATCTTGATGTGTGTAGGAAATCCGCTCGGTCCATTCGTTCTATCACCCTATTTAAGGGGTTGAGACCAAATTTGAAGTATATCCAGATATCAGGTGGGCCTTAGATTGAGGATTTATGGGTTGATCTGTCCGTTGGGACACTTCCACAAGGATCTAATGGATGAAATTTGACGTGTACGGTTAATTTATGGTCCTCAGGCCAAATATAAAGTTTTGAGCCGAACGGATGATGGGAACCCTATGATCTTGCATTTAGGACGACTTTTAGGCCCGTTTAGCGTGAAATACTTGATTTTCTCGAATCTTGGGCGTGTAAATTCTTCGATCTCTGTCCCTTGGAGTCCTTCCCTTACCTTGGTGATTCCTGAATGTTAAATTCATGCCTTTATCATCCTTTTCAATCCACACTTGTAAATTCAACTTGCAACACAAACACAAGTAAAATAGGACAATAAACAGTATTATGTGTGCAAAATCAAGTGATAATTGGGGTCTAATATGCAATATTTGACCCTCAACAACACTTAATGATGATATGATAACTTAGATCTGGTGTGGTCAAACAATTGATTTTCATGGGTACTGGGTCAATGGTGAATGGCCATAACAGTAGAAGGATTGGATCTATTTGGGTATATAGGTTAAGATAGGATCATAGACTTTCAATGCAGCGAGGCATATGGAAGACACTAGAATGATAGAGTATTATAACTAGTGTCTTCATTTGAAAAGATCTCGATCATCAGGATCAAAGGAAATGAGATTATGGTTTTGTAAAGCCGTAATTCAAAATACAGATATCTTATTCTTGAAAGGTTTCCTGGTGAAAATTTTGAGATTCTTATGCCATAAATATTACATTATGATTAAATGCTGCAAGTCATGAACGTTTATGAACAGAAAACCTTCGAAGAAGTAGTTGATGATCCTTAATGGCAGTAGGCCATGGATGAAGAGATAAATGCACTGGAAAAATTATGGCACATGGGACCCAGTTAAGCTTCTAGACGGAAAGAAAGTTGTTGTTTACAAACAGATATAATAATGTGAAAGGCTACAAGCGAAATTGAGCATTAAAAAGCACATTTAATGACTAAAGTTGCCTCTTAAAATTATGTGAAACAAATTATGCCATGGTTAAAATCTCAAGTATACATGTTATTATAGCTTTGTTATCTATAAAGTGTTGATTGCTTCTCAAATATTAGTATTAAATTTTTTAAAAAAAATGTTTATGGAGCATCCCGTGGAATTTGAAGAGCCTAAAAAGTTGAGGCACATGTTTAAGCTTAAGAAGGCATTTTATTGTTTAAAACAAGCTCTTAGATCTTGATTTTGTAAAGGTTAAATTGTTTTTTTCTTTCAAGTGGTTTTATATTTTCTTTCGCGGAATAATGCACTTTACAAATGAAACGGTTATATATATTGCTTATGTATATGATTTGATCATCCCAAGCAGTGTTTTAAAAGATGTGAAAAAGTTGATTTTTTTTTTTTTAAATCTTCAAAGGTTTGAGATGAATGATTAGACAGACTCGTACTTTCTTAATAATAAAGTGATAAGAGAAAAATAAAAATTTTGATTGTTCAAAAGAATATTAGTTTGAACTTGCTTACAAAGTTTGGGTTGCTAGCTTAAAATATATTGAACGTGACACCGATTGAAGTGAATGACAAGCCATCAAAAGATGAAGGGGAGCTACTTACATATTCACATGCTTATCCGAGAAATGGTAGCCTGATATAGCTAGTCATTACTTGCTTATATTTGGCAATATCCAATTGAAGTTTTCAATCAATTTATACAAAAGCGGGGAAGCAATGTATGGTTGTAGTAAAGCATATTTTGAGATAAGGCAGTCATTAATAAAGGAAATGAATGTACATTTTATAAATATGATGAATAAAGCTTACAAGCTATTGTGAAGTAGATTGGGCTGATGGCCCATCTTTACATTGCTCAACATCTAATTTTGTTTCAGTATTGGCTAAACATCAAGCTACAATAATTGCTACATATGAAAGTGTATAGTTGACACAATTGCTAAGAAACTTTGGATAAAAAGTTAATTATCCCATTTTGATTATGAGTGATAGTGTTATCTCAATCATGTTGGCATCGAATCTAACATTTCATGTCCTTACAAGGCACATGGAGGTATATTACCACTTTATTCATGAGAAAGTCGCACAGAAAGAGAGAGAGTTAATTCACCACTTTGCAATTGGTCAAGCTGCAGATACTTTCACTAAAGCATTAAGCATAGGTACATTTAATCTCTTCGAAAGTAGTTTGGGAATGATAAATGTGAATGTGACTTGACAATGAGCTGAAGTATCAAAAATCATTACTAGCTTATTAGAATACTGAATTATTAAGCAAGCTTTGATTGAATTAAATTAAAATTTTTTATTATTATTTGGAGTTGAAGAGTGTTAATAAGATTAGGAAATTACGGGTCCTTTTTCTCTATAAATGCTAGTTAATAACACATACATAAAGACTCTCTATATAAAGAATCAAGTAGTTTTTTTTGCTTTTTTTGGTCTCCACGTTCTCTTCTTTTATTTTGCCATTTTATCTTCTGAAAACGAAGCCACTTCTCCCCTCAGCTTTGCTCCTGTAATTTTTCATAATAACAGGTAATCCTGCATCACATCACTCAGCATGTGTGCCGATGCAATGATTTAGAAATAGTGCCACAGCCCCTAAGTTGTAGCAGCCAATCTAGCATATAAGTGGTGTACATGCATGTCAATCCAGACCATCCAATTGGTGAGCCCCATTACCGTAGATAAGAAATCATGCGGATCAAACACTGATGGCAATATGTTGTGGCAAACGCACACCATAGTTTAGCCCATCAGTTTCATATGCTGTGGAAGGGCAAATGCAATAGAGTCAACGAATTTATTATTTTATAGGTCGATGCCAGTATGGGCAGATGAGGAGCGAGTCATCAACAAGAGTCGTATACAAAACTCAACACTCTGACTTTCAGGCCCTTATTATATTGTGGAGAATCCTAATCTCACACGTGAGGACACCAGCTTTGATCAGTCCACGTGCAAATAGGATAGGGACGCCGGAACGCGGATTAGGGCCCGAGATACGGCCAGATGGGTGCGACCCCAAATACGGGTCCCACCTAAATGTATCGGTTGTGTATCCACGCCATCCATCCGTTTTACCCGCTTATTTTTTAGGGCAAAGCTTCAAAAATTGAAGTAGATCGATAAAAATCTCAAGTGGACCGCACCAATGGAAACAGTGATCATCGAACAACCACCTTGAAAAGCTTCAAAGAGTCCACCGAAATGTTTATTTTCTATCCAACTTATTGGTAAGGTCACACGTACCTGATGAAGAAAAGCACAAATAAAAGTTTGATCCGAGCCCCAAGAAGCTTTTAACGGTAGGAATTCAATCCCTACCGTTTGGCCCACTTGAGATTTTTATCTGCTTCATTTTTGAGACCATGTACTAAAATAAGGTGAAAAAACGGATAGACGGCGTGGATATACAAAGCACACATCGAGGAAGGCCCGTCGAGAGGGTCGCACCCTCCTGACTGGATTTAGCAGCTAATCCGCGTTCGGACGGATACCCTGATGCGTGGGTTCCACGGAACCGGTTTCGGTGGACACTGTGGGCCCACCGTCATGTATGTCTTATATCCATGCCGTCCATTCATTTCGCCTGATCATTTTAGGAAAATGCAGCAGTTCCAAATCTCAGGTGGATTACACCACGGGAAACAGTGTTGATTGACCATTAAAAAATTATCAGGGTCACGAAGTTTTGGATCAAGCTGATATTAGTGTAGTCCTTTCATCCATGTCTTTATGACCTTATTAACAGGTAGGATGAAAAGTAAATATTCTTATTAGGATAAAGAAGTTTTTAATGGTGGGCATTTAATCTCCACTGTTTCCTGTGGTATGGTCCACCTGATTTTTTTCTCTAATGATTTTTTGAGCTCTTAACGTAAATTGATCTGGTGAAACGGATGGAGGGCGTGGATATAAGACATATGTATTAAGGTGGGCCCCACAGTCAGGGATCCACCGGTCTCAGTGGATTCGAGGATCCACCGAAGCCGTGTCCGGTTCCACTGCCCATGTGGACAAATCAAGGGCCGTGTGACAGTTTTTCTTTTTCTTTTCTCATCCGTCCACGTGGGATTGACAGAGTTCGGATATTTTTTATTTATCTTATTTTTTTGGGTTAGCTCGTTGCTTGTTAGTTCACCCACCATGAGTTCACACTTCCCTGTTAGCCACCCCCCATAGGAATCGATATGCTGTATATGAGTTGAGCCGAGCGAGTATAGCCTTATTTGTACTCGGCTCGTAATGGCCGAGTCCTACTTATATTTGGCTCTGCTCGGCCATCGAGCATGGATTTTCTGCCAATGCTCTACTCTTTCGAGTATGAGCAGAAATTGAGTCGAGTACGAGTCTTGAAGAGAGAGAGAGAGAGAGAAATTTTTTCGAACAGTTGCTAAGAGGAAAGAAGGAAAGGGGGTTTTGAACGGCTTGAAAACGACTGAACGAGTAGGATTTTTTTTTTTTTTAGACGGGTTATATATATGGGTACACAAGTCCAGTACGAATCGAGTACCCGAGTCGAATACCGAGTTGAGTACCGCCCAGCTCGTACTCTACTTAAAATCAAAACGACTCTTAAAAAACTACTCGTGTTCGCCTCAAACTCATGACAAGTTGAGTAAGTCCGAGTTGAGTCAACTGAGTAACGGAACATACTCTACAACTCTATCGATACCAGACCTCAGTGTTGAAACGAGGTATCTTTCACTCGGTCTATCCCTTGAGCTATAGATCTAGGTGTAGAAGGGTTCGGATATTCAGATATCACCTGAAGTTTGTGTTCCACTTGCCTCGCACGTGGAAACCACGCATGCTTTTGTGAGATCAAATCCGTTCATCAGGTGACACGTATTGTCTTCATACTATGTCTTAAAAACCATGCATGAATGCAAGGCCGCGACATAGGTAGAACACAAATGAAAGGTCAGAGGAAACTGACCGACTGTCCAAATTCTGTTTAATCGTGTCTCACCAGATGAACAGATCAGCCAGGTCATCAAGACATGGCAACTGACGTATGGGAATTCTCACACGACCGATTCAGATCTCACACATGCATGCTTCATTGCCACGTACGAAAACATTTCTATCATTCAGAAAATGTTTCTGAGTGTGTAGATCAATCTAGATAACCTACTGATCGACCACGTCATAGATGGAGAAATGGTAAACCACTTCGGCGATTGGCTGTTCCCAGCCGTTCGATTTGTTGACCTTTTTCTGCACTACTGATGAGGTCTTTCTTGACTTAAACCAAAAAAAAAATATAAAAATAGCTTAATAGATTGTATTGTTGTGAACTTTAAATTATTACAGAATTTAGGTGACGGTTTATCCAACAGCGGGTCCACTAATTGGATGATCAGGATCTATCGCTCAATGTTCCCTGATCAAGTTTTCCATATGAATGCAACTGGGTTGGGCTAGACCAGGCCCACTTTGATTTGGGGTTGAATCTAGAGACAGAGACATTTGACCCGATTGAGAATTCAAGCCCACTAACTAATTAGGCAATAGCAAGGCTTGACTCTTGAGTTCAGATAAGAAAGCGTTTGGCACGGAGTATTAGTTGGGATTAGGTGGGATAGAATTGCATTTGATCTCGTGCAAATTCCATCCAATGTCTGGGAAGGATGAGAAAGGTTAGAACTAGGTGGGATGGAATTGCATTTGGTCCCTGTGGGATTTCTATGGATTTTGAATTCCACTACACATGTAAGCCCCACATTGATGCATGCGCTTATCCATGCCATCCATCCATATACACCATTTATACGTGACATCCAGGTTATATATGTGTACAAGTCAACGACATCTATTATGAATTTCGTTCGTTGATTACAATTACATGGTCCACCAAATAAGATTTTGCTTAATCTAATGTTTTCTTGTAGCAAGGATTTTATCCCAAACATGAGAGTGGATGGCCAAAATATCATGGTATTTCTAAACATGCAGTCATTGTGCAACAATAATGTTAATCTCATCTAATACAATTCAATACCATTTTATTCCACGGCCCAAACACGCGGCCTGGCGGTTAGTCTTCTTTGTAGGGGTGGCAATGGGTCAGCTTGCTCGCTTCTAATGTGGGTTTGGGTCAAGCTGAATGTGTAGTGGGTTGGGCTTGGGTTAGAAAATGGGTCTTGGGTTCAGCTTCATATTCCATTCTTAAACCCAAGTGTGGTCATGCTGGGTTAGGTCAGTCGGGCCTGACCCAGTTACAATCAAATGGACTGGACCGGGTTGGGCTTGGGTTTGATGAATTTTAAGTGGGTCGAGTCAGGCCACAGGTAAAAGGGTCATATGGGTTGGGTTCGGGCTGCAATGCTTGACCCATTTAGTAAATGGGTTGGGCTTGGGTCTAACCTGACTCAATTGCCATACGGCCCAACATAATTAACACTTTTGGGCTGAGCATGTTAGTGAGCTGAGCTTGCATGGGCTAAGTTACACCTCCATCCAGCGCAACCTAGTCGGGCCCAGTTGCAACGTACGGTTGTCGGGGGTTCCCTTGTGGTAGTCACCCCTCCAATACCCAGTGTTGTGGGCCCTACCATGACCTATGTGTTTTATCCATGCCATCCATCCATTTTTTCCAGTTCACTGCACGGCATTAGTCCAAAAATGAGGCAGATCCAAATCTTAGGTGGACCACACCACAGGAAAATGTGGTGATTGAATGCTCACCATTAAAAACTTCTTGGGGGCCACAAAAGTTTTTGATCAAGCTGATATTTGTGTTTTCCTTTCATCCATGTCTGTATGACCTTATCAACAGGTTGGATGGAAATTAAACATTAGAGTGCACCGTAGGAAGCATTTAATGGTGGGATTTCAATCGCCACTGTTTCATGTAGTGTGGTCCACCTGAGATTTGGATGTACCTCATTTCTCATTTAAATGAGGTTGAAAATGAATGAACAGAATGGATAAAGCACATACATCATGGTGGGGCCCACAGCACCGACCAATATGCCTCCGGTCCGGTTGTAGCCTTACAGGGTTGATACCATTTGCTAAAACGGCACCCACCGAACGCGGATTGGCTACTCCCCCTGCCACCAGCCAATGGCTGTGGTCGGTGCTCTGTGAGCCCCAACATGATTTATATGTTTCATCCATTCCGTCCATCTATTTTTACGTATCATTTTATGGTATGAGACCAAAAATGAGGTATATATCAATCTCAATTGGACCACATTACAGGAAGCAATGTTGAATGAGAGTCGACCATTAAAAACCTTTTGGGGGCATAAAAGTTTTGGATCCAGCTGATATTTGTTTTTTTCCCTTAATCTGTGCCTGTATGACCTAATTAACAGATTGGATGTCAAATAAACAGTACAGTGGGGCCAAGGATGATTTTAATGGTGGATATCCAATCACTATTGTTTTCCTGTGTGTGGTCCACCTGAGATTTATATCCCTCCCAATTCTAGTATCAGGCCCTAAAAGGATCTTTTAAAATGAATGAATGAAATGGATGAAACACATACATCATGGTGGGGCCCACAGAGCACCGACCACCAGACACGGGGCTGGTGGCAGGGGTAGTAGCCAATCCTTTCCCGCACCCAAAGGCACTCACGGGATCCTGCAAAGTTAAAAGAGGAGCCTAATAGATCAATCTCGGCCGTTGAAAAGCCAACATAAGCTTACCGGTTGTCATTATTTGGTAGGGTGAGATATCATCGTTTGTCGGTTAAAATGCTGGCATTTGGCTTCTTCGTCCATGAGGCAACATCTGAACTAAGAATACGAAATTCAAACAGAAATTGCAATGAAAATTAGTAGGGATGCTTAATCCCACTTAGCAAAGGAAGAGCATGTATACCAAAACAGTACTTATGTATTATGTACCAAAATACATGACTTTTCTCCACTCCATTGCTGTATTTTTCTTGATCTTGTTGGTCACTGACCCAAGGGTTAGGATTTTTCGGGATGGCAATCTTCTGGGTAGTTATCATAAAGGACAGCATGTCTGATCAATAGTCTGGATCACCTAAACATGGAACGCTCTTAGAGTGTTCATAATCTAAGTGGGGTTTGGTCGAGAGGAGGTTTAGACCTAACCCATTTAATATTCAGGTCTTGATTTCGACCTCAGACCTGATTCGTTAGTTTATCTGTCAAGTTGGGGTTGGGGTTGGGTCCAATCCAGATAAGCTAGGTCGGGTCCGAGTCGAGCCTAAAAGAGGACCGGATATGGACTAAGAACTAGATTGGGTCTAGACTAAGAGGATACAAACATAGGCAATTTATCCGTTGGACAGCTAGAATGGGCCTAGGTAGGGCTGGTCTAGTTTATCATTAGAACTGGATTTAGGATAATATTGTTGTTAAAAGATATCTTAAATCTGAAAAAGTTTGGAATTTCCGTGATCCTCGACCAATCGAAGGTCAGGCTTAATTAGGCGAAAGCTTTGACTGATCGAAGCCCTGCTTTGACTGATCGAAGCCTTACTTCGACTAGTCGAAGGTTAGGTTACGCAGACTACGTGCAGACTGCGTAAATTTGAGGGGTTTTCCAGACTATTCCAAGTCGGTGCGTAATTGGGGTTTCCTAAACTATAAATAGGAGTCCCAAGGACCATTCTAAATAATCTTAAGGCTTTCTAAAGGTATTCCAAGGGTTTCTAAAAAGGTTCTAGGATTTGCAAAGGGTGTAGCAATGGTGAGATTCGAGGTTGTTCAAATCGGGTAAGTCTATTCCCTTTATAATTTATGCTTTCATAGTGGATTGCTGTCGCTTTATGCCGTGGTTTTTTTTTCCGAAAGGGTTTTCCACGTTAAATTGTTGTGTTCTGTTTTGTTTGCTTGGTGCTCTTGGATTGTTATCCTAGATCCATCTCTGTGTGATTCTGCAGCCCAATCCCCAACAGTATGGGATTTGGTCTGCGGAATCACACAGATATGGATCTAGGATAGCAATCCAAGAGCACCAAGCAATCACAAGAGAACACAAAGATTTAATGTGAAAAACCCTTTCGAGAAAAAATCACGGCACAAAGCGACAGAAATCCACTATGAAAGCATAAATTACAAAGAGAGATGACTTACCTGATTCAAACAAGCTTGAATCTCACCCTTGCTACACCCTTTGCAACTCGAAAACCCCTTCTAAAAATCGTTAGAATACCTTTAGAAAGTCTTAGAATACTTTATAAAAGCCCTATGGACTCATATTTATAGTTTAGAAAACCCCACTTACGCACCGACTTATTTACGTAGTCCGCGCGTAGTCTGCGTAACCTTCAACTAGTCGAAGCAAGGCTTCGACCAGTCGAAGCTTCGACTAATCTAGCCTGACCTTTGACTGGTCGAGGATCACAAAAATCCAAGATTTAATACATCTGTTTAACAACAATCTCCACCATGTCTTCAATCTTTAACCATGTAACTTCTTGACATCTTCTCTTATCTCTACATCATATCATAGCTTCTCGTGCACACTCCGTCCTTTTTTTTTCGTCATCGCCAAGCCAAGAGAAGTTGCACAGAACTTAAACTTCTCTATAGGAACAACCTTGGTGAGCATGTCTGCCGGATCTGAATCCACATACTCAACCACATTTGCTCCTGTCTTCTAAAAAATAAGACGTAGTCTTCTGTACCTCGAATGTATCGAAGTAGTCATTTCACCGCTTCCCAATGTTGCTTGTCGAGGTTTGACATGTATCTGCTTACAACACTGACTGCCTATGAAATATCTGTTCTTGTACAGACCATAGCATACGTTAAACTACCAATCATATTTGAATAAGGCACATGAGACATAACATGTTTTTCCTCATTTAATTTATGACATTGTGCTGAGGAAAGCTTAAAGTGAGCCGTGTGGGGAACACTCACTGGCTTTACCTAGTCTATCCCATACTTGATTAGCACATTTTCAAGATATTCTGCCTGTGATAACCAAAGCCTGCTCTTCTTTCTATCTTTATGAATATCTATACCGAGAACCCTCTTTGCAACCCCTAGATCTTTCATCTCGAATGTCTCTGATAATTGAGTCTTCAATACATTGATTTCAAACATATCATGACTGATGTTGAGTATCAAATATTACACATTAGACCCCAGTTATTACCTGATTTTATGAACACGATACTGCTTAACGTCCTATTTTAATCGTGTTTATATATGTTGCAAGGTGAATTAAGGAGCCTGGACTGAAAAATGGTACTAAAAGCATGGATTTAAAGTGCAGAAATCACCAAGCCAAGGGACAGACCCCAGGGGAAAGAAATCGAAGAATTTACACGCCAGAGATCCAGGAAAATCAAGTCATTCATGCTAAAGAGGCCTGAAAGTCGTCCTGAATGCAAGATCATAGGGTTCTCATCATCCGTTCGGCGAGAAACTTTATATCTAGCCTAAGGACCAAAAATTAACCGTACACGTTGAATTTCAGTCATTGAATCCTTGTGTAAGTGGCTCAACGGACAAATCAGCCTATAAATCTCTGATTTGGGGCCCACCTGATCTATAGATACGCTTCAAACTTGAGCTTAACTTCTTAAATTGGGTGAAGAAATGAATGGGCGGCGTGGATTTCCAAGAAGTACCACAATGGACCCCACTTAAAATCATGTGCATACACTCACACGCATGACTTGAGGTGCACTATATCTAGGGAGTCGGTTAGCATACGCTAACCCAACTCCCATCCAAAAATGGAATTTCCATTTTCCTCCCGCTGCGAAAATTTAAAACAGGGTCTATGGGACAATTTCGTGGGCCACCAAGATGGACCAAGATGAATATCCAGACCATCCAGGCTTCGAGGAAGGAGGTTCCGACCGTACCCAAGAGGTTGGATTGGCGGGACTAGTAGACCATCCACACCAAATGCGGAACAAACGTAGGTCAGTTCGCAGTGCAAGAACAGAGTGCAGGTGGTGGTGATTACAGATTGTTGTGGGCCTTTGTTTTGATGTTTATGAGAAATCGGCACCGTCCATCCTGTAGGGATGAAAAACCTAATCAAGACGTGGAGGATTGCCTACCGATCAACAAGGAAAGTGGGCAATTTTCTGCCCGTCTTCCTGGCTGTGTAAACAAATTTACGCAAGGAAATTATTGGCTGCGTAAAAGGTTTTTTGTCCAACTCCCACCGATTCCAGCTATTCCACCGCCTTCTTGCTGCTATAAAAGAGAGAGGAAAGGGAGGGAAGAGGACAATCTTTGACGTGTGAAGAGAAAAGGAGGAGAGAGAAAGAAGTGGAGCGGCCTAGCAAAGGAGATTTTCTTCCCTTTCTCTATTCTTTTGTTTAGATCTTTCCTTGAGATTTCTTTAGCCTAATCATGTCTGGCTAAGCCTCTTAGCTAGGGCTAAGAGGTGAAGCTTGTAGTGAGATGGGAGACTTTCCTTTATGCCTTTGATTTAAGTTTGATTTATAAACTCTATTTGATTCTAGTTTGTTTATATGGGATGCCTTTAGTTTTTAATGGTTTATTGTGACTTAAATTACAATGGATCTACGATATCTTCTGGTATTTTCATGCATGTATGGAGGTTATGATCGTAGGAACTCTGTTGTTCACCATCATCTCATGGGCATGGATGGATGATGGAATCCTTCCCTACGTTCATAACTCTCTCAGATTGGATGTGGATTGGTTAAATTTTGTTGTTTACTTGGTCTCCTGGGCATGGTTTTGTGATGGAATCAAGTCTAATTCTCAAACCTTTCATCTCTTGAAAACTGGATTAAAGGAAGTTCAGATTTGATTTTCATGGTTATATCTTCCAATTGGATGAAGATGGGACTCTAAGTCCAGTTGAGTTCTTGAATCAAGCATAAGATCTCCCTGATCTCTACAAGTGGATCCTAGGAAACCCTAGTTTCCCACCTTTATATTTTACAAGTTTTAATTAATAAATTCATAATTATTCCCTTCCTTTTACCTGATTTAGATTACATCTTCGCCTAGTTCTAGTTCGAGTTACTTTCAGATTACGTACAAGGTACAATCCCTGTAGATTCAACCTCGGTCTTACCGAGTTTATTACTACATCGCAATCCTATACTTGGGTTGTGAATAACTGACGATCAATATATCATCAACATACAATATTAGGATGATGAATTTGCCATCACTCAGTGTCTTGTAATAGACACAGTGATCGTATTCACTCCGAGTAAATTTCTGACTCACCATGAAAGAATCAAATTTCTTACACAACTGCCTAGGCAACTATTTCAGGCCGTACAACGACCTCATTAACCTGTAAAAAATTTTCTCTGCCCCTTTAATTTCGTAACCCTTTGGTTGCTTCATGTAAATCTGTTCTTCCAATTCCTCATGCAAAAATGCAGTCTTGACATCCATCTGTTCTAGCTCGAGATCGTATTGGGCAATTAGCTCCAACACGAATATGATGGATACTTACTTAACCACCGGTGCGAATATCTCTGTGAAGTCGATTATTTCTTTTTGAGTATATCCCTTCGTTACCAACCTCGCTTTGTATTTATCCTATTTCCTTTTGAATAACCACTTGCATCCAATCGCTTTTTGGCCCACTAAAAGCTCGCCAGCTCCCATGTGTGATTTTTGTGCAATGATTCCATCTCATCATCCATAGCCGCCTTTCACTTTTCTGCATCAGGCCCATCAAGAGCCTCTTGAATAGTCGACGGGTCCTCATCTGTAATGAGGGCATATGCAATATTAGAGTCGTCCCTGTATCTTGTCGATAACCTGCAATCACACGGTGGGTTTTTTTCTCAAAGGTGGCTGCTCCACCTGCTCTGTATCTCTGTCTGTGCGTCTTAGCCTTCATGTCCTGCCTGCTCATGTGGCCATGCCCAGCATGCCACACACGTGCAGAGGTGGTATTCGCTACAGCCACTGCAGCTCCACCTGTTAAAGTGATCCCTATCAACCTGTAAATATTACCGAGTTGTTGCGCTTTCATAATAACACGTGCCCCCTTAGATACTTTAAGGGCACCATCAATACCCGTGAACTTGTATCATTTTACCTCAAGTACACCAAGAGAAATCAGATTCTTCTTCAAATAAGGAACGTGCCTGACATCAGTCAAGGTACGCTCCACCCCATCAAACATCTTAATGCGCACCGTACCAACAGCCACAACATTGCAAGTACCGTCATTGCTCGTAAACACTTGTCCACCATCACACTCCTTGTAGCTAGCGAACCTACTCTAATGAGGAGTCATGTGAAAGGTTGTCCATGTGTCTAGAATCCACTACTCGCCCCTACAATCATTGTATGGGCGACTGATTGTAGACACAGTCAAGGCATCACCATCACCATCACATCCACTCGTTCCATCTGACGTGCTAGCGTTGGCCTTCCTGTATGAAGCCTCAAATTCTTCTCTCTTAGATTTAGGATTTGCACAATCCTTCTTCATGTGTCCGTCCATCCCACAGTTCCAACACTTTAGTTTTCCTTTGTCATTGCCCTTAGATTTGGATCTAAGTCTTGAAGATCCTATACCTCGCTCAGAATTCTTGTCTCTCGTAATCAGTGCATCGGAAGATGTCCCTATGTCGTCGTTTAGCTTTCTCATGGTCTGCCCTTGAAGGGCTGAGATAACGGCGTCGACACTCAGGGTTTAGCTTTCTCAGCAACATACATGCTTGTTCCTTATCTTTGATCACTTCCTCCATATCTAGCAATTTGTAAACTAATTTATTAAAGTTGTTGATGTGGGCCTCCAGATCTCTACCCTCTGCCATCTTGAAGTTATACAACCGCCGCTTCGACTGTAGGTGATTTTTAGAGGATTTTTTCGCATAGATATCCTCTAACTTCACCCATAAACTTGCCGCAGTTTTCCCCCTCAAAACATTATAGAGAACCTCATCCGTGAGGCATAAACGAATTGAGGATAAGGCCTTCTTATAAAGGGTATTTCATTCATCATCAGTCATGGTAGACTTTTTCGCCTTAAGAGCATCATCCTCGCCTTTCTTAGTTAAGGAACTGATCATCTTGATCTTCCATAACTCATAGTTATTTTTCCCTGAGTACTTCTCAATATCATACCTAGTACTTCCCACTATTGCTAATATTGCAGATTCAGATCTGTGCCCCAACGATAGCTTTGATACCACTTGTTGGGATTTGGTCTGCAGAATCACACAGATATGGATCTAGGATAGCAATCCAAGAGGACCTAGCAATCACAAGATAACACAAAGATTTAACATGAAAAACCCTTTCGGAAAAAAACCCATGGCACAAAATGACAGAAATCCTCTATGAAAGCATAAATTACAAAGAGAGAGGACTTACCCGATTTGAACAAGCTTAAATCTCACCCTTGCTACACCCTTTGGAACCCTAGAACCCCATCTAGAATCCCCTAGAATACCTTTAGAAAGCCTTATAATACTTTTAAAAAGCCCTAGGGACTCCTATTTATAGTTTAGGAAACCCTATTACGCACCGACTTTGGAATAGTTCGGAAACCGCTTCAAATTTACACAGTCCGTGCGTAGTCTGCGTAACCTTCGACTAGTAGAAGTAGGGCTTCGACCAGTCGAAGCTTTGACTAGTCGAGTCTGACCTTCGACTGGTCGAGGATCACGGAAATCCAAGATTTAAGACATCTATTTAACAACAAGATCTAGATTGGGTCTAGACTAAGAGGATACAAATATGGGTCATTTATCCATTGGCTGGCTAGAGTAGGCCTAGGTAGGGACGGTCTAATTTATAATTTCCTATTTGTTGTAGGCAATCTTGAGCACCCAATCACATGTTTTCTTTAGGTAAGGTTTTATATTTTAGTCAATGACTTTAACTATAGGCTATTTTTGGAGACCATGGATTCCACGCTAAATATTTCAAAAGGAAAAAAGAATTTTTCTTTGATGTAACAACTTGTGTGGTATGAATAGTGGAGAAAAGGTATATATTCAACCACGTGCTCATTTGGTGGCGTGTATTTGATATGAATAAGAATCTAAATCACAATTATTATGGAATCAATGTGAATTGGATATTTCAAATGTATTTGACAACTTAAATCGGAATGAATTTAAATCTAAAAATTGTGTTTGATACCTTAATTAGAATACATTAGAATTTTGTAGTATATTTTTATGAACTTGAATTTAATTAAGTAAATCAACTTCAACACTCCAAATTTATGTAGATATGGGACATTTGACATAATAATTGAAATATATACTATAGTCTATTTTTATTTATTTATTATTTTTTTTTAAATTGAGGTTAAGACAGGTTATAAAAGTGGGCCCACTAATTCTAGAATGTTGAAGCAATACTCTCTATCTTTAAGATAAGCGAAATATATACATTCTATACTCCAAAGTGACACACTAGGAAAATTACACTAGAAAATAACAATTGAATGAAAAATCATTAGCTATTGTAATCAATCTTTCTAATTTACATCAAATTGCATGAAGATGTTATGTGCTTCCTCTTAAGTATCGAATAACTTGTAATAACTACCATAAAAAGTATGGACTTATATAAGACATTCTTTCAATGATTGGTAAATTTCGTGGTATATCCAATAAATGTGGTATAATATTTACTTGATGCTTTCCCAGTGAATTGATAACAACTCAATTGAGGCCACGCGCTTCACTTTCTTACTGTTTTATAAAGCTTATAAAAGTTTGTTGCGTTGAGATGTGGAGCCACATCTGGGGGCCGCAAGACCGGTCGTGGCCCTTGCTCGACCAGTCGTGGACCCTGCTCAACCAGTCGTGGACTAGCTCGACTCAAAGTCCAGCGAACATCAGATTTTTGGTTCCGAGGTGCTCGACCGATCGTGGCCCATGCTCGACCGGCCGTGGGGTCCACTCAACTGGTCGTGCAGTCTGCTTGACTGGTCGTGGTTACGCAGATTCGTTTCTGGATTTGATGCGGACTGTAAAAAATTGAGTCGCTTTTTATAAGGGTGCGAAAGGGAAGTTGTCAAAACTATAAATTGGGATCCCTAGGGCTATTCTAGGGTTAAGGTGAATTACGGAAAATAATTCTAAGGTATGGGCAAAGGGTTTTCTATGTGCTTCTAAGGGAGTGGTTAGTATATTGTCTTGTAATCTTCTTTTTTCTTTATAGTGGAAGTTTGTATCCATGGTTTTTTACCCTTGTTGGGGTTTTTCCACGTATATCTTGTCTTGTGGTTTGTTTGAAATGCTTTGATTCTTTTTCTAGTTTATATTTCTTTTTGTTTATCATTTCTGGGTGAGACTTGAGATTGAATCTTGGTTCATCGCGTTGTTGGCGTGTTGCACAACAACTGGTATCAAAGCTATTGGTTTAGTTCTATTGGGAACGATGACGGAAAAAAGGAAAACTAGAATTGAAAAGTTTGATGGTTTAAACTTTGCCTTCTAGAAGATACAGATGGAGGATTATCTGTATCAGAAGGACCTCTATATTCCTCTAGGAGGAAAAGAGAAGAAACTAGAAAAGATAACAGATGATGAATGATTTTTACTGGATAGGAAGGCTTTAGGAACGATCCGACTCTCTTTGTCTAAGAGCGTCACCTTCAACATATTTAAGGTGAAAACTACAAAAGAATTAATGGAAGCCCTAGCTACCATGTATGAAAAACCCTCAACGTCTAACAAGGTTCATCTTATGAAACGGCTATTTAACATGAAGATGTCAGATGGTGGGAGCATGGTTGAACATCCAAATGAGTTCAATACAGTCACAAGCTAGTTGGAATCCGTTGGCATTATTTTTGAGGATGAGGTCAGGGCGTTATTGATCTTATCCAGTCTGCCAGACAGTTGGGATGGTTTGGTGATTGCTGTGAGCAATTCTTCAGGGTCGACAAAGCTGAAATTTGATGAGCGAAGAATCTAAAAGAAAGGCATCAGGAGTTTCAGGGGATTCAGGGAATGCTCTAAACGTTGAAGGAAGAGGAAGATCGCTGAACAAAGGAGGCAATAAACACGAGCGTTCTAAGTCGAGGAAGAAGTCCAAGGGACCGAAAGACAAAGACGGGTGTTGGCATTGTGGGAAGAAGGGGCACATGAAACGTGATTGCAGGGCGCTCAAGAAACAAGAAGGAAGCTCTCAAGGCGGGAAGGATTCAGTGAATCTATCTGAGGAGAGTGACACAGAGGCGTTGATCTTGTCTCTTGATGCGAGGAATGAGTCTTGGGTTATAGACTCAGGTGCTTCGTTTCAAACTACTTCGTGTAAGGAAGTTCTGCGTAACTATGTATCAGGTGACTTTGAGAGAGTCTACCTGGGTGATGATGAGTCGTGCGGTATCGTTGGAAAGGGAGGCATTCATATAAGTCAGAAAAATGGAACAGTTTTGAAATTGAAGGATGTCAGACATGTACTGAGTTTGAGATGAAACTTGATCTCAGTGGGGCAGTTGGCCGATACCAGTTATGTGACGACATTCACCAGTGATTCCTGGAAGATCACAAAAGGTGCCTTGGTAATATCTCGAGGCAAAAAGGAAGGTACTTTGTACATGACTTCAGGATCGTTTAGTTCACTCACAGTCGCATCAACTGGAGTGAATGGGCAATTATGGCATCAGAGGTTGGGACATATGAGTGAGAATGGGATGAAAGTGCTATTATCAAAAGGAAAGCTAACAGGGCTGAAGTCTATTGATTTGGAATTCTGCGAGGACTGCGTGTATGACAAGCAGAAGAGGGTAAGTTTCAAGAAGACATGACACGCTCCAAAGACGCATTTGTTGGAGATTGTATACATTGACGTGTGGGGACCGACACAGGTATCATCTCTTGGTGGCTTACGTTATTTTATTTCTTTTATTGATGATGCTAGTAGAAAACTGTGGGTTTATTTCTTAAAACACAAATATGATGTATTTGATGTATTTAAGAAGTGGAAAGTTATGGTAGAAAATGAGACAGGTAAAACAGTAAAATGTCTCAGATCTAATAATGGGGGAGAGTACTGTAATAAGAGATTTGAGGAGTATTGTGCAGCAAATTGAATCAAACATCGGAAAATGATTCCAGGGACACCATAATAGAAGGTGTGGCTGAGCGCATTAACAGGACCATCCTTGAGCGCGCTAGGAGCATGAGGTTACATGCAGGGTTGCCCAAGACATTTTGGGCAGATTCTGTGAATACTGCCGCATATCTCATCAATAGAAGTCTCTCAGCACTATTGGATGGTAAGCTACCAGAAGAAGCATGAACTGGGAAAGAAGTGAACCATGCACATCTCAAAGTGTTCGGTTGTACTTCATATGTTCACATTGATGCAGAGCACAAAAACAAGTTGGGTGCGAAATCCAAGAGGTGCATGTTTATAGGCTACGGGCAGCATGATTTTGGCTACAGGTTTTGGGATGCAGAAAATAGGAAAATCATCAGAAGCAAGGACGAAGTCTTCAATGAAAAAGTGATGCATAAGGACAGTGTGCAGGAAAATAAGGCCGATGAGAAAGAATTCGTAGAAATGGAAGAGTTACCGGACACGGGTGTTACAGCGCCATAGGATGATCGTGCACATGAGCATTATGAGGCAGAGCCACAAACATCGGTTGTGAGGAGGTCTACTCGGGAGAGGAAACCCACGGTCCGATACTTACCCTCCTTACATTATCTACTGCTGACAGATAATGGTGAGCCAGAGTGTTTTGAAGAGGCATTACAGTCAGATACACGGGTTAAGTGGGAGCAGGCCATGGATGATGAGATGGACTCTCTTGAGTCTAATCGTACATGGGAGCTAGTCACTCTACATAAGGGTAAGAAAGCTCTTCATAACAAGTGGGTTTACAGACTGAAGGAGGAGCACGATGGTTCGAAACGGTACAAGGCTAGATTGGTTGTGAAAGGGTTTCAACAAAAGGCAGGTATCGATTTCACTAAAATATTTTCACCTGTGGTGAAAATGTCTACAATTCGCATGGTCTTGAGTATAGTGGCTACAGAGGATTTACATCTAGAGCAGCTAGATGTTAAGACAACCTTTCTTCATGGGGACCTTGAAGAAGAGATATACATGCATCAACCGACAAGATACGTGGTACCAGGAAAGGAAAACAAGGTGTGCAGACTGAAGAAGAGTTTATATGGCCTGAAGTAGGCCCCGAGGCAGTGGTATTAAAAATTCGGCAGTTTCATGTCGGAAAATAGTTTTAAGAGATGTCATGTAGACCACTGTTGTTACTTGAAGAAGTTTGATACGTCGTACATCATCCTTCTTCTGTACGTTGATGATATGCTTGTGGCCGGTTCAACATGAAGGACATCTCAGATCTCAAAAGACAACTATCTAGAGAATTTACCATGAAGGATTTACGAGCTGCAAAACAAATCCTAGGCATGAGGATAAAGCGTGAAAGGGAAAACAAGAAATTAGTTTTGTCACAGGCAGAGTACATAGCCAAGGTACTTGATCGATTCAGTATGGGAGGTGCTAAGCCGGTTAGCATTCCATTAGTCAACCACTTCAAGTTATCTAAGGAGTAAGGTGCAAAGACGGAGGAGGAACGGGACTACATGGATAAAGTCCCATACACGTCAGCTATTGAAAGTCTCATGTATGCTATGGTGAGCACGAGGCCAGACATTGGTCAGGCAGTGGGAGTTGTTAGCAGGTTCATAAACAACCCCAGGAAGGAACATTGGGAAGCTGTGAAGTGGATTCTTAGATACCTAGTAGGTACTAAGGATGCAGGGTTGTGCTATGGTGGATCGAAAATCAAGCTACAAGACTACGTAGATTTAGATTTGGCAGGAGACATCGACAACAGAAGAAACACTACAGGTTATGTCTTTACTCTGGGTAGTGTTGCAGTCAGTTGGGTCTCTCAGTTACAGAAGATAGTATCTATCAGTACGAAGGAAGCAGAATATGTTGCGGCTATAGAATCGTGCAAGGAGATGGTATGGATGCAAGGTTTCATGGAAGAGTTGGGTAAGAAGCAAGCGGATTGCAAGTTGTACAGTGACAATCAGAGTGCAATACACTTGGTTAAGAATTCAGTCTTTCATTCAAGGACAAACATATTGCCATCAGATATCACTTCATACGTTCGTTACTGGAAGATGGATCGATTGCTTTGGAGAAGATTCATACAGGTGAGAATCTTGCAGATATGCTGACCAAGGCGGTCACATGGGAGAAGCTGAAGCTTTGTTCAGCTTTGATTGGTCTTCAGGCTTGAAGACGGGGAAGTGGTGCAGTCTGGATGTAAAAGACGAAGGTTTATAGCGATGTGTCTCCAAGTGGGAGATTGTTGAGATGTGGAGACACATATAGGGGTCGCACGACCAGTCATGGCCCCTGCTCTACCGGTCGTGGACCCTGCTCGACCAGTCGTGGACTGGCTCGACTCAAAGTCCAGCGAGCATCAGATTTTTAGTTCCGAGGTGCTCAACCGGTCGTGGGGTCCTCTCGACCAGTCATGCAGTTTGCTCGACCGGTCATAGTTACACAAATTCGTTTCCGGATTTGATGCGAACTGCGAAAAATTGAGTCGTTTTTCGCAAGGGTGCGAAAGGGAAGTTGTCAAAACTATAAATTGGGGTTCTTAGGGCTATTCTAGGGTTAAGGTAAATTATGGAAAATAATTCTGAGGTGTGGGCAAAGGGTTTTCTATGTGCTTCCAATGGAGAGGTTAGTATATTGCCTTGTAATCTTCGTTTTTCTTCATAGTGGAAGTTTGCATCCGTGGTTTTTTACCCTTGTTGGGGTTTTTCCACGTATATCTTATCTTGTGGTTTGTTTGGAATGCTTTGATTCTTTTTCTAGTTTATATTTATTCTTGTTTATCGTTTGTGGGTGAGACTTGAGATTGGATCTCGGTTCATTGCTTTGTTGGCGTGCTGCGCAACATGTTGGGCATTAATTAAAGAGATGAATGACTTGTATTTGTTACGACTAAATTTGTTCACCTCTTTGTAATATTCTTCATATGAAATATAAATGTTAGGGCAGTAGCCAACCAATATTATATATACTTGTTTTACGATATTAGAAGACAATTGCATGAAGATTGTGCAAATCTAAATTAGTACACCTCACAATACATTTAAAGAAATTCTAAGTAATCAATTAAATTATGGAAACTAGATATGTAGGTTGTTTAGAGTTTATACACGTTAAATTATGTGAACCGACAAACATCTAAGTAAATGATTAAAACAACAAAACAAGTATTGCCCTCAATCTCCTATAATATTTAGCAAAAACTTGTATTTCAATTTACGAAATATTTGAATGAAGAGCTTCACAAATTCTTTGCGTTGTTGTATGAAATATCTAAGCCTTTCTAGCTAAATACTTCGGTGACATTTGTTATGCTCATTAAACACCATTTCAAATATGACTCAAACTCATTCCTTTCGTAGACAATTTTCTTTTGGGAGCTCAAAAAGGCATTTCACTCAATATATTTCAAAATCCTCTCTTAAATAGAGGATTTCATTTACATGTATTTACTTCCATCCAAACATACTTCAAATGCCATTTACCTCCATTTATTTCCATCCAAACGACCTCTTAACAAAATGCTAAATTCTTATATCCAAACCAAACAAGGGAAATTGACTGTTAGGAAACTTGCCATTTGATTTCTCAATGAAAATAAACATACCTTATATGGAAGTAATTCTATCATTTTATGATGGTGGAAAAGAAAAATGTATTCATTGATTTTTTACTTTCCTATAGTATGGAATCCAGCTATCAAATTGTTAAGGGAAAAGGGAAAAAAAAAAATAATAATCATTTCCATGAGCACTATTAAAATATAAAATAAATTTTTAGGAATTTTATTAGAATATATAGCAGGTCAAAATCTTATATTTGTCTCCTTCATAATCAACCACTCTAAACATGCTAATCATAGATTAGCTACTAATACTTTTATTTTTGTATTATTTTAAATGATGAAGATTTAGAGTCGAAAAGTGGGTCTTCGAACAATGGTTTGACCCAACTGCTCACAAAAATTGGGTGAGGTTCGGCCTAGGTTTTAAAATCGATTCGGTTGATTTTCCACCTCTCTAAGCTTTACAAGCCTTAGAGGTTGCAAAGTTCAGATAAGCATCAACCCAATCCTGGCTCAATCAGGAATTTGCTCAAAAGTCAAGCCCAGGCCCAGCCTATTTAGTTTTGGGCCTTTGATTTGAGTCACAATAATCAAAATGGCCATCTTAGTGGGTTTTATGTGGGCCTGTAATCTCAGTCGTCCTGGAAAAAGACTGCCTAGCTTTAGCCTGATTCTGACTCCCTATGGATTTGACCTGTTGCCAATGGAGCCGCTGATAGATTCATTCAGGAGCCTTCAGCCATGTTTAGGTAATCCGGGACTGTCTGGTGAAACCAAAACGGACTGATAGGCCTAATAGGCTGAGTGAAATCAAAGCCCTAATAAAACTGATAGGCCTTCATGTGCCCCTATCCCAGTTAGAATTGGATGTTCTTAGTTGAAATGCCTTTCCCTCAACCATTGTTTCCAACGGTGCCAACGGTCAATGAGAACTGAACGATGGATCATGCTGATGGGCCCACAAAGCCCAACTAACTTGGTTAGTCAGAAAAGGTACTTCCAGTTTCCGTCATTACCAGATGGCTCTGTTCTCACGTGGTACCGAAAATCACAGTTTCAACGGAGTTGGAGGATACGCCTGACCTGGGCCAAGTAAAATTAACGTATATGATAGGCCCAGCCCAACAGGACCGTTGATCTTTGCGGCCCATCTGGAATTTTGGACTGGGCTTTGTAGATAAGGTCAGCCCAGCTACTTCCAACTCCAAAGTCCATACCTAACCTTTCAGTGCACTTAAATAACTGTATACATGTTAGACTATCAGGGCCTGTTTGGGCGGTGGGATTAGATGGGATGGGATTCATATGGTCCTTTGCCAATTCCACGTCATGTTTGGGAAGAATGGAAAAGCTTGGAATTACATTAAATGGAACTGCATTGGGTCCCGTGCCAATTTCACTCAATGTTAGCAAGTTGTGTAGGTCCCACCAAGATTTTTGGGTTATATCCACACCGTCCACCCATTTATCGAGATTATTTTAGAGCATGAGCCAAAAAATTAGGTAAATCTACAGCTCAAGTGGACCCCACCATAGAAAGCAACGGGGATTGAATACTTACCGTTAAAAACTTCTTTGGGGCCACATAAGTTTTGAATCTACCTCATTTTTAGGCCCATGCCATAAAATGAGGTTACAAAACAAATGAACGGTTTAGATATAACACACGTGTGTTATTCTCAGTAATTTCAAATGATGGTGGGTATATCCATTCAATGTACCACCGTATTATCAACAAAGCATGGCATTAATCTTACCGTATGACAGCAGAGGACAATCCCCATGGGTAATAATTATGTTTTTTTAATCCCATCCCACCTAATCCCTTCTAATCCCACCGCCCAAACTGTGGGATAAACTTACATACAACTAGTTGGACAAAAAATTACAGTCCAACTATCTGATAATTAACGAAATGTCTCGTGTGGATGACATCCAATCAGTTCAAAAGGTCTTCCCCACCATGAAAAACGTCTGGCTCAACCATAAAGCTGATCCACTCATTGGGTGGCCCACACCATAGAGATAAAATGACAGCAACTGGTCTGAACCAAAGTATAGGTGTGGCCTGCCTGATAAGTGGATTGGGTTGATTTTTGTGCCAGGTTGCTTGGTGGGGCCATCCTTTTGGGTGGTTTGGTTGTGATACACACATGACACGTTGGCATTAGTGGTCAAAGTAGTATGTGAAGTTCATGTCATCCGTATGGCGGTCTTCTAATATAGAATATAAAACATGAAATGATTATTCTACGGTTAAATTTAAATATGGTGATGTTTATGATGATCTCAAGCGGTTATATAAACATTACATCATCCGCTACATCATCGCCATCCCATATCACCATCATAGGCCCAAGTTAGGACGATATCTTAAAAATCAGTCGGATTCAAGACTCATGTAAGGCACACCACGGGATTCAAGATTCAAGTGGGCCACACCACAAGAACAATGGGGTTTGAATCGTAGGATAATAAACTCGCTTGTCGGACCAGGCCTTGTACCGAGTATATAGCTCAGGTGAGGATTCACGTCCGGACGGTCAGGTCATGATCGTAGGGCCCACCTTGATATATTTTTTGTATATCCACACCATCCATCCGTTCTTCCAGCTAATTTTAGAGAATGAATTGTAAAATGAAGCATATCCAAATCTCTGGTGGACCACACCACAGTAAACAGTAGTGACTGACCATTAAAAAATTCTTGTGGGCTAGATAAGTTTTAGATCAAGCTGATATTTGTATTTTCCTTTATCTTTATCTGTTTGACATTATCAACAGGTTGGATGGCACCTAAACATTAAGGTGAGTCTTAGGAAGTTTTTAGTGGTAGGCATTCAACCACCACCTTTTTCTATAGTGTGTTCTACCTGAGATTTGGATGTGCTTCAATTTTGAACAGACATCCTAAAATAAGCTGGAAAAACGGATGGACGGTGTGGATATACAAAACATGTATCAAGGTGGGCTGGGCCCTACCGTCAAGACCTGATAAAACTCGGTCAAGTCCCGACCTGACTGAATACGCACCATGGAAGAGGGGAGATTCATGACCATTTATTTATCTAGCCCTGCCACGTAATCTCATGATCCGCACCTCTAATGGTTGAGCGCGTATCCTAGAAATCACTATCATGGTTAGATTTGTACACGAACCAAAGTTAGCTAGATTAACTCACTCGACCTGACTCGGCTCCAAAAAGCTACATTTGAGCCGAGTCAAGCTGATTTTTTGTGCTTGAAAAATTTTTTGAGCTGAGTTCAGGTTTGCTTGCGCTCAACCTGACTCAAATCAAACCTTAACTCGAATAGTATCCCAATGACTGTTATTTTAACATTCACATTGCCTGCCAATGTTTGATGAAATGACTCAATGAAATATTATTTCCAATGTATACATCCATCTGCTTGGAAGGGAAAAAAAAAAAAAAACTTCATAGCAAAACACTGCCCTCAAATTATAATTTTGATGTTGCTCACATAGTGTATACTTATATATTATTTTTATTTATTATTGTTACTATTTTGCATTTTTGTAAAAATTCAAAAATACACTCCATTTATTTGATAAAATGTCATATAGGCTCCAACTTAATTTAAACTGGCTCAAGCTGTTTACCGGGCCCATCCAAACCGGCAAGTCAGGCTCAAGTACGGAGCTAAGTTTAAGCTAGGGTTAGTTATTGACCAAGTTGAGCGGAGCCGTGCGAACCTCGCTCGCGTTCGACTCGTGTACACTTCTCCTGGATGAATTTCAACCGTTGACTGATTAGTCCTGGCATCAGTTAAATGGCCACCCATCGCTATCTCCTATTATTTCCACGTAGAATTGTCAAGTGAGTTTTTTAACATATTGTGGAGAGTACGGGCGGTTTGTATGCATGCAGAGCTAACTGCAAACATTGGCACGATCTACCGTAATCCAAACCGTCCAGATGTTATCCGGCCATAACTCTGCAAATTTATTGCTGTTTCTCATATTAATTGATGTTGGTTGGATTTGAACCATTGACTATTTCTCATCTTAATCGTCTATTTATATTCCATAAATCAGGCACTGATGTTTGTGGTGTAACCCTTGACCAGGGGTGGAAACGGATGGTATGGGTTGAGCTCGACCAGAAATCAGGCATAAATACGCAGCCTGCATAGTTATTTTTGTGGCTAAGGTCCATCAATTGCAACGGAGGTCATCGAGCCCGCCCGAATGGAATAATTACAACTATCTTTCAGTGTAATTTTTGGCTTGTGATCCATCAATAGCTTAATCAGCGATTTGAACGGTTCGGATTATTGTATAACTATGCCATGTGTACGGTTGAAGTTTAACCACCACCTTTTAAAGCGGTGTAAATGAGTGTCAAACCCAGGCAGTGGTCGGTTTGACGAGGAAATCGTTGACGCGGATTGCTTGGAAAAGTCTTTACGAGGAACTTCGTTTTCTTTTTGTTTTTTTTAAACACACACACGCCAGACACTCACGCGTGGTGGGATTCACGCGGTGGTGGGATTTCACCGCATATGGGTACTTGAACCCTTGACTAGGTGTTGAAACTCCTGAGAGTCTACCACCCGAGCAAGAGCAAGGATCCTTCCGAGGAACTTCGTTAAACAGGAAGTTGGGTGGCGTCCACCGTAATGTTTGTTAGAAATTCACCGTTTTATTAGATCACGTTACCATATAAGCTCGAAACTTGAGACATACCTAAAACTAAAGTAGACTCCACGACAGCAAACAGTGAGGATTAAACGTCCACCATTGAAACATTCATGGCCATAGAAGTTTTGGACCAAGCTAATATTTTTATTCTAGTAAAAATGAACTTATGAACCGAATGGGTGGCATATAAATATTACCCTAAACTTTAGGGAGATTTCAACGGTGTAGGCATTTTCCTAACCAATTTTTCATATCATGCGTTGCACTTGAGTTTTGGATTTGCTTCATTTTTTGGTACCCCGTAGCAAATAGATGGACGGGATGAATTTCTAACAAACATCAGGGTGAGCCCCACCTAGCTTCCTGTGGAAAAGGAAGTTCCTGTTAAAGGCTTTGGCCTGCAGGCAACACGCGTTTTAAAACGCGGATGAAACGTGGATTGACTGCGAATAGGTGGGCCCGACATACCAACTACGCGGTAAGCGGATTCCGCACTGAGTAACTCAGTACGCTTTAGCGTACTGTGTAAACTCTGTGGGGTCCACCGTGATTTATATATTTTATCCACTCCCTCCATACATTTTACCTGATAATTTTAGGGCTTGATTCTAAAAAGGAAGTATATCCAAACCTCAAATGGACCACACCACAGGAAACAGTTTGAATTAAACATCTACCATTGAAAATTTTCTGGGGGCTACAAAAGTTTTGTATCAAGCTTGTATTTGTGTTTTCCCTTCATCCATGTTTGTGTGATCTTATGAATAGGTTGGATGAGAAATAAACATCACTGTGGGCCCTATAAAGGTTTCAACGGTTGAAATCATTATTCCAACTGTTTCCTGTGGTATGGTCCACTTGATCTTTGTGTATGCTTAAATTTTGGTCTCAACCCCTAAAATAAGATGGAAAAATGGATAGACGGTGTGGATAAACCAGACACATTCACGGTGGGCCCAACAAAGTTTACTCAGTAAGATAAGAGCATAATGAGCTCAGTACGCAATCCGATTTCAACTACGCTGGGCAAAAGGTCCAGAAAAAAATAAAAATATCAGAAGCTTCACATAGACTTTTTCTTTGATTGCTCTCTGTGAGTCAGATGGCCTACCTTGTTACTTTAAGATGATCGTGAGCTTTCATGGAAAATGAAGATTTTAAAAACAACTTGTTAGATAATTAAAAGTCGTCCACCCCATTACACGTGAGGAATCATATATTCCTGCTTTGCATATGATTTCGTGCATGTGGAGCCATGGTTTGGTGATCCGGACCGTTGATCTGATGAGATACACGGCTAAATGGATCTTCCATTGATAACCATAAATATTAAATGGCACAAAAAGGTCACCTACCGAAATGTCCGTACAAATGATAGTTAAATGATCAAAGGCTTGAGAAATTCAAATTTGGGGAGATTATTTTGGGTTTCCACATCCAGGTGAGGCCCATCACATGAACGACCTGGATCATTTAAACACGCCCCCACGTGTACGGAGTCCAAGTACTTAGGCAAACAGTACGTTTGATGAACAGCAGCAGTAGGATCTTCCACTCAATTACAAGCAGTCGCTAATGATTATTAATTAGCTTTGACAAGGTCGTCGAAAGGTTGCCGTGTGAGTTCATCACCGTTTTGAGTTGTAATTTCCTCGTGGCTCCCCAATCCAGACCGTCCAAATCAAAGGGCCCATCGAGGATAGATCATCTCCATAGGAATGAGTGAACGGTCACGATCTTCCAATTGGTTATTGTCAAACAGAAAGTAAAAAAATAAACTCGTCTTCTGTCCAAATTCACCTTTCAAAATCAGGTGTTTAAAATAGTTCCATCAGTTTCAATTTTGGGAAATGGCCCACCAGCAATCGGGCCAATGATTCCGATTCCCCAGTTTGATATGTATAAATGCCACGTGTACAATGGATGATCAGCTATCACAACTTGAAAGAAAACGGTGGTAAACTAGCATTTTATCCCCTCAAAGTCTTCAATCCACCTTTCATCTCCTCTCTTGCTATAAAGTCTACGTTCATCTCATCTCTCAGCAACCTTCCAACACCACTCAAAACCATTACCCCTAGCAATGGCACCATTACCAGCCGTTCGATTCATCGACGCAGCTCTCTCCAATAGCGGCCCACGAGCTCTATCCTACGCCGAACATGGCCACAAATGGAAATGGATCATCCGCGAACACCTCCTCAACCTACTCCAAGACTTCCCCACTCTCAGCCCATCGTTCGACATGTTCACACATGATGATGGCACAACCGTCCATCTCTTCAAAGCCAGTGGCCCACTACCAGTTTCCTCCACTACACCTCCAATCCCCCTCACCATATGGATCCATCAATGCTACCCTATCAAACCCCCTCTAGTCTTCCTCTCATCAGGGCCCACTAACCAAATCATCCAACACCATCCCTTCGTTGATCCATCTGGTGCCACCATCTCATCATACCTTCAAACCTGGAGCTACCCTCAATCAAACCTCTCTGACCTTACACGTAACCTTTCCCACATTTTGGCCTACCACCCTCCATATTCCACTTCATTTCCTTCCACCAACTTTCCAAAATTTGCTAGTCTATCTCTTGTTTCGAAGAGAGAAGCTCTCGACCGTCTGATGGGGTCCATCCACTATGATCTGATGGCTATGCACACCCAAGCGGAGCAAGATGTAAACGATCTATCAGGCTTACAGGTGATGCTGGCCCAGCGAGCTGATATCGCGTCGACTTTACTATATGATCTTGAACATGAACGGTCCAGCTTGAAGAGGAGGCTAGCAGCAATGGCGGAGCGGATGGATGTATTGCAGAACTGGTTAAGAGTTCATGATCCAATCAGCACCGTTGTTTCAGCCGATGATGAGATGAAGGAAGGATTTGAAGGTGCGGATGAAGAGTCGAGACGGACCGTAGAAAGTGTGGCGGCGGACTCTGGCATAGAGGATGTGATGTATGTACTGGACAAGGCAGTGGAGGAAGGAGTAGTGCAATTCCATGATTATCTCAAGCAAGTGAGAGCCTTAGCAAAGGAGCAGTTCTTCCATAGAGCTGTGATAGTGAATGCATGGCATAAGAAGGCCAAGGGACGGTGTTCAAGAGGCCACTCATCAGGTGGGACCCACAGCAAGGACGCCCTGATCCGGAGATCAGGTCAGTTCCGTTCATCAGGTGGGCCACACATGTATGAAGAAAGTGGGCAGAAGGGAAGGCCAACGACATAGGATCGATCTTAACGGTGGGCCCACCTGATGAAAGCCACTATTCAACCGAAGCGATTGCGTACTGACGTCTGTACTGTTCGGTGGTTTATGGGACCCCCCATGATGTTTGTGTTTTATCCACGCCGTCCATCCATTTTGGGTCATTATTTTAGAGCATGAGTCCAAAAATAGGGCAGGTACACATCTCAGGTTGACCACACAACAGGATAAAGTGGTGATTGAATGTCCACCGTTAAAAACTTCTTGGTGGCAACAAAACTTTTGGATCAACCTGATATTTGTGTTTTCCATTCATCCAGGTCTGTGTGATCTACTCAATAGGTTGGATAGAAAATAAACATTACAGGTGGGTCCTAGGATGTTTTTAATTGTGGGCGTTCAATCACTAATGTTTTTTTGTAGTGTGGTCCACCTAAGATTTAGATCTGATTTATTTTTGGATTATGCCCTGATATTAGCTGAAAAAATGGATGGACGGCATGGATAAAACACATACATCATGTTAAGGCCCACAGAGCACCGTCCAGTAGTTGCTATTGTGAGCATGTGTACATATTCGACGCACTTGTTCTAGGCCTTTGCATTCCTATTGCAGAGTAATGATCCAGTAGAATTTCTTGGCACCTTATTACAGTGCAGACTACTGTCCTGACTAAAGCTGGGATCAGCTTTGATTGCTACTGACCGTTGGATGGGTGGGGTCCACTGTGGATTACTCATGGACCCAAATTCACTACGATCGATCAGATGATCAAAACCCTCTGATTAAAGGCACACAAAATGAATGGTATGACTAGAAATGCTCTAATCGTCCATTTAGCTGTCCCTTAATCAGATGCCGTTGGTCACCCATCGGGCATCCTTCTAGGGTCATCTAAAATCCACGGTTTTCGTACTCCTATCCAGATTTGGTCGGACATGATCATAGCTGGCCCACCTGGTCGCAGGTAGGAACTCCTCTTGTATATACATCTAGCAGTTTGCTTTGTTCCCATGTATTGAGTCCTTTGCTTGGGCGAAAGGTAAGCTTTCTATATGTTAGAATGAAAAAAAAATATCCTTCAAGTCGGCTCAATATTTTTGGGGGCTTAAGCAAGTTATAAAAAAGAGGCTTTTTAGTTTTTTTTTTTTTTAATTTTTTTTTAAAAAAATTAAATAAATTCAAAATTAAAATATAAATTTGCTTATTGCCTTTTTAGATGCAAAATTATTAATTAAACTTTTGTATTCAAGTTTATTCAATAAATCAGTTTCAATAGATAAAATTGCTAAACCATTTAATTTATCTTGAGAAGCTGCTTTGATTAGCAAAAAAGTCGATTGTATTATGCAATTGTTTTGCTGTTTAGTAAAAAGAACAATCCACTACTAATAATCTAATTAGACATTGGTGTGCCACTGTACCGTTAGAAAAATGAAATTAAAATTTAATTTAGAAAAATTATGTTATGATTTAATTTTTTGAGAACATAATTAATAATAAAGTAGGTATTCGTGGTCCTAGGTTTTAGGAAAAGAATTTATTGGGAATTATGCTATTATTTTGAAAAGAGACGATAGAGTTAGACTGATATCATCGATAATGCTAGTTTATAAGATTTATTTTTTTATTTTCAATTTCAAATTTGTAAACTAATTTTTAGATATGTTACTATTTTGTAGGCCTTTTAATAAGTTTTATTTCAAAAATAGGCTTTTTTTCTTCTTCTTAATTTTAATTTTTCTATAATATAGGACCTTCAAAATTAAGGAATTTTAATTTTTCTATAATATAGGGCCTTCATAATTAGGGAGCCTTAGGTGATTGCCTTACCTGCCTACCCCTCAGAGCCGCCCCTGTTTGACATCATTCAAAAATACCAACTTATGATACAGATGAAGGGCCCACCTTGATCTCATTGCAAAATACTTGAAAAATTCAACGGCAGAGATGCTGATGTAGATGGGAGATATATTTTCTCAGTCTTGTAGTTAATGATTTATAATCTTGGTTAGGTAGACTATGGTTTAATGGTCTTATCTTAATGTATCATTACTATATATACGAGGTTTGCTAAGTCCACACGCGTTTGGAGCCCTGCCCATCCACACGCAAACACACGTGCTAACATGGCACGGGTCTGTCAGATCTGAGATTTTCATCAGGTGGGCCACAGTACTGTTTCTACTGGCCTAAAGGTCAGGATGCTTCTCTCCTCAGGTAGGACACACTGCATAACAAATGGATGGCTAGAAAAAAAAAACTATTTTAACTGTCCACTTGATTTGTACATTGTGGGCCACCTGAATAGTCAAACGGCCTGACTCTTGAGTAGTAGGCATAATCAGGGTGCCCCACCAGATAGAAAGATGGGATCTTACACATGTGATATAGGCACTTGTGCTTGCATGCGCATGGGCCGCTCATTACACGTGTGTGGGCTTAGTAAACAGGTTTTGCTGGGCCACAGCTTTGAACTCAAAGGGTGGCCAATGGTCTGACTGAATGTACGGGTGTGGCCCACCTAAGTAGTGGATCGGTCCAACGTTTGCCCCAAGAAAACTTTATGCTGCAACCCACCTTTTGGACGGTCTAGATGTCCTACACTAGTGGCACATTGGAAGGAAAAGAAGTGTTTTGTGAAAGGTGGTCGATCGTCTTACCTCAGTCGCCACCATCGAATTAAAGAAGTAATTTGAGATTAAGCGGTTGCTAAAAACCAGTTAAAAGAGTTAAAAACTGATATAAATAAATAATTTATTATTTTCTCCAAAAAAAATACTCCCAGAGTCCCTCCCACCGTCCCACGCAACTTCTCCTCTAGTTCACGTTTCTAGTTTTCAATTTCACTCCCTGGTATTTTATATAGTCGTATAATAATAAATTTCTGTGAGCCAACCATGTTATATGTGTGACATCGACTCCCTTCACCTGTTGTATTCTTGGATGATATCCTTGGATCTAAAACATTAGCCAGATCTACAACTCAGGTGGGCCACACACCAAGGAAACAATGGGACTGTGATGCTAACCATAAGTTTGTTTGTAGCTAGAATGGTGTTTATCTTTCATTAAACCCGTTAATCAGGTGTTACTCACAAGATGAAAGGAAAATACAAAATCCAAATTGATCAAAAGTCAGGGCCACCACATCACATGAACCTAGAAGCTTCGGGCACGAGTTTATATTGTTCCATTGGTATGGCCCATCTAAATTTGTTGTTGGGCTCACACGTCATATGAATGGTGAACTTGATGGTTCTCACCACCTGATGGACGGAGTGGATTTTACGTGTACAACATGGTTGGCCCACGAAGTGGATATTACATAGGCCTGTTTGGGAGACGGAATTTGAAATACATTGGAATCTAGATCACAATTACATTGGAATCAAGTGATTTTGAATCCTCAATTGTTAGTTGAATGTACTCAAATCCAAATCTTCCATTTGGGAGCTTATATTTGGAGGACATTGGAATTCCTCTGTGCATTCATAGGATTTAGATTTGCTTAATTAAATCAGTTTTCATGAGGTCTGAGCCCCACCATAATGTGCGTCGGAATTCAATACAGTGCATTTGATGGGTCCCCTTTAAATTATGGGAAATCCTAAAAATCAGTAGTATGCGAACCTCAGTTAGACAATACCATCTAAAACCATGTGAAGACATGCTAAAACATATAAAATCACTTGGTGGGCCCCACGTAAAATTTGGATGCATCTGAAACTTAGTCTGATCCCTCATCCAAGTGGAACACACAC
>JAJHSJ010000001.1:101862255-101912762 GCA_021015155.1 Magnolia officinalis
ATCAAACTGGTTCGATTTCATCGAACCCAGCAATGAGGAGAAAATCCCCATCAATCTCTCCCTTTTCGACTCAGGAGGAATCCATCTTCTCAAGCCAACCCGGTTTCTACAAACCTCAACTTACCCTTGAGTAAAGGCCTTGGTCATTTATGTCTGACCCATTATCCTCCGTGGGGATCTTATCAAGCTATAACACCTTCTGTTCCAAAGTATCCCTGATCCATGATACCGAATCTTCTCTATGTGCTTCGACCTGGAGTGCTGACTTGGATTCTTGCTCAAGTGTATAGCCCTTTGACTATCGCAATTGACCACGTACTGCTCCTGCTTCAGGCTAAGTTCCTTTAGGAACCTCTTCATCTAAAGCATCTCTTTACATGCCTCTGTGACTGCAATGTACTCAGCCTCTGTCGTCGACAATGCTACGACCTTTTGTAGCTTGCTCTGCCAAGAAACCGCTCCTCCTACAAATGTGAACATGAACCCCTATGTAGATTTCATGGAGTCTATGTCACCTGTCATATCTGCATCTGTGTGTAGCCCTCTAACATAGGTTTTCCATCACCATAGCGTAGGCTCAAACTAGATGAGCCTCTTAGATACCGCAGTATCCACTTCACTGCTACCCAATGCTCTTTGCCAGGATTGCCAAGATACCGGCTGACTATACCAACCGCATATATTATGTCTTGGCGTGTACACACCATAACATACATCAAACTTCCTATAAGTGATGCGTAGGGTATCTTTGCATCTCATCCACCTCTGCCTTGGTCTTGGGACACTGTCTGTCGCTCAATCTGAAGTGACCATCCAGTGGAGTACTGATCGGCTTCGCTACATTCATATTGAACCACTCTAGGACTTTCTCAATATACCGCTCTTGTGACAGCCAAAGCTTTTTGCTGCTTCTGTCACGGGTTATATCCATTCCTAGGATCTGTTTAGTCGGGCCCAAGTCTTTCATCATAAACGACTTGCCCAACTCCTATTTCAGTCTGTCGATCTTCTTGATGTCTTTTCCCATGATGAGCATGTCATCAACATATAACAGCAGAACTAAGAAATCACCATCTGAGAACTTGCGCGTGAACACACAGTGGTCCGACTCCTTTCTGTCATACCCATGCTTCAACATAAACGAGTCAAACTTCTTGTACCATTACCGTGGAGCTTGTTTTAGCCCATAAAAGCTCTTCCTCAGCCTACACACCATATGTTCTTTGCCCTTGACTTCGAACCCCTCTAGTTGGTGCATATAGATCTCTTCTTCTAGGTCACCATGGAGAAAGGCAGTTTTAACATCTAACTGCTTTATCTTCAGATCCATGCTAGCCACCAACCCAAGCAACACCCATATGGATGTCATCTTCACCACTTGTGAGAATATCTCCTCGAAGTCTATGCCTTTCCTCTGACCAAACCCTTTTACCACAAGTCTGGCCTTGAACCTCGTCTGTGAATTCTTCTACTTAATCTTCTTTCTGAACACCCATTTGTTGCTCAGAGCTTTCTTGCCCTTTGGCAATTTCACCATATCATAGGTGTGGTTCTTATGCAAGGATTTCATTCCTCTTGCATAGTTTTCAACCACTCCCACTTATGCTCGTCGGCTAGGGCCTCGGAATAATCTTCTGACTCTTTCCCATCAGTCAACATAATGTACTCATGCGGTGAGTACCGCTTAAACGGTTGTCTGTCCCTAGATGACCTCCTCACTTGTGGCTCAACAAGTGGATCAAGTGGGGGCTACCCCCTGGTCCATCTTCTTAAGGAACTCCCTCGTCCTCTACATCTTGTTGTACTCCCCCATCATCAGGCACCACGGGAGGAATAATCGGATCTATGTCCTCTAGCTCACCTGAACTAGGCCGGTTCTTCTCTAGCTTGTCAATGTCTTCTATACACTGATCTTCAAAGAAAATCACATCTCTGCTCCTGACGAGCTTCTTCTTGGTCGGATCCCACAGTCTGTAACCGAATTTTTCATCACCGTACCCCAAGAACACACACTAGCCTGATCTTCATATCAAGCTTGAACATCTCGTCCTTTGGTACGTGAAATGATACCCTGTATCCAAACACCCTGAGATGACTGTACGACGGATCATGTCTAATCCACCCTTCTCAGGTACTTCTCCATTCAACGGGGCTGATGGGGACCTGTTTATCAGATACACTGTCGTGTGCATTGCTTCTCCCCAGAACATCTTGGGCAACTTCGCATGGGATAACATGTATCTGATTCTCTCTACAATGGTGCGATTCATTCGCTCAGCTACACCATTATGTTGGGGGGTCTTGGGAACCGTTTGTTCATGCCGTATACCCAGGGACTTGCAGTGCTCATGAAAGTCGCCAATGTATTCACCACCATTGTCAGTGCGGATGCACTTCAATGATCTACCTATCTCTCTCTCGATCATAACATGAAATAATTTAAACACACCAAAGACCTCGTCCTTGGATTTCAAAGAATAAACCAAAACCCTCCTAGACGCATCATCTATAAAAGTGACAAAATACAATGCCCCACCCAAGGTTTTTATTTTCATAGGACCATAAACATCAGAATAAACCAAATCTAATGCATGCACTTTATTAACATGAGAAGCAGATTTAATAAATGAAACTCTATGTTATTTCCATGATAAACAATCAATACAGGTTTTGAGAGGTGTACCTGTCACGTCTGGAAGGAGTCGCTTCCTCGCTAGTAATTAAAGCCCTTTGTCACTCATGTGGCCTAGACGCTTGTGACACATGTCAACAGCTGAATCTTTCGTTGCGTTCAACCCACCCTTGCACATACTGACACTTACCTTGTAAAGGGTGCAACACTTCTTTCCTCTGGCTGCGATCAAAGAACCCTTAATGAACTTCCAGCGCCCACCAGCAAACCGACTTTCATAGCCATCATCATCCAACCTTTCCGTCGACATCAAGTTGAGGCGAAGGTCTGGGATATGCATCACATCCCTGAGAACCAATGTGCAGCCCACATCGGTCTTCGCACAAATATCACCAACTCCTATGATCTTCGATACCGAAGAATTTTCCATCTTCATGGTACCATAGTCACCTGACTTGTAGCTTGTGAAGAAGTCTCTGCGTGAAGTCTCATGAAATGAGGCTCCCGAGTCTATCACCCAGTCGGTGTCCTGACTCGTAGCCGTGAGACATATATTGTGATCTGCTGAAAGAATAACTACAACATCACCATCTGAAGTGACCGCAGTGGAATTTGATTCATCTTCCTTATCCTTACCTTTTCCTTTCTTGTCGTTCTTCTTACCACAACATTCATGCTTGTAGTGGCCCTTCTTGCCACAATTCCAGCAATCAACATCCTTTCTGTTACTTGACTTGCCTCTTGATTTATCTCGGGCCTTCCTGCCCTTCCTGTTCTTTCCTCTCCCCTGTTCCTGTGTCACAAGGGCCTCTTGCTGAGTAGACCCCTGAGACTTCATTCTTATCTCCTCATTGAAGAGACAACTGGTTACCTGTTTCATGGATATTTTTCTGTCTGGCGCGCAGAGTTACTTAGAGACACTACCAATGTCTCCCAACTGTCAGGCAATGAACTAAGCAATAGCAAAGTCTGCAATTCATCATCCAGGACATCTTCATAGCGGAGAGCTGGTTCACTATATTACTGACCTCATTCATGATGCTCGGCCACAGAACCGCCATCCTTGAACTTAAGATTCACAAGTCGCCTAAAAATCTTATTAACGGTTGTCTTCCTCTCATACAGCCCTTCTAATTTCAGCCATAGGCTAGTGGCTGAGGTCTCCGTAGATACATGGTGGAATACGGAATCGTCTAACCATTGTCTAATAAACTCCACTGCCTTCCGGTCCATCTTCTTCCATCATCATCAGACATATCCTTGGATTTTGTTGATATGCCTAAAATTGGAGAATATAGGTCCTTACAATAAAGCAAGTCCTCCATCTTAGCCTTCCGTATGGTCCAGTTAAACCATTGAGGCTGATCATCCTTGATGAGCCACCTTCCATAATTCAAAATCGATCCTTACCCGTTCAATGAACTTAGCTCTGATCCACTTTATTGGGGGCCTTGCACAAAACCTTAGGGTCTAACCTCCCCAAACAAACCAGAATTATGTGAATAATAATGCAATGAACTAAATCAAAACATAAACCACACCACACTAGGGATTTTTACGTGGAAAACCCTCAAAGTGGTAAAAACCATGGGACCTCGTCCAGATCAACAATCCACTATGAAGTAGAACGTTACAACCTTCTTTACTCACGCAGGAGTGGATAAACAATAAGAAAAATAAAGAAAACGGAGAGATCTCACCGATCACGAGGATGTAGAAGCACTGAGACGTGGACTGCGAAGTAGATAACCTCTACGAGCAGAATCTCCCTTCCACAAGCTTCCTCTCTCTCTTTCCTCTCTCTCTCTCTCCTCTCTCCTCTCTTCTCTCTCTCTCTCTCTCTCTCTCTCTCTCTCTCTCTCTCATCCCTTTTGATAGCCCTAAGCCCTCTTAGACTATCTTTAGGAAACCTTAGAAAATCCTGGAATACACTCCAATCCCGCATACACCCCTTTATATAAGAATAGAAAGAGGTAGAATCCAAATAAGAAACAAAATCCGCAGAATCTACGTTTCCACAATCGCATTTGCGTAACTCTTCGATGATATCGAATGTCTCTCGATGACAACTTCGATATTCATCGACGGTCCTTCGATGATATCGAAACAGGACCATAAACTGTCCAGCGACCAGGGGTGAAAAATTCAACAATTATCGATGTCATCGAAGGTCTCTCGATGACAGCTTTCGATATCATCTAAAGTCCATCGATGATATCGACAGGACCAAAAAACTGTCCAGCGACCAGCGATGAAAAATCCAGCAATTATCGATGATATCGAAATTGGTTCGATTTCATCGAACCCAGCAATGAGAAGAAAATCCTCATCAAAAGTACCATCATACAATTAATAAAAGAGAAGCAGAGCCACAAAAGAGGCCAAACCAAAATTCAAAAGCTAAAGAGAACAACAAGAGATGAGGCATGGAGATTTATGTAATTCAGCAAAATGTTAGTTCTTATCAGTAGAAATACAAAGTTTTCTTCTTCACTCAAACAAGAACAATACAAAGTTTTCTTCTTCACTCAAACAAGAACAATTAAGAGTACAACAATTACCTCTCTCTCCCACTCTTTCAATGCACAAAAAACTCTTACCAAAGAATTCCCAAGAAGATCACCCCCTCTTTTACAAACAATGAGAGTATTAAAGGGCTGGAAGGGAAAATAGGCAACGCTTTTCACCCGTTACCTGCACCTTCTCAGTATGATAGACATGTAGATACCGAAATGAAGAAAAGATATTAATCATTTTAAGCACCGTTTAAACGAGCCATTGAGAGCGTTGAACGTCACTCACCCCTACCCAACCATAATGACACAGGACGCAGAGTAGATACTGACAGGTTGAATAGCGAGTCCTCTACTGAAGTGACGTCACCAAGTTCTGTGAGCCCCAACTATGATGTATGTGTTGTATCTACCCGTCCATTCATTTTGAGATATCATTTTAGGGTATGAGCCAAAGAATTAGGTAAATAAAAAGCTATAGTGACTCCGCCACATAAAACAGTGGGGAGAGTGATTCCTACCGTTGAAACTATCCTAAGGCCCATCATAATGTTTATATGAAATCCAACCTCTCAAAAGTTTAAAAAGACACCAAAGAAGGGAAAACACAAATATCAGCTTGATCTAAAACTTGTGTGCCCCCACTGTTTTCTGTGCTGGAGTCCACTGGAGCTTTGGATTTAACTCATTCTTTAGATATTGTCCTAAAATGATCTCTAAGGCATGGATACAAAACAGACATCATGGTGTGGGCCACGGAACTTGGTGACGTCACTTCAGTAGTGAGTCTCGCTACTAAACCTGTCAGTATCTAATCCTTGCCCAATGACAGGAGTACGTGCAAGTATGCCGTGATTCACCCGTTGTCAGAAACTGTGGAGCCCACAGAGATGCCCGTGACAAATCCACTCCATCCATCAGTTCTGCAAGACCACAAATAGGACAGGAATTTAAAATCAAGCAGATCTTAACTCAGGTGGGCCACATCAAACGAGAAGTGGGAACGGAAATGTCCACCATTGAAACCTTCTTGGAGCTGACAATGATGTGTGTGTGTGTGTATATATATATATATATATAATATATAATATATATATATATATATATATATATATATATATATATGCCATCCAAACCGTTTACAGTGTTATCACCACTCAGGTAAACTGTAAGCATAAATATCATCCTGATACAAAACCTGTGGCCCCCACAGCTACCAATGGTGGGCATTCAATCCCGGCTGTTTGTGTGGTATGACCTACGTGACTTTTAGATCTGCCTGATTTTTAGACTCCTGTACTATTTTGGTCTTGCAAAACATGTGGCCCCACACAGCTTCCGACAGCAAGGGGCACAGGCAATCCGCTTCCAAGAGTGTCAGTGTGCCAAAATCAAGGCCTGCCCTTCAGGTGGGCCACACATCCATGTTGACCATTTTTTCATCCTTTCTCTAACTGTCCATTTTTCTTAGATCTCTCATTGTGCTAATCGCCGTAGAACTTCTCCCAAACGGATCCAAACCTTCCGATTATTAGATCTCCGCTTGGATGAGTCATGGCCCAAAGCATTACGCCCGTCAATGGTGAAGAAAAATTCAGAGAACAGTTCCGGATTAAACTTTGATAGTTAGAAACACCCAATTGCTGCAATTTTTCAATGGTGGGGTAGCCCATCGTTGATCGGTCTGGACTAATCCACACCCTCTCTAAACTTAATTTAATGGCATTCATATCATTTTAAGTACTCAACCGACACCAGATCCCTCCCATGGGTGACAGCCATCTCTTTCCAATTCACTCGGTAAGATGATGTACTAATCGGTCCATCCATATAGCTTGCATTCGTAAGGATGGCTCGTTAGACGATCTTTGCCATAAGATCTGTGGCCATCAACCAATGGTAGAAAATGAAAATAGTTGACAGTTAAGAAAAAGCCATGGATAGGATTATCCAATATGTTTGGTTTCTGAAACATAAGTCATCTGCGCTAGGTACTATTGTACTCTATTTCCGGCTATTTTTGGAATAACCAGCCAAGGGGTCACACGTGTTGTTGCACAAAGATAATCTAATATACAAAAAGACCTTTAAAGATATTTAGAACACTTTTTTACGAAATCACAGTTAGATTTGAGTTTGCAATTTATGTCATCTAAAGATGAGGCACAACCAAAGAGTGTCAAGAGAGGGTAAAACAGTTATAGTAATGCAAAGAGACAAAAGAATCTGGAAAACTAAACATAGCGGTGATTCAAATATTGTAATGTCTGAAGTGAAGAAGAGAAGCAGATACAGAGTAACTGCACTGCATAGCAGGGAAGCTTATAAATAACAAATTAAATCAATAATGGGGTTTCACACCAAACAAATTATTTTTCAATTATTTGTCCATTTACCTTTCCTTAAATTTATAGCTTAACTCTTTCTTAAGAGTAGCGATAATTTAATAGCTGTAATCTTGGTCTATGCTCATTCACTAGACCATATCTGTTTTTAATGCAAGCAATTCTTCATATAAGAAGGCTTCTTACAATTACAGCTTTCTTTAGCACGGAAGGCAAAACTCAACTCATTTTCAAAGGAAGAATCTCACTCCCTGACTATCACCTTATCATTCTCTAAAACAATTTGCGAGTAGCTAAATAGGCTGCCCATCTGCTCAGATCTCGGTCATATGCACTAACAATCATCTTATTTGCCTATATTGGCGTTTGGGGTCAAGTTGTTCGGTTGGAATCAAGCCAAACAATCAGTTTTGGCACGCCGGTATACACCATGCGTGATCACAAGACCCCAACCGAAAAAGTGCTGAACAGGTCCCCGTAGTAGATGGACCCAATTGGTGCTATCCCTTGGGCTGCAATACGAAGATTGCATCAGATAATGCTGCTAGCCTCAACTGGATAATCATCAACGTATCCTCACTGTAATGAAATCACCTGCAACCAGTGTAACAAAAGAGGTATTATACAATGCTCAAGCAACTGAAGCAATCTTATGATGCTAGGGCCGAAAGTTTGTACGGTGTGGATCAGGTTTTCAGTTTGTACTAATGGCACCCACGAACTCCACCTCGTACCAATCCTGCCAGCCCGAAAAAGGATGCATGTTGATATCAGGTGGGCCGCTGGTTGCCAAACTTTCAGGCAACCGTGAAAGTTCTTCTGATTCTTGTTCAATTTTTATAAGACCGTTGAATTCAATCGGCTATACCACGTAGAGTTGGGAGTTTTAAAACTTGCCGACTCTACTCAAAACTCGGCTGAGTGTCTGTGAGATCTCGAGTGTCTGTGAGAGAGCCAAACGCTCTCCTCTGCAGAGCTATGTAGCACTTTTCCTTTTTTTAATAATGAGAAATGCTCCAGTGCTCTCAGAGCATTAATCAGTTATAGGGATTCTAGTTGCATTGAACTAGACTGCTCAGAGCTAGCATGCAAATATCTTGACGATCTGACAAATATTAACCCTTTGATTAATGGCCGCTAATATGAGAGGTCAACATCATTTGAATCAAATACGTTAGGCAATAAAAACCGTCCTGTCATGTATTGGAAAAAGGATGGTTATCCTTTGGATCATCTGATCAGTGCAATTTTTGCATGATAGCTCGTGAAATGCATTCTGGACTTAATGAACAGTTCAGATTGATCGATTGGACTGTCCAAGTAAACCTATGCAACTAAGAGCACTATGACTCTAAGAGCATGGGGGCATCTCTTTAATATTTATAGTAATGTAGATATTTTAAATATTTTTTCACTACCACTAATAGTTTTAATTTATCAACTATTGAATCAGTTCAATTGATTCTTTGAGTTGACCAGACCCGAATGAACATCCAGTCGAGCCAAGCTTTCAGGTTTTTAAACTACAAGACTGAAGAAGAGTGTTTAACAATTAGAGGCAATAGCAGTAAAGGATGCATTTTTGGATGGATGTTGGGAAAAGCCTAGGAAGGGTATAGTTAAAATAAGAGCCCTGAAGCAGCCCATGAGCAGTTTCAACAAGAGAAAATGATGATAAGTCGATTGAGATGATTCGGTCATGAGTAATGAGACAGCTCGGCGAAGGTCAGACAAGATATCAAGGCTTGTTCACTTATCGATGATCGAGCCTCTGGTAGGAATTATTGGTGAAAGAAGGTACATAAAGCCGACCTCAGACCTCAATTAGCTTGGACGAGGCTATGATGTTGATGCCAATGAGGATACTGATGATGTTGAAGACAAGAAGGGCCCATGTTTCAGTGATCCAAACTGTTGATATTATGGGCCCCAATTTGGATGGCCATTCACTAATAATTTCCGAAATGAAAAAATGAATCCTAACCGATAAATAGGATTAAGAAAGTAATACAACAATGATTCACTTTCAACCAAAAAAGGCCGAATATTCTATAGTTAGGATCATCTGACCTTGGATATTATTGTGCATGGATTATTCACAGTAAAGGACATCTTACCAATGGTTTGGATCACTTATCTGTGGGCACCACTTGAACTAACCGGAACCCAAACATATTATAAAAACTCTCAGCCCGAGCATTGTATAATACCTCGTAATAGAAAACCATACAATAGGAAATCCTGACAGATAGCAGTCGCCATATGATGATATATCAAAACAAGAACAAGCATTTGGCCCTGCAAAACACAGTTATTTAGGCATGAGGTGTTTATCGACATATATACCAAAGTACTACTTTAGCACCCAAATGAACTATGAAACAGCAGCTTCTCAAGTGTAGCAATGCAAAAAGGAATAGCTTGTCCATTTGATTAACAACAGGATTCCCTCAAAAGAGATTGTATTAGAAAGTTTCTAAATTTCGAGCAAACACGCAATCACTTCACTCAAACACGCCATTGCTTATGTATGCGAATTTTATTTCTACTTTTGTTGAGTAAGCTTGGCTTGAACCCATGAGGAAGAATGTATCACACAAGCTGAAGTCCCAAAAATCTAAGTCACTGCTGTAATATCTCTACCGGGGTTGGTCAAGATCAGATCAAAGAACCGAGAATGGATGAACAAGATACAAAGGTCGAGAAATATACATCAACAGTAACCTATGACTTGAATCCTAATGCCGGTCTCCTACTGCTGATAAACCTTTCAACTGTTCAGGGGATTTTCCCATCACCTAAACACTTTGTGACAATATGTTAGATGAAATACCATCTCTTTAACTGAAATTCAGACCTTGTTTATGTAGCTTGGTTAGGTAGCTAAGGTCACTTCACTTCTGCCAGCCTTCCCAGTTGGGTCCCATCACCAGATAAGTTCCTTGAGGGAAGGATCAATCACAGAAGGCTGTTGAAAGCTTTGTTCAAATGACGCCGCTTTCGATGATTCAAGGAAAATGATATGATCTGTTTGGTTGTCAATAGAGGAAATGTGCAAGTGCAAACCATGCATGTGTAGAAACTGTGCTGCTGGATTTTGAGATGAGTATCTTTAGGAATGCGACCATGGTTAAGAACTGAGACCTTGATAACAAACCATAAGGCAATCTTGTGATGATAGAAACCCAAATGGACTAGCATTACTGAAAGGCTTGTGCACATGATAATTTGGAATTATTAGCTAGTCGAGCTACGGTTGATTTGAACTCCATAAAAGATAGGAAGCCACTATTTCCACCCAAGTTATGTTTATTTCTTATCCACCATTAGGATTTTATTACTATTTTCACCCATCTTACTGATAATACAAGCACGCTTTCCTCTTCCCATACTACAACTTTCTAACTAATGTTATAGCCAAAAGCAGAAAGAGTAGGTGAATTTATCAGCATATTGGATGCCTATAACAGTTCCCATAACAGGACTTGCATCTAACCAGATTATGGACTAATACAATGGTAATGAAGAATGTGAAAGAATGGACTTTAACACTCATGACTCGGGTCTCAAGTCAAATTGTGACTTGCCCGAGTTGGGGTAAATCAGCCTGACTCACCCAAGTCAGGGATGATTTGTCCAGGCAATTTGTGGTGTTGAAACGGATCAGGTCTGACCGACTCCGAGTCGACTCCACTGGTCCCAAGTCTGAGTCGACTCAGCTGGTCCCGAGTCCTGACTTGCCGAGTTGGGGATAAATCAGCCCAACTCCCCCAAGTTCGGGGTGATTCATCTGGTGGACTAATGGTGTCGAACTGGATCAGGTACCAAGTCCAAGTCAACTTGGATGAGTCACATCCAATTCGTCTGAGTCGGCAGTCCATGCATGGAAGTTAACACAACTTGGAACTAAAACAACACCAAAACCAAAACATATAGTTGGAAGAAATACCAAAACTTTTTTTTAGTATGTTTAATATTTATGATTCTGGAAGAAATGCTGAACTTCAGTAATGAATTTTGTGAATATTGATAGTTGACAGTGCACTATACGCAATCTTAAGGTTACAAGTTAGCCCCCCGGAAAAGAAATAAATAAAATAAAATAAAAATATAATTGTCGATGAGAGGAAATGCAAATGGCAGTACAAGTTAGTTTTCACCTATTGAGGTAACAGCCGTTCTCCATGCGCTTTGTTCTTGTACAGAAAGCTAACAACTTGATGAAGAGCAGCTGACTGTAATCACACAGCAATCATACATAATTAACCATCAGCTTTTTTCAAATTAATTAAGTGGAGAGATCGAAATTCTTGTATTGTTCAGTGTATCAAAATCTCAAGTATCAGCTCTATATCTGATGACTGTCAAACACAAACGAACAGACAAATGGCCAAAGTGAAGCCTCCAGCAAAGGATACGCAGGTATCCGCAAGCCACTTTGGACAAGTGGGGTCCATGGATCGGTGATCTAGACTGTTGATCTGATCATGGGACTCAGTGTGGATGAGGGAATTCCCCAACAAGCCCACCACATACACACTCAAAAATGACTCATGCTGAACATTGTACAGCAGGGCCCACCTACAAGCAATAAAAACAACTGGTCACAGAGGTGGGACCTGTTGCTAGCAAGGAATCAAAACCCGGTTCTAGAATGCTACTGTGTGGGGACTAAAGCCATTATGATTTGTTCCCGGCTGCCACTGAACCCAACTATAACCTGGCTAAGTCTTGATACCATCCTGCATGGCACTATACACACCTCTCCCTCCTTTTTTCCTTTTTTCTTTTTGACTTTTTTTGAATGCAATCTCCCTGTAGATTTCCTTTTGTATAGAAGGGAGAATAATCAAACTCTCTATAGATTCAAAAGAAGATGGTATTATTTGGAATCATTTCTCTATTTTTTCCATGTTATTTTCCGATTTTATGGTTTATTTTTCATTTCCAATATGAAAAGCTAGAGATAAACAGATTTTTACCCTGTTAAAATAAGTCAACAAAATCTCTTCTTGCATATCTTTCAATCCTTGAATATAAGTGACAGACTTTAGGTAAGCATTCTACTTTAGACTTGTGGTAATTACATTTAATCGTAGCCAGGTAGGTAACAGTAGATACTATTTCTAAGAGGCCGCTCCCTATTTGTTTCAAAATATAGTGTTTTGAATAGCTTCTGCAATGCAGTGGGCAGCTTACCCTACATACGGTATCTCACCCTTCATGCTATGTAGTTCATGAAAATAACTTAAAGTTGCATGTAGCCTACATTACACGCTAATTATCATATGCTATATGGTACATAGCTTACACTATTGAGTTATTTTTCACTAAAACATTAAAATCAACTGATATTTTCAATAATTTGTTACATTTGTCTATTTTCAATAGAAATTAGTTGATCTTTTCAATTATTTTAATAAAATAATATAAGTAACATTGTTAAATCAGTTCCATTGCTATTTCTTTATTTTTATACTTGGATCTTTGCCATCTTTTCCTATTATTTAAGGTCATGTTCGGTTGCACCAGATATCATAAAATTTCATGATATTTGATGCAACTACACGCAATCTCAACTAAAAATCTAGAAGCAATAGCTTTCACCTTCCACTTTAGAGTGGTGAATGTTATGCTACACGCTATTCACTATTTAAAGCACTGTTCCAACCACGGAACTTATTTTTTATATGTGGGTTCATGGTTGGTCTATCTAAGCCAGTGACCTGACAACCCCCATAATGGATGGACCATTCCCCCAAAATCTCCCAAATTGGAAGATCCTAGCCTTGGAATATTTGGTCCTTCCTCCGTTGTATGTGGTTTGTTAGTGCATTTCTTTTTAACCATGTATTTGCATGCCAACAACAGGAATGTTAGAGTTGACGAATTGAGAGGATATTTTGGGAATGGTCCATCCATGATGGACGTTGTCAGATTAATGGTTGGGATATGCCAACCATGGTCCCCATATCTACAAACTAAGTTCTAAACAAGGAAGTTCTATTTGGAATGAATAGGGAACTTGGCTACTATTTTTCAATTGGCAACTTTCAGTATCCTATAAAATATTCAGCTACTTTTGTTATACCTAGCACAAGAGAAGCAAGTTTACTCATCAAAAATACAAATGCGACAATATAGAAAAGGGCATGACTTTCGTATGGATCATAAGGCAGAGAGTCAGCCAACCACCTAAATATGATGGATGGGAATCCAAAACACGCATCTCCGGATGGGATTTTAAAATTCCAATTTTGAACGCATTTTAAATTCATGGCCATCATTTGTGTACATCGACTTTCAGGTAACTTGCGCACTCAAAAGTTTTTTTTCCCCATAGATGAGCATCATTTAGGAATTTGACAATGACAGATGACAATGACAGAAGAAACCGCAAGTAATATTCATTATCTTCTACAATTGGGTAATGATTAGCAAAAAAGTCCATCTCACTGACTCAGCAAACACCCATATTCATTGAAATCAATCTAATCCACATGGACCTATGAACATAACTTTCACCAACCCACATGGTAAAACCAGCAAGGTTTCTTTCCACGCCTCACATTGCAACCTTCTCCTTTTTCACCCCAATCGACATCTCCTCAAACCAGAACAATGACCCACATTGATTATAATGGACACATGAGAAAATGACTAGCATGAAGACCATACCCAAATGGCATAAAAGAAGATCACGGCAAGACAAGTGAATGACTTGAAGTTGTGCATTCCATAAATAAGAAGCATGAGCAATACAATACCATTCATTACAACTTCCGAAGGGAAAAATAAAAACCCAAAAAAGAAAAGAAAAGGAAAGAAAGAAAGAAAATAGCGGTCGAATATCAAATTATTTTTGCAATAGGTGCCTACGCACAGAAGACTAGCACAATACAAGGGGAATAAAATTATCCCTTCCACATGTGAAATATAAACGGAAACCCACATACTAGAGTCCAATCTGACATGCTGCCTGGACCCAAAATCTCCATCTCATTCTTTTCCATCAGCAGCACGAAGCGAGCCTAGTTGAACAGGAGCTTGTGTCCCGACCACTTTCGATGACCCATAAACAGACAAGTCAATGCCTTGAGATTTCTCTTTCTCAATCTGTTCCTTGATCCAAAAGTATGTGATTCTCAGCCCATCCTGTAAAATTCAAGCCAATAAATAAATAAATAATAAACCGAAGGGCACTCAAAGCAGAAAGCAATCAAAGTACTCAGCCAGAAACATGCATTTGGTTCTCCAGAGAGATCAAGTCATCTCTGCCAACTCAGCAGAGCCAAGTCGATTTCAGCAACCTAGTAAGCAATGGGAATGGAATCATGGATCATTCGCACCTTCAATCTCATTGTTGGCGCCCATCCCAGCTTCTCTTTTATAAGAGTGTTGTCTGAATTGCGACCACGTACACCCTCTGGGCCAGGAATGTGATGAATGGGGAGCTTCTTGTTCTCAAAACTGAGCACCATTTCCGCCATCTCGTTCATGCTGACCATTTCATCGCTTCCAATGTTCACTGGCTCCCGAAAGTCTGACTTTGTCAACCTAAAGGCAACAAGAATCGATTTGTGGAAGGAAGTTATTAAAGAAATGCTCGACCAGCATTTGAACTAGGCCAGAATAAACAGGTCACGGCACAAACAACAAGCCTGAGATTGCTGGTCTAATAAGACAGAAATAAACCCACTTCTAGAAATTCATTAGTGCAATGGAGGCTCCCTTTTCCCCAGAATTCCCATCGTAAACATGCATACTTCTAGGACAACCAGAACTAAGTCCATAGCAGACCACCATGAGAAGGGGCTAATCTGAAAATCACAGGATTGGACTATCAAGTTGACGCCCTGCCAGAAATGGTTTTGGCCACATGACATTCAGAATGGGGCCTGCTAGATCAATGGCTCTGATTGCCCTAGACATGTGCCATTGTGCAATGGAGGTGCTGGAGACGAGCTGGCCTCCCTCCCCAAAGAAGCTTCACTATCGCTTTGATTCAAGTTGAAGCGTTCTTTTTTTTCTTTCTTTCTTTCTTTCTTTCTTTTCTTTTTCCTCTTTCTTTTACATCGATTTGCAAGCAAATGTACGGCATTTAAAGATGATAAGTGAACTTCGCAAATTCGCTGAAGTCATCCTCATTCGCATGAAAACATCAAATCAGACTTACCATAAAATACCTTACCTATCAGGAGACTAGAACAAGCAATAGATTTTTCAAGTGAGAGATTACCTCAGAACACCTTCTACACACTCATCGATGAAGGTAAATGATCGAGTTTGGAGCCCATCTCCCCACATCTCAAACTTATCAGTGGAAGTAATAGTCTTTCTACAAAAAGCCGCAGGGGCTTTCTCTCTCCCACCTATGGTATATATAAGAGAAGCCCAATGTATTAATAGAGTACTGAAGAGACAAATCTCACATATACAACAACAAGCTGACGGATAACAGATAACCTTTCCATGTTCCAAATGGGCCATAAATGTTATGGAATCGCCCAATCCGACATTCAATTCCAAAATCCTTTGTGTAGTGCTTGCATAACTCCTCCGTTGCAAGCTTCTCCAATCCGTACGCATCTTGAGGCTACAATATCAAACAAGTTCTTCAGCATAAAAAGAGAGCAACCTAATCAAATTGATACAAGTGGATCAAGTGCAATTTGCTATCATGACATAAGTCGACAAACTCCTGAAGAGGAATGATCAGGTCCAGATGGATCAGGATGCAAATAGGGCTTGATGAGCCCATTCCACAACCACGGGTACATGGTTAAATGATATAGACCATTGATAGAACTCAAGGTGAATGGGAGATAATCCCAAAAATCTTCAAGCTTAGAAGGTCCCATGATCCCATCCATCCCACCTTTGGTCTTTTCTCCTAGCGTTGCTGTATTATTTCTTGACTAGCTAGCAATATGCCACTGACTAAAGGGATAAGATCTTCCAAGCTAAAAGACTTATGGGACATCCCACATAAGTGGGGCCATGGGCCACCACCTATACGGGCTGGATGCAGATCTCACATCTAGATGCATCCGGACCCAAAAATTCCTCACTAATGAAAATGGTCAGTATTGCAATAACCACAAAGGTACTCAGATTCCTTAACAAGACAAACCTCAGCAGGCCAAGCATCAGACTCCTTCAAGCTCACATTAGTTTCCAACTGCTTGAATTCAGGGTAGATGCAAGCGCTAGATGCATAGAAAAATCTGCAAACCATCATTGCATCCATTCGTTGGTTAATCAAACACAGTTTTAAACAGCAAATAGCATGTAGCATAGCGTTCACCCCTCTAAAGCGTGTAGCATAAGCTAGCTACTTCTAGATTTTTAATCAAGGTTGCACTTGGTGGCACCAATTTCATGATATTCACCAAATTAGACTGCTTAATAACGAAGTTTAACAAATTTTCATGATATTTGGTGCAACAAACACAACCTAAAGTAATAGGAAAAGGTAATCAAGTATAAAGGTAAAGAAAGAGCAACAGAACTGATTTAATACTGTTTCTTATATCATTTTTACTAAAAGCATTGAAAAGATTAACTAATTTTTATTTTTAAAAAATGTAACAATCATTAAAAACATTAATTGATTTTAATGTAGTGAAAAATAACTTGTAATGTGAGCTACATAGCGTGTAGTGTAGTCTATGTAGCGTATAGCGTATGCAAATTATCATGTAGCATAGGCTACATGTGACTTAAGCTATGTTCATGAGCTAGGTAGTGTTAAGGCTAAGCTACGCTACATAGTGTAGCTATTTAAAAAACATTGATCAAACATTCGTATAACACTACCCATAAACTATCCAATTAGAACAGTAATTCTAGGCCTTGAAAGAGGAGAATCAAACAACTATCTAGCACAAATCAATTCCGAGCAGGGCCCGTTTGGCCAACAACCAAACCCCAAGCTGAAATAATTTTCTGCCAGAGAAAGTGGCGCATTTTCCACCCCAAATTGTAATTGCTTCTGAAGGCATCCCCAAACAGGCCATGTAACAGAGTTTCTATTTTATGAAGAAGTTTTCATTGGAATTGGCCGTCGAGATAAGTTCTTAACTTCCCACCTTTGAGTCACATGATAAGGCGATAAAAACTGAAACCCATTTCTATAACTAAAAAAATGCATAATTCACAAAAGTAAAGAGAAACAATTTGAATTCTTTATCAAATAAGAACGAACTCTATTTCCATCTCTTTTTTTTTCATTAACTACACAACAATCCAATATCACAAAACCCGACTCTGAAATCATACCAAAGAAACCAAAACCAAATTGCAAATACTAAAATCATCAACGACTACTACTGTTTCCAACTTTCTTTTTTCTATGAACTACATAGAACAATCCAATATCACAACACCCAATTCAGAAACCAAACCATAGTAACCAAAAAATACTTAAATCACCAATGGCAGCTTACCTTTTCACTCCATTAATCCTCGCGGCTTCAAGCATGTTGAAGCTGATCATCGTGTTGTTGTACATTATCACAGAATGATTGGATTGGATGAATCCCATCCCACCCATATCAGCTGCAAGATTGAAAACATGATCGACGCCATTGGTAACTTTCAAGCAATTGTCCATGACCCTCAGATCGACGAGGTGGAACTCCTGGCAGAACATATCTTCGGTCATGTGCTCATTCTTTTTCCAATCGGATGCGATGATGTAGTGGCCCTCGTTCTTGAGGCGGCGGGCTATGTGGAGGCGGCAAGATCGGCGCGGTGGATGGAGATAGTGCCCGGGGGGTGATGGAGATACGGAGCTTCCGGTGGGCCAGTAAGGCTCCCTCTCCAGATTCTCGTAAGTATAGGCGCCATATCCTTCACCCCCAGTGCTCCCCATTCTGCAAAATTTCCATAAAGATGCCAAAATCAATGGCGGAATCGGATTCCAAAATTCAAACCTTATGGATCCATCAGAAAAAATAAATAAATAAACAGACACCTAAATCGAGGCCTACCATCCAAACCAAATCCCAATTATGGATGAAAAATATTACCAACCCAAGAAAATAAAAGAAAATCTAAATTTAATTAAAGGCTCCAAAATAATAAAGAAAAAGAGAGAAACATTCACTCTAAAATGAAGCCAAACCAAAGCATCAAACACCCCAAAAAAATAAAAATAAAAAAATGAAATCAACCAAACCAAAGAATAAGTAAGAAAACATTTAAAAACAAAAAAATCATAGCATAAATTAATATATATAAATGACCACTAACAAAATCATATTTGTCCACTTTAAAAAGTGAAAGAAATAAGCACCAAAAAGAATACTTTCTTACCACTCCAAACTTGAAACAAAGAAGTTAAAACCCCATCAAAATTCAACCATTCTACCACTAATGCATTCAAATTTTCAAATAAACAAAAAACAACAAAAACCCATAAAAAATCAAAATTCAATAATTCCACGTCTCTTGAAAACACATAAAAATAAAATAACAAAGAGCCACCAAAATCCAATAATTCTACAAAACCCTTTGAACAACGAAACAACAGAAACCCATTAAATCAAAACCCAACTTATATATATATATATATATATATATATATATATATATATATATATATATATATATATATATATATATATATATAAGGAAAAATAGAAAATTCAGTAATTCTACCTCTAAACAATTTGCAGAGAGAGAGAGAGAGAGAGAGAGAGAGAGAGAGAGAGAGAGACCATTAACATCAAAAACCAGATACTAAAAATAAAAAATATAAAAAAAAAAAAACAAAGAAAATCAAATCAACAACTAAAGAACGGCGAAACAATCCACACACCAAAAAAAAAAAAAAAAAACACCACCATTATTACCTTCAAGACCTCCAAATCAAACCCCACGAAGATAGCAAACAACAGACAGAAGGAGAGATCTTTAGATTCCCTCGAGGAGATCCTAAGGTCTCTCTGCTTCGCCTTATATAAAGCAAAAAACAGATGTCAGCAATTAAGAAATTTTCTGATTTTTCCTTATTTTAATTTCTATAATTTGTACTGAAAAGTAATAGCTCGCAGGAGCACCTGAAATGTAGTTCGCGGAAAGGGATTGGCTACTCCAGTGGTCGGTGCTCTGTGGGCCCCACCATGATGTACGTGTTTCATCCATGCCGTCCACCCATTCTTCTAGACCATTTTATGGTATGACCCCAAAAATGAGGTTGATCCAAATCTCAAGTGGCCGTTCAATCAACCCTCAGATCCAAATCTCAGGTACCGCGTCCGTAGTTCGCGGTACCTCACACGTATAAATGGCCCGTGGGCTCCACATAGTTGGAACTAAAGATGTCTACTCTACCCTCTCACTACCGCTGGTGAATCTGGTTCGTCCCCTGACGAGGGAGGAATTGAAAAGGCCCTAGATTATAAGGAAAAAAAAATTCCCCATTTGACGCGAATTGCAGGGTGACGGTGCGGCCACCGGGGCAGGGTTTTATGGAGCCCACCCTCATGTATGTGTCTTATCCATTCCTTCCTTTCACTTTTTCAGCTTATTTTAAGGTCATAAGCCCAAATTTGGAGTGTATCCAAAGCTAAAGTGGATTACACCAAAGGAAATAGTAGGGATAAATGTCCACCGGTTAAACCTTCTTAATGCACACAGTTCATAAATCACACGGGCCTGTTTGAAAGGGCTATTCTTAGGTGTGGTCGCTTTATATGTGCTTTATTTTTGGGCTCACGGTCTAAAATAAGTTTTTTAAAAAAATTAATGAATGGGGTGGATAAAACACACGTTCATGTGTGTCTAACGTAGTCTTGCCACCGATGGAGATGCGGGTCGCAGGGTCTCCCAATCGGTGTCACTAAATAGAATCGACTGGAAAAGGCCCAGTGATAAGGTGGTTACTGATGTTTATTAACCGGATCCACCCTTAGACAAGTACATAAGATATGGATGGTCAGTATTCAACAGATGTAGATTGCCCACCGAGGCACCCAGAGTTGTATACGAGTCGAGTTGAATCGAGCTTGGCTCCCAGTTTGGTTCGACTCTGCCAACCTGCTACCCAGCTCATACTTGGCTTGGTCCTCAAGTTTAAGTAACTAGCTCGGTTCTACTAGGTCAAATAACTTAGGCCAACTCATCTCCATTTTTCAAGTGGACTTCGAGTTTAAGCTTATGTGTTGAAGTCAAGTTTAGATTTTATGGTTTTTAATATATATATATATATATATAATTTATTTAAATATAAATATTTATAAAATGTTTATATTAAGTAAAACCGATTCAAATCCAATTGATTCAAAATAAGTTACGTTCTAAGTTGAGCTCAAGCTTGGTTTGAAATTTTTTGGACCTCAAAAAACAACTCAACTTGGATTGAACCCAATTTCAAGTCAAAAAGATTTGAACTTTTTCAAGTGAGGTCAAACTAGATTAACTGAGCTAACCTAGTCCATGTACAGCTATAACAAAACGTGCTGAGGAAATTGCATGGCAAAAAAGTTAGATGGGTCACCATAATATTTGTGAGAAATCCCCCGCAACCTATCCATTTTGTTGGACCATGTTAAGAAATGAATCCAAAATGAAGTAGATTCAAATCTTAAGTGGACCGCACAACAAAAAATAGCAAGGATTCAACGTCCAGCACGGAAACATTTATAAGATTATAGAAGTTTTAGGTCAAGCTAATATTTTTTGGGTACCCAATTCAACCGGTAGGAATGATTTATGAAAGGTATAAATAACACAAACATTATGTGGGGGACTCAAGAAACTTTTAATGGTAGACATTTCTTTGCCTACTTTTTTTTGGTCGTGTGGCCTATTAGAGTTTTGGATATGCAAGCTCATATTCAACATGGCGGGGCAAAATGATGGACAGTTAAATTTCTCAAAAACACAAGAGGTCATTTGGCACGTGGATTAGAGGGGATTGGAGGGGGTTTGAATCTCCTGATTGATGGGGTTTTTCCCCGTCTTCGACGGTCCTGAGCCCCGCTCGATCGGTCGTGGGAGGCGCTCGACGGTCGTAGGTTCGAGCCCTAGCACGACTCAAAGTCCAGCGAGTAATTTTGCTGTTTACTGTAGCTAGGACTGGTCGAGGGTGAGTTAGGACTGGTCGAGGGTGGCTACGACCGGTCGTAGGAAATCCAGGACCGGTCGTAGGTTACGCAGTTTGTTCCGCGATTTTGCGCGAAACTGCGGATTTGAGTCCTTTCGCAACTGGGATGCGGAAAGGAGTTTCCCAAAAACTATAAAAGGGGTTGCCTAGGGTTTTTCTAGGTATCACAAAATAGCAAGAGGGTTTCCTAAAGCTTTGCAAAGGATTTTGCTAAAGGGTTTAGGGCTATCAAAGGTGAGAGAGAAAGAGATAAGAAAGAGAGGAAGCTTGTGGAAGGGAGCCGTCGTCTCAGCGCTTCTACGTCTTGTGATCGGTGAGATATCTCTAGTTTTATTTTGCTCTCATTATTTATCCACTCCTGCGTGAGTGAAGAAGGTTGTAAACGTTCTACTTCATAGTGGATTGTTGATCTGGACGAGGTCCCGTGGTTTTTACCTCTTTGAGGGTTTTCCACGTAAAAATCTCTTGTGTGGTGTGTGATTGATGCTTTGATTTATTTCATTGCTTTATTATCCATAATTCTGGTTTGTTTCGGGAGGCTAGATCCTAAGGTTTGTGCAAGGCATCCCAACAAAGTGGTATCAAAGCCAAGTTCATTGAACGGGTAGGATCGGTTTTGAATTATGGAAGGTGGCTCAAGGATGATCAGCCTCAATGGTTCTAACTGGACCATATGGAAGGCTAAGATGGAGGACTTGCTTTATTGCAAGGACCTATATTCTCCAATCTTAGGCATATCAGCAAAATCCAAGGATATGACTGATGATGATTGGAAGAAGACGGACCGAAAGGCGGTGGGGTTTATTAGACAATGGTTGGATGATTCTGTGTTCCACCATGTGTCTACGGAAACCTCAGCCGAAAGCCTATGGCTAAAATTACAAGGGTTGTATGAGAGGAAGACAGCCGGTAATAAGATATTTCTGATAAGGCGACTTGTGAATCTCAAGTTCAAGGATGGTGGTTCTGTGGCCGAGCACATGAATGAGGTCAGCAATATAGTGAACCAACTCACCTCTATGAAGATGGTCCTGGATGATGAATTGCAGGCTTTACTATTGCTTAGTTCATTGCCTGACAGTTGGGAGACATTGGTGGTGTCTCTAAGTAACTCCGCGCCAGACGGAAAGATATCCATGGAACAGGTAACTAGCTGTCTCTTAATGAAGAGACAAGGAGGAAGTCTCAGGGGTCTACTCAGCAAGAGGCTCTTGTGACGCAGGAACGGGGGAGAGGAAAGAACAGGAAGGGCGGGAAGGCCCGAGATAAATCAAGAGGCAAGTCGAGCAACAGAAAAGATGTTGAATGCTGGAATTGTGGCAAGAAGGGCCATTATAAGCATGAATGTCGTGGTAAGAAAAACGACAAGAAAGGAAAAGGGAAGGAAGATGAATCAGATTCCACTGCGGTCGCCTCAGATGGCGACATGGTAGTATTCTTTCTACAGATCACAAGTATGTCTCACGGCTACGAGTCAGGGCACCAACTGGGTGATAGACTCGGGAGCTTCTTTTCATGCGACTCCACATAGGGACTCCTTCACAAGCTACAAGTCAGGTGACTATGGACTGTGAAGATGGGAAATTCTGGCGTATCAAAGATCGTGGGAGTCGGTGATATTTGTGTGAAAACTGATGTGGGCTGCACATTGGTTCTCAGGGATGTGAGGCATATCCCAGACCTTCGCCTCAACTTGATGTCGACGGGAAGGTTGGATGATGATGGCTATGAAAGCCGGTTCGGTGGTGGGCGCTGGAAGCTCATCAAGGGTTCATTGATCGTGGCTAGAGGAAAGAAGTGTTGCACCCTGTACAAGGCAAGTGTCAGTATGTGCAAGGGTGGGTTGAACGCAGCGGAAGATTCAGCTATTGACATGTGGCACAGGCGTCTAGGCCACATGAGTGAAAAAGGGCTTCAGGTACTAGCAAAGAAGCAGCTCCTTCCAGACGTGACAGGTATGCCTCTTAAAACCTGTCTTGATTGTTTATCAGGGAAACAGCATAGAGTTTCATTCGTTAAAACTGCTTCTCATGTTAATAAAGTGCATGCATTAGATTTGGTTTATTCTGATGTTTGTGGTCCTATGAGGACAAAAACCTTGGGTGGGGCATTGTATTTTGTTACTTTTATAGATGATGCATCTAGGAGGGTTTGGGTTTATGCTTTGAAATCCAAGGACGAGGTCTTTGGTGTGTTTAAATTGTTTCATGCTATGGTCGAGAGAGAGACAGGTAGACCATTGAAGTGCATCCGCACTAACAATGGTGGTGAATACATTGGCGACTTTCATGAGTACTGCAAGTCCCAGGGTATACGGCATGAACAAACGGTTCCCAAGACCCCCCAGCATAATGGTGTAGCTGAGCGAATGAATCGCACCATTGTTGAGAGAATCAGATGCATGTTATCCCATGCGAAGTTGCCCAAGACGTTCTGGGGAGAAGCAATGCGCACGGCGGTGTATTTGATAAACAGGTCTCCATCAGCCCCGTTGAATGGAGAAGTGCCTGAGAAGGTGTGGACTGGACAGGATCCATCGTACAGTCATCTCAGGGTGTTTGGATGCAGGGCATCCGTTCACGTACCAAAGGACGAGAGGTCTAAGCTCGATATGAAGATCAGGCAGTGTGTGTTCTTGGGGTACGGTGATGAAAAATTCGGTTACAAGTTATGGGATCCGACCGAGAAGAAGCTCGTCAGGAGCAGAGATGTGGTTTTCTTTGAAGATCAGTGTATCGAAGACATTGGTAAGCCAGAGAAGAACCAGCCTAGTTCAGGTGAGCTAGAGGACATGGATCCGATTACTCCTCCCGTGGTGCCTGATGACGGGGGAGTACAGCAAGGTGCAGAGGACGAGGGAGTTCCTTCAGAAGATGGACCAGGGGAGCAGCCCCCACTTGATCCACCTGTTGAGCCACAGGTGAGGAGGTCATCTAGGGATAGACAGCCGTCCAAGAGGTACTCGCCACATGAGTACATTATGCTAACCGATGGGGGAGAGCCAGAAGATTATTCTGAGGCCCTAGCCGACGAGCATAAGGAGGAGTGGTTGAAAGCTATGCAAGAGGAGATGGAATCCTTGCATAAGAACCACACCTATGACATGGTGAAATTGCCTAAGGGCAAGAAAGCTTTGAGCAACAAGTGGGTGTTCAGAAAGAAGGTTGAGCAGAAGAATTCACAGACGAGGTTTAAGGCCAGACTTGTGGTGAAAGGGTTTGGTCAGAGGAAAGGCATAGACTTCGAGGAGATATTCTCACCAGTGGTGGAAGATGACATCCATACGGGTGTTGCTTGGGTTGGCGGCTAGCATGGATCTGGAGATAGAGCAGTTAGATGTTAAAACTGCCTTTCTCCATGGTGACCTGGAAGAAGAGATCTACATGCACCAACCAGAGGGGTTCGAAGTCAAGGGCAAGGAGCATATGGTGTGTAGGCTGAGAAGAGCTTGTATGGGCTGAAACAAGCTCCACGGCAATGGTACAAGAAGTTCGATTCGTTCATGTTACAACATGGGTATGACAGAACGGAGTCGGACCACTGTGTGTTCACGCGTAAGTTCTCAGACGGTGATTTCTTAGTTCTGCTGTTATATGTTGATGACATGCTCATCATGGGAAAAGACATCAAAAAGATTGACAGGCTGAAACAGGAGTTGGGCAAGTCTTTTGCGATGATGAAAGACTTGGGCCCGGCTAGACAGATCCTAGGAATGGAGTGGAGATAACCCGTGACAGAAGTAGCAGGAAGCTTTGGCTGTCACAAGAGCGGTATATTGAGAAAGTCCTAGAGCGGTTCAATATGAATGCAGCGAAGCCGGTCAGTATTCCACTGGATGGTCACTTCAGATTGAGCGACAGGCAGTGTCCCAAGACGAAGACAGAGGTGGAAGAGATGCAGAAGATACCCTACGCGTCAGCTGTAGGAAGTTTGATGTATGCTATGGTGTGTACACGCCCAGACATAGCATATGCGGTTGGTGTTGTCAGCCGGTATCTTGCCAATCCTGGCAAAGAGCATTGGGCAGCGGTAAAGTGGATACTGAGGTATCTAAGAGGCTCATCCAGGTTGAGCCTATGCTATGGTGACGGTAAACCTGTGTTAGAGGGCTACACAGATGCAGATATGGCAGGTGACATAGATTCCAGGAAGTCTACATCGGGGTTCATGTTCACGTTTGCAGGGGGAGCGGTTTCTTGGCAGAGCAAGCTACAGAAGGTCGTAGCATTGTCGACGACAGAGGCCGAATACATCGCAGTCACAGAAGCATGTAAAGAGATGCTTTGGATGAAAAGGTTCCTACAGGAACTTAGCCTAAAGCAAGGAGGAGCACGTGGTCTATTGCGATAGTCAAAGTGCTATACACTTGAGCAAGAATCCAAGTCAGCATTCCAAGTCGAAGCACATAGAGATTCGGTATCACTGAATCAGGGATACTTTGGAACAGAAGGTGTTACAGCTTGAGAAAGTCCACACGGACGATAATGGGTCAGACATGATGACCAAGGCTTTGCTCAAGGGCAAGTTTGAGGTTTGTAGAAACCTGGCTGGCTTGAAGAAGGTGGATCCCTCCTGGGTCAAAAAGGGGGAGATTTGATGGGGTTTTTTCCCCGTCTTCGACCGGTCCTGAGCCCGCTCGACCGGTCGTGGGAGGCGCTCGACCGGTCGTAGGTTCGAGCCCTAGCACGACTCAAAGTCCAGCGAGTAATTTTGCTGTTTTTTACTGTAGCTAGGACTGGTCGAGGGTGAGTTAGGACTGGTCGAGGGTGGCTACGACCGGTCGTAGGAAATCCAGGACCGGTCGTAGGTTACGCAGTTTGTTCCGCGATTTTGCGCGAAACTGCGGATTTGAGTCCTTTCGCAACTGGGATGCGGAAAGGAGTTTCCCAAAACTATAAAAGGGGTTGCCTAGGGTTTTTCTAGGTATCACAAAATAGCAAGAGGGTTTCCTAAAGCTTTGCAAAGGATTTTGCTAAAGGGTTTAGGGCTATCAAAGGAGAGAGAGAGAAAGAGATAAGAAAGAGAGGAAGCTTGTGGAGGGAGCCGTCGTCTCAGCGCTTCTACGTCCTGTGATCGGTTGAGATCTCTCTGTTTATTTTGCTCTCATTATTTATCCACTCCTGCGTGAGTGAAGAAGGTTGTAAACGTTCTACTTCATAGTGGATTGTTGATCTGGACGAGGTCCCGTGGTTTTTACCTCTTTGAGGGTTTTCCACGTAAAAATCTCTTGTGTGGTGTGTGATTGATGCTTTGATTTATTTCATTGCTTTTATTATCCATAATTCTGGTTTGTTTCGGGAGGCTAGATCCTAAGGTTTGTGCAAGGCATCCCAACACTGATTGTTGGCAGCATAAAGCAAGCAATTGGGGGGGGGGGGGGGGGGGGGTTGAGGGGGTTTGCAATCCAGGGTGAGAGCTTGGATTACACCTAAAATCATTTCAATAGTTGCAGGTGTAATGTGTGTGTCACTATACACTATCATTCTATTGGGCACATGGCCCACTAATGATGATCAGCACCATCCAAACATTGTCCATGTAAATCAGCACCGTCCAAACATTGTCCAGCATAGTCCAAACATTGTCCATGTAAATCAACGATTAAAAACCATTGGTTAGTCACTTAGACATGATCTTGTGCATGTGGCACATCCGAGACTTAGAATTTCATCATTTTCGGGCAAAACATATATTTCAGCGGGCTTATTACAACCATTGTATCAAAAATTACATATCTCATTAATTAGAGATATTAAAGTTGAATTAGTAATTAAATTCAAATCTCTGTAAATATACTACGGATAAATACTTTTGGATTAAAGTTGATTCACACTCTAGGTGCCAAATACACCAGGAGGATTGCAAATCTAGGGGGTTTCTAATCCAGGGGGTTCTGTATCCAGGGGGTTACAAATCCACGCTCCCAAGCAGGCCCTAGCTAGGCAAATCCCATGGGATTAGGAGGGATGGGATGGATTTTAAGGTAATGATGGTGGTGTCAGTGGATTGGTTTAAGATCCATGGGATTGCTATATCCTAGGACAAGTTCACTGGGTCTGTTTGGCACGCCCAGCATATTCCGGGATTTTACCTCCCAATCCGTCCAACCAAGGGATGGGATCAATTTTAAGGTAATGATGGTGATGTCAGTGGATTGTTATAAGATCCATGGGATTGCTTATATCTCGGGACAAGTTCGTTGGGTCTGTTTGGCTCGCCATGCATATCATGGGATATCGCGATCCCATCCCTCCTAATACCTTGGGATCAGTCCGGCCGGGCCTGTTTGGCCGGGCAGATCCCACGGTATTAAGAGGGATGGGATCGCCTTAATCCCACCGTCCATCCCACGCGGCTGTTTGCAGCGGCATATATCCCGCAGCGAACTTATATGTCGGTGGGATTGAAGATGGATTGCGAAATCGCTCTCGGGATCGCCTACCATCCCGCGCTGCGACCTCGAGCCCATCCCATGGAAACCTCTCCCATCTCGCGTACGGACCGATGGGATCGAGCGATGGCAGCGGTCAGGAAGTCGCTGGAGATGGCGGGAGATCATCTTTTTCGCTCGAATCCGGTAAGTGTACAAATACCCGCCTTCCGTAAAGTCTTCGTCCCTGTGAGTTTCATCTGAGGGATTGCTTGTGGAAAGTATGCATTCATCTCCCTCTGAAGGGAAGCCTCTATCTACGCTTCTTTCATAATCGCATTTGAAATTCATGTGTTAACAGGCCCCTCATGCTTTCTTGATTGGGGATTTCTTCATGCATGTATGGTCCAGCTATCAATTTCTCCTAGAAATTTGGGCTTCTACCTCGTGCACGTTGTCATCTCCGGTTTCGGATTTTAATATGTCTTCTAGACGAGGTTGTTGGCGGATTTCACTGTTGATGCCTTCCTCTAGGGGGTTTTGGTCCCTGCATGTCTGCATGCTCTTATGGATTGAAGCTTCCCATTTAGGGGTTTTACTACTTGCATGTTCTACTGCCGGATTTTAGTGTTGATGCATTACTCTAGCTGTTTTCTTCCTTACATATTCATTCCATTATGGTTTTATACTTTCCATTTAGGGGTTTTGCTACCTGCGTGTCTTATTTGGTGGATTTGAAAATCTTAATGCCTTCCTCTACGGGATTTTTTTATCCCTGTAAGTTGATTCCTAGAATGATTTGAAAGACATAATGTGGGGGTTTTACGATCTGGATGTTGTCATTATCCTTATCTGTCCAAAATAGTCTCTCCTGGACTGTTTTCTGCTTGGTATTTTCCGGCGTCCGACTACAGATTCATGCCCTGAGGTGGGTGATGATAGAGATGAAATAGGGCAATTTTTGTTGTGATTCTTGGGCATCATAAATGTATTTGCGATATGATTTTCGTGTTTCTAATGTCATTGTTGTAATCCATTAGGCAATGAAGCGCTTATGGATTCCCACCATCGATACTGATTCAGTTTTCTTTTGTTTTATTTTCATCCATCTCTCCCTCTCTTTTTTATAATGTCCATGTACATGTGGTGCGACAACTATTGTTGGAGGCATTCTTTTCGATTTGGACATATTCTACTGCTTGTTATGATCCATCCATTTGCATATGCACGTGGTGCTCTATGTAGATCTTTGATATATATTTCTCTACAAACCTCAAAGTAAATAACTATTTGTCCATTCTTATCTTCTATTATAAATCAACGAGCTATATTTTGAAGTTGTGTATTGTTGTAACAAATGTATAGATACCTGATGAATTGACCGTCCAGATTTTGTGAGCCACACAGGTATGATGCATGTTTTTTTGTTTTTTCTTATTTTATTTTATTTCATCAGTTCCTATTAAAATGTCATGGGTAGCTATGCTCCTCATAATGCAATTTAGTGACATTCATTTCATACATGAAAAGGATAGGGATCTCAAGAAACTAAAACATGAGTTCTGGTAACACAACTTGGAATGAATCCCTCGCTGTTTATATTATGAGAGAGGTTATGAATCACAACAACTTCGTTTTTTCTAGAGACAAAAAAACTCTGTCATTGTACATGCAACAACCCTCTGCCCTTGTGCATGCTAAGAACGTATATATGATTTGGAACAACTAACAAACCGAAATGTAATGTCAATACCATTTACAAAACATTGAACCAGTTTCAGATTTCAGATGTCAGAATCAGTGGAGAGACTGTTATAGATGTGAATCACACCAACTTTGTTATTTCCTAACAAATCAGAAATTCTTCCATTGTACATGCAGCAACACACATAGGATTTTAATTGTATAACAGTTTTTGTTGCTATAGATGTTGTGATTCAGTTTCAGAATGGAAATAGATTCAGATATAGTTTGCACGGGTATGTATGTTTAGTTTCAGATCAGCCTCATATTCAGATTTGAGATCCAGCTTGCACTGGTATATATGTATAGTCCTAGTTTCACATCCGATTTTAGTTTCAGGTATCTTATTGTATATTTGGTCCAAATGTACTTGCCAACCTGAATCATGGCCTAGCTTACTCTGTTTCGTGGAATATGTTGATGTTGAAGTGTGTATATATACATCTGGTATCTTGTTTCCAATATAGCAACTTGTCATGTGAGTCTCGAATAACAGGTGGTTGACGGGAACTGACAGTGGGTGTAGTAACAAGGTAACAAAAAAAAAAAAAAACAATAACTGTGAGGTGTTTTATTCTGTTTTATGTGAAAGATCCCTGCATGTCTATTTTTCTATCCATTTTTTTTCCAGATTCCTTTGCCTTTCTTTCTTTTGACTCTCTTGTTTGAAGAAATAAAGGACTGGATTCTCTCTATGGCATGTTCTTTATTTGATCCGATTTGATTGGTTCCAAAGGGAGTTTTGATTGGATGCGTGGATTCCTGTGAATTTTGTAATAATTATTTGGATGGTGGCATAAAGAGCTTGGCTTGCTTTTCGAATCTATTGCTCTTTTGTGCATAATTTTTTTTAAAATTATTTTAAAGAACCTAGCTCGTGGTTGGTTTTTTTTTATTGGATTTGAATTGAGTTTTGCTCGATTCAAGAAATTATGCATGAAACAGCTAGAAGGCGTGTAGGTCTTTAAAAAAAAAAAAAAAAAACAAGTTTGATTGGATTTGAATCGTATTATGTTCTGATTCATCGGCTCTTTGTCAATTACATATAAGAGCGCTCTCTTTTGCTAATCTCTTTTTGCGGTGCAAGATTAACAAAATCCCCATTTCATTTGGTTTGATTTTATAGGTTTTGAACTAGGATTTGGTCAAATTCATGAATGGAATTTTTTATTAGTTTGGTGGGAGGAGGGGGTGGTTGACTGAGCTATTTGCCACTGTTTACTCCTAAAAAGCTAAAGCACTCCATATGTTTTCTTGGTTTCATGTTTCGGGTTTGGGTCTGCTCAAGTTCCATTGGTTACAAAACAAAATTCACACAATAGTGTCGAACTCTTTATGGGTCTGCGTGTTGTTAATATTTTGTTGATAGCTCATCTTTCAAAAAAAAAAAGAGAAGAAAACTTTGTTGATACGATTGGCGCATTGGATCATGATGATGTTCAATTCTGGTGCATGGGGTTATGCTTGGAATCCTGGATCTGTACTGAATGGACTCAGATGGGATTTTGACTTACCAAGATCTGAAATAGTGTTGGTATATCTAGGGATATTTACTACAACATTTTCTGCTTGTACTTCAATCGTGTGCAAGCTTCATTTCTCTATGTTGGAGTTGGATATTCAAAAATCCGTTTACTCCTAATTTGCTGTTATATTTCCGTAGTTTCAGGTTACGGGATCTACTACTTTGATTAAAAGGCGAAATTCTCCGCACACGACCTACTTTCAGTTGATATCCAAGTATGTACCGCATCTGAACTTTAAGCCTGGTATTCTTTTCGGTATTAGACATAAAAGATTAAGCTTATTTGCTTAAGAAGTGGTCTACACTTGCATTGAGTTAGGCTGTTGGTTATCCATCAATTCCAATATTCTGGCACACCTGAGGAGGAGACTTGATTTTTTTTCTCGGTGATCTTAATGTGGGGCCCATCATTGATCAATTCACTGCATATAATTCATACTAAATTGACTAAAATCAAATTGATTTAAATACCCTAACCTCTAGTTAATAGAAATTTACACACTTTTCAATTGAACTGTCATTATATTTCTGCTAAGGGGCAGCTAGGACATTATGGCAAACAAAATTTTCTTTTAAGACCCATCTACAGTGGGTCCATATGATTTAGTTTGAATTACATGCATGTCATCTATGTCATGTGTACAATTTCTAGTACAAACCAGCATACCAGGGAGCATGTTCCATTGCAAGTCTGGTAGTTAGAACACAAGAGAAGTTTCAACTCATGTAAGAGATTTGCTCTATTACATGTTTAGATATTGCAATAAATAGGCTGGGACTTTAGCCACTGAAAATAGAACAAGCTGAATGACCAAAATCATCTTAGTTGGCAGGCTGCCGTTTTATTGGGAATACCCAAATATTTTTCATATTGAATATTAAAGCTTTTGGCTATGTAATTGGCGTGGGTACTACTTTCATTTTCAAAGTAAAAGAGCCAAATTTCACCTGAGGACATAATTCAAGAGATCTTAGTTGTTATCTTTATATTATATAAGGTGAGAAACATGGTGGTATAAATGGTTTGATAGAAATCCTTCTCATTTATTTACTGTGAATGGGCACCCCTACTTTTAAGGGGAGGATTGTGACTTAGCCAGAGAAGAACATGCATTAGATCCAACTCATTCATTAAATGAACGGCTACATTCTCACCCCAAATCCTAAAATTCAACTACCTATCACTGTCCCGTCGTGTGTGGTCCGTCGTGATGTAAGTTTTTTATAACTTATAAAATCCATCAGGGTAGGTGCACATTTGGATATGGAATGGATAGTTCAGAGGAAGAAGAGAGGGAAAGGGTTATTGTCATGCAAGCGATGGTATCTTGTGTAGCAGCTGTAGGGGAATACTGTCGCGTATATATGTTCAGACATTAATCGGCGCGACACGGAGATGATGAATGAGCGAGGTTCATCAACTCTATCATTCGGGCGACAGAAGTGGATTGTATAGCTCAACTCAGGATGAGTCGAGATGCTTTCTTTGAGTTGTGTACTGCACTTCGCGAGAAGACACATTTGCGTGACACCCGTCATGTCAGTCTCGAAGAACAGGTGGTTATGTTCCTTCATACAGTTGGCAATAATGTTCGCAATAGGGTCATAGGGTACAGATTTATTCGATCTGGGGAAACCGTTAGCCGTCACTTTAACCGTGTTTTGGATTCTATGGTATCATTATACCCAGAGTTTGTTAAACAGCCAAGCTCAGAAACACCACCTGAGATTCAGACAAATATCAGTTGGGCTCCATATTTTCAGGTATCAATTTCAATGACAATCAATGTATATGTATGTTGTTATACTCATACCCTGAATAACAATTCCGACCCTAAAATAAATTTGACATAATGCACATAGGACTGTGCTGGTGCAATTGACGGGACACATATACCGGCTCTGGTCCAGTCTGCAGATCATGCGAGCTTCCGCAATCAAAAAGGATTCCTCTCACAAAATGTACTCGCGGCATGTTCATTTGACATGAATTTTCTTTACATATTAGCCGGTTGGGAGGGTTCAGCCTCGGATGCGCGGGTGCTACACAATGCTCTAACCCGATCAGATGATCCATTACATATCCCGCATGGTACTGGTTATATCTCTCTTAGATTACCCATCCATTTCATATTCACAAAATATTCGAGTGTCCATTTGATGAAACATTCATTTAAATGTGTAGAGAAATATTATGTTGTCGACGCTGGATATGCGCATTCACCCGGTTTTATGGCTTCATACCGCGGCGTGCAATACCACTTACAAGAGTATCGAACCGGGAGAGTGCTTGCGAATATGAAGGAGTTATTTAATTACCAACATGCACAATTACATAATGCAATCGAGCATTGTTTTGGTGTAATGAAAAACAGATTTCCCATATTAAAAACGACCATTCCATATGAGTTTCACACTCAAGTGAAAATTGTTATAGCGTGCTGCGTTCTACACAATTTCATACGATCCGTACTTCAGTCTCATGACAATGGATCTTTTCCTATAGAGGAGAGTAACCCAACACCTCATGAGGTGTCAACAAATGACGAAAGACAATGGTTGATACGCGTCACTCAACAAGAAAATGATGCTTGGAATCATGTGTGGGATGATATTGTTACTCGAATGTGGGCAGATGCGCAACAGAACAGTAGGAGTAGATAGTTAATTTACTTTTACTTCTCCCTTTTGCAATTTTACTTGCAAACCGAACAATACTTAAATCCTCGTAATATTTATTACTTAACTATGGAAATATAGCTGTGTTGCACATGGATGCACTATATTTTTGCTCATAATGTCTCATGTTCTCAGCAGAAGAAGATTGACTTTGAACGTAATTAATGTGTACTTGACATGTGTTGCATGCATAGGTGACATGGCAGACCCAAGGTCTAATGATAGTTCAAAACCGACACAATCACCGCTTAGGACACCCGTGATGCCGACGCAAAGTTCACCACGTGGGAAGACAGTCAAATCCCTCGCTGAGCCTCTGCCTCGAGCGACTAAAATAAAATGGAGTGCATAAATGGATCAAGTGCTTTTCGACGTCCTGGTAAAACAGGTTGCTTTGGGACATAAGGCAGATAATGGTTTCAAGAGGGAAGTCTACCAAGTAACAGCAGAAGAGGTCATGAAGCATATAGACATACCTGTCAACTAGCGGAATGTGCAGAACCGTCTGAGGTATTACAAGCGCGAATATATTTCCGTCAGGGACATGCTAGTAACTAGTGGGTTTGGATGGGATAATGAATGCATGGTCGTTACGGTCCCTGATGAGGTCTGGGAGGATTACTTGAAGGTATGATTTATATAAATGCATCATCCATCAGACATTCACAAACCCATCAATCGAATATATTTCTCCTAACTTACAACTACATTTTATGGTTGTAGTCTCACCCGCATGCTACACATTTACGTGGGAAAATGATTGAGAGAATGGATGACCTTGCGGTCATCGTCAGCTCCAATCAAGCAATTGGACGATATGCGCAAGGAAGTACGACTATGACCACGTCATCCTCTAGGATTCAGCGAGATCTCAATGAGTCCTGGAGAGGCGATAAAGATGATCTAGAAGATACCATTGACCTCTCTCAGGACCACGTAGTGGACTTGTCAGGCGAAAATTTTTCCTCAGATACTCCATCGATGGGAAGACGCGGAACCCATGACACTCCTAGTCGGACTCCAGAGTCTGACTGTAACCGAGATGGGGGTGCATCAAAGAAACGTATGCGGCCTCCTCGTCCCTGCGATATACTTGGCAGCTCCCTTAATACCGTTGCAAAGGTTATGCGCGATTTTAGCCTCGGCAAGGAGGTAAATTGTACTACAAAGGTACTTGATGTTCTTGAAGAGGTGCAAGGGTTTACCAACTCGGAATTTATCGAAGTTGGGCAACTGTTGAGCAGGGATGAGAAGCTGACATCATTTTTTGTTAGTCTTCGACCCGAGAGGCACGTTGAGTGGCTGAGGAGAACACTCCGCGAGAATGATCTCAATGCAGGAGTTGGGTCAGTCTGACATGCTCTTACCCGTCGTTGTGTTGATCTGTTGTTTTATGGGACTGTAATAACTTTTTATACGCTGGGGACTATTTGTTTAATGTTTTTTTTTTTTTTTTTGGATGACACAATTGGTATATCGTGTATACCAATTTGATAGGTGTGGTAATAGACTGATTTTCTGGTTTAATTTATTTTATATATGTTTCGCCACATGCTTGTTGCTCAGCACATTAAGACAGATGGAGCCACACACATCGTATGGACGAAGGGTACGTATTATCAGTTATTTGAAATTCAAATCCTCTAATCGTATTTTTGATTTATTTGTCATGGGACAATTTTTTGTATTTAGTATATGCACATTCAGACTTGCTGCACCTTGAACATGGTACTAATATACATTTCAATGTAGATGACAAAGAAGAAATACTATGTTGTTCTCGTGGGCCATCGACCGGGCATTTATCTGACGTGGGACGATGCTAGGCTGGAGGTTGAAGGATTCAGCGGAGGGAGACACGGGCATTCAAGAATTGGAGGGAAGCGGTTTCCTTCTGAGAGAGTTACTTCGATGGGACTGGCGCACAATTGCGGCCTGCGACAGAAACTCATGCGGTTCATGTCGCCGCACAATTAGACGAGGTCGACATCCATCGTTCGTCGACTTTGTATATCCATCAGTCGACTCATGACAGGGTTTCCAGGTCCACAACGACTGATGATCTTGCCCCATCCCATGGAGAGTTTCTGTGGACTTTTGATTAGCATTCTCGTTATTTTCTTCGTCCTGCTTATCATTATTAAATTCTAGCTGTAGAGGTTTTGTAACATAATGAATATTAATTTTTGGTTCTCTTTTTTTTTTTGGGGGGGGGGGGGGGGGGGGGGGGGGGGGGGGAGGGGGGTTTTTGATTGTATGTTTCCCTAGCTTTCTTTAGCTTTATCTCAGATTGTATGATTTTTTTAGCTATCTTTTATTGCAGATCTACCTTAGATTGTATGAGTTTTTATATATGCAGATTGTATTATTATTTTTTTTTTGGAGGGAGTAACCCTTACAACAGCAGGGTGGAGCCCACATAAGACCATTGCAGCGGGAACGGATTGGCTACTCCCCCTGACACCAGCCATTGGCTGGTGGTCGGTGATCTGTGGGGCCCACCATGATGTATGTGTGTCATCCATGACGTCCACATATTTTTATATATCATTTTATGATATGATAAATAAAAAAAATTGAAGCACATCTCAATCTCTGGTTGACCACATTACAGGAAACAGTGTTGAATGAATTTTGACCATTAAAAAAGTTTCGGGGGCCATTAAAGAAACATGGATTTCGGGATATTTATTTTTACCCTTCATCTGGGTCTTCTTGACCATATCAACAGATTGGATGTCAAGTAAATAGTACAGTCGGCCTTAAGGAGGATTTTAATTGTGAATATCCCACAGGATTTTTTGTCCTGTGGTGTGGCCCGCCTAAGATTTTTATCCCTATCATATTTTGTATCAAGTCCTAAAATGATCTATAAAAATGGTTGAACGGATGGGATGAAACACGCACATCATGGTGGGACCCACGGAGCACCGACCACCAGCCACAGGGCTGGTGTCAGGGGGAGTAGCCAATCCGTTCCCCATTGCAACGTACGTCAACCCCATGCTCGAAGTCCTGGGATGGGATTTGCCCGCCCAAATAGAGTGGGTGTAAATTTGGGAGGAATTGTTGCAATCCCACGGCTAACCAAACAGGCACTATATGTACATTCCGTGGGATATGGCCCACATCCCATGGACGACCCAAACAGACCCACCATTTCCGTCCCAGGATTGGTCCATCCCAAGAGATTCTCAGCAGTCTACGGACACCACCATCATTGCCTTAAATTTTCCCATCCCTCCTTATACCATGGGATCTACCCGGCCAAACAGACCCGAGGGTGACTCTTTTGAGCTCATGAGATCGTCACGTCGGTATTCAGCATTCAGGGTGGGAGAGCGAATTGGGTGCGGTCCTTACTGTGGCCCCACCTAGATGTATGTATTCTATATTCACGTCGTTCACCCGTTTTTTCAGATCATTTCATGACAAGATGCCAAAAATACATATGATCCAAGTCTCGGCTGGACCATACTATAGGAAACAGTGGTGATTGAAGACCCCACCATTAAAATCTTACTAGGCCCACTATAATGTTTCGGTAATTTTTATTTACCATCCAACCTGTTGATAAGGTCAAATAAACTTGGATGAAGGGTTATATCAAATATCAGCTTGATACAAAACTTCTATGGCACTGTTTCCAATGTTATGGTTTACCTAGAAATTGGATCTAATCCATTTTTGGGATCATGACTTAAAATAATATGAAAAAAATATATGGACAGCATGGATATAGAATACATAGATGAAGGTTGGCCCCACGGTTAGGACCGAACCGTCGTGGAGCCGCACCAAATCCGCTGAGATGCGCGCGTCGAGGTTCGCAAATTCAAGTAATCCTGCAGGCCACTGAGAACGTCGATTTCAAGTTATCTGCCTTCGCCATTTTTCTACTTATTCTATTGTAGTGGGTATGAGAAGGACGCGACTAGCCAGGCCCACGCGTACGGAAGTGGATTGCCTGTCACCCGGGATACAGAGATATACGTACGCCCGGGGCTGTATGGGGTTCAAAGAGATGTCCGTGACAAATCCACTCCGTTCATCTGTTTTGAAAGACCACAATATGGCAGGAATCCAAAAATTGGCAGATCTAAAACCCATGTGGGCCGCACAAAAAAAAAGTGGACTGAATCGTCCACTGTTGAAACTTTCTTGGAGCTGACCATGATGTTTGTATTCCATCCAAACCGTTCGTATGGTTAATACCACTCGTATAAACTGTAGGCATAAATTTCATCCTGATACGAAACCTCTGTCACCCTTAGACGTTCAATCCCCACCGTTTCTTGTGGTATCATCCACATGAGTTCCGGAACTACTTGATTTTTGAATCCTGTCCTACTGTAGTCTTTCAAAACAGATGGACGGAGTGGATTTGTCACGGACATGTCTATGGGACCCACATAGCCCTTGAATATCTGTGTGCCCGGGTAATAGGCAATCCGCTTCCCAACCGTACGACCTTCCCTGGTTGGGACGTATAGAACAGTGCCAATGGTGGGGCCTACTCTCCGAAAAAGATTCGCACCCATGCAACCGACAAAAGTGGGATTAGACGCGATTCCGGTGTTTTATGGCTACAACACACTTCTCTGTAGAGCCCATCGATCGGGTGAGTCAAGTCATGTTGGGATGCGGATTTCATACTGAGTAAACTCAGTGAGGTCTATACTGATTTTTGTATTTTATCCACTCGTCTATCCATTTTACCATATAGTTTTGAGCCTTTACCCAAGATGAAAAAATAATAATAATAATAATAATAATAATAATAAGCATATCTAAAGCTCAAGTGGACTGCACCACAGGAAACGGTGTGAACTGAACTTTTACGGTTGAAAATTTCTTGAGGGTCATAGAAGTTTTGGAGGAAGCTGATATTTGTATTTTCCATTTATCCGTGTCTTTGTGATCTTTTGAACAGGTTGGATGACAAATAAACGTCATTGTGGGGCCTAGAAAGGTTTCAACAGTGGAAATCATTATCACCACTGTTTCCGTTGGTGTGGTCAATTGATCTTTAAATATACTTCAATTTTGTGTTCAATCCTAAAATTATCTGTAAAAAACGGATGGACTGCGTGGATAAACCACATACATTCACCGTGGGCCCAACAGAGTTTAATGAGTAAGATAAAAGCTTACTGGTAACTGAGACGCAATCCTATTTCGTCACGTTGGATGCATATTTTAAAAGCCAGTTCCAATGCGTTGAAAAGAAAGCAGTGCCCTGCACGACAGGTGAAAAAGAAAAGAAAACACAAAAAGCGCCTACTATTTGAGATTTATGTGATATGAGCCTATGAGTCTATGACCACTGTTTCCATGCCTCGTGATCAGGTTGAATGATGATGTTTGATGTTTTCCGAGTGTAAAGGCCTAAAAACTTCCTTTTCTTACTCACACGGTAGGCTTAGAAAATAAGTACTAGATAATGTACCTGCTAATGATTTTTTTTTTTTTTAATGATCTTTACCAAATTAGACTCCACAAATATTTAGAAGAGATGAACTTCAAGGCCTTTTTTTTCCAACTGTTATTGGCTTATTGTTACCTCTTGTGCTATTTGAAAGAGATTATTGTTTTTGTGTTCCGCAAGCCACATGCTTCTTATTTGCTGGTCCTGCTTAAAACATTTTTTTTTTTTTTTTAAAGCTTACCGTGAAGACTTATTGCATTTTTGGCCAATTATTCTAACGTCTCCGTCAAGGATTTTCTTTCTCACTGGTCCTTTTAATGCTTGTTGAATGATTTTTTTAACTAATATGTAGTTTTTTTTTTAATTATTATTATTAAGAGCTAAGATTTTGATTCCATATAGGTGAGATATTAAGCACTTTATCTAATGTAATAATGGTTTTTTTTTTTTTTTTTTTTTCCAATATAAAGAAAAGAACTATCCTAGCTCAGTATTGGAATCTTTCTATTATGTTCAACACCTTTTCTTCTAGATGCTCTGATTAATTCTTGTGATGGTACGAGCAAGTGTTTTTTTCCCATAGGTATGTCCACGGAAAATTTCGTAACAAGCTAAGTTTTTTGTGTTTTCAGTTCATCCCATTAGAAATGACCTTATAAATGGTTCAGATGTCATGTAAACATTAAGTTGGAGCTCATGAAGATTTCAATGGTACGTATTATTTTCCAATTTTTCCCTCTCGTGTTGTCCATTCGAGCATTGGATCATGCTCATTTTTGTTCTCATGTCTTAAAATGAGCTCGCAAAAACTATAAACAGGTTGATTTCTCAGAAGCATCACGATGAGCCCCACCTAAGTTCCCAAGAACTTATTGGGAAAGACTAGATGGGAAATCCACGCCCGGGCAAAGGAGGCGTTCAGCGAGCAAATTAAATGTGGCCCCTCTTCACTAGTGGCATTGTGGCCCTCATTGTGGGGCCAACCCAATCCATTTAAATTATATCCATGCCGTCCATCCATTTTTCAAGATCATTTTATGGCATGAGTCCAAAATTGAAGAAGACTCAAATCTTAGGTGGACCATATATCGAAAAAAGTGGTGGGTGATTGAACGCCTACCATCAAAACTTCCTTGGGCCCATAGTAATGTTCATTATAATGTTTAGTTTCTATCAAACCTGTTGATAAGGTCAACCAGACCTGGATGAAGGGAAAATGTAAAGATCATCTTAATTCAAAGCTTTTGTGGCCCATAAAAAGCTTCCAATGGTCATTCACCACTGTTTGTAATGGTGTGGTCCACCTGACATTTGGATCTGCTTAAGTTTTGGGATCAGGCCCTAAGATAATATAAGAAAAAGGATGGATGGCATAAATATATAAAAACTCATCAAAGTAGGCCTACACGGTAAGGGTAACAAAGGTGTTCCTGGCAACACCTAATCCGCTCCCTACTTTCTATAAGCACCTTGCACAGTGTGTCATGCACCACTCAATCATAATGTATGTGCTATATCCACACCATCCATTTTATTTGGTAAGATCATTTTAGATCATGAGCCTGAAGATTATGAAGATCCAAAGCTCAAGTGGATCTCACCCCAGAAAGCAGTGGGGACAGTGACACCCACCTTTAAGACCTTTTTTAGGCCTACCATGATGTTTATTTGTAATTCGACCTGTTGATAAGGTCACCCAAACGTGGATGAAGAGAGAAAAACAAATATCATCTTGATCCAAACATCTATGGGCACCAAGAAGTTTTCAATGGTAAGCATTCAATCTCCCATGCTTTCTGTGACGTGGTCTGCTTGAACTTTGGATGTCTCATTTTTAAGATCGTGCCCTAAAATAAGCTAGCAAAATGGATGGACGGTTTGGATATAATGCATACATTATGGTGGGACCAACAACAACACATCACTAAGCTCATACTCTTTTATCTCTTACTTTGTAGTGGAGTAAAATGCTCCACCAAATTCATCAGTTTTCTTTCTATTAGAAGTTATTATTTGAATTGGTACTTATCAAATTTATCATCCCTCCACCCGCCCCACACACATATATATTTATAGAGAGAGAGGATATATATATATATATATATTATAGAGAGAGAGAGAGAGGAGAGAGAGAGAGTTCCGGTCTCCTACGCACCGTGATGCACGGTGCTTAAGTACGAGCTCCGTTAGGAGCCGTTGGATATGAAACATCGGCTGGATGAAGCAGCCATGAAAAGACTTGCGCGGCTGTTTTTTCGGACGCACGCCCAGCCTTCTGAAGTGATGTCTACAAGTTCTATGGGCCACACCGTGATGTGTGTTTTGTATCTACACCGTCCATCCATTTGGACAGACCATATTACGGCATGATGCAAAAAATGAATCAGATGCAAAGCTCGAGAGGACCCCACCACAAAAAACAAAGGGAAGAGTGACGTCCACCGTTAAAAGGTTATGAGGGCCATGACAGGGTTTGTTCTGATAATATGGTCTGTCCGTTCAGCTCGAAACTTTGTATGCAGCCTTAGAACCACGAATTAGCCGTACACGTCAAATTTCAGCTCCTAGATCCTTGTAGAAATGACCAAAATGACAAATCAGCCCCTGAAGTCCTGATTTGGGGCCTGCCTGATATCTGGATATGCTTCAAACTCGGTCTCAACGTGTTAAACATAGTGGCAAAGCGGATGGACGGAGCAGATTTCCCACGAACATCATGCTGGGATCATATGTGCATTGCATGTACATGGAGTGCAAGTGCACCGGCTGTGCATGGAATCTCCCAACGTTGGTCAACACCCATTGACCAACTTCTTCTCCTCAAATTCAAAAACACACAGCGTCTTCACTGTGCTTTTGCAATTTTCTCAGTGTGGCCCGGTCATTATTCAAATCATCGATTCGGACCGTCCATCATGTTCAGAAGGGACAAGGTGGCATTTTGAAACCATGCAGGCTGTTGCAACATTCTAACCATCGAACATGAAATGGACGGCGAAGTAGATAATCTAGATGGCCACGTTGATTTCACTTCAAAACCACTCCTTTTCGGATGGTTTTCTGTCGTGAATCGAATGAGAGGTGTGGATCTTCTAACTAATAGCAGTCAGTGGGACCTTAGACTTCACAACGTACGTCGACTCCGTTGTGAAACAGAGGCTTCGTGTTTTCGTAGTGGACCACCATCATGAAACGAAAGATGGATCTGAAGCGTCCATCAGGTAGATGGAGAAAAATCCATCGAAAACCATGTCGACCTTTGGCGTCCATGTTCCCTCAAATGATCGTCACATCAATCGCAAGAAGACCGCTCAGCTACCGTTGCAGCATGATTATCTTAGTGGGCCACACCATCAGATGATCAAAATGGTCATTTACGGTTGAAATCCTGAGAGGGAGACGGTGGACGGCATGGATCTATCAAAAGACAGCTATAATGGGCATCATCAGCAATGCAGCAGGAAGAAAGATGATTTTCTTTTTGTTGTGCAGTGCAGAAGCTCCATTGAAGACGGCTTTGTGCGAATTCCCTTTGTTTTTTGTGGTGGGGTCCTCTCAAGCTTTGCATTTGATTCATTTTTTGCATCATGCCATAATATGGTCTATCCAAATGGATGGACGGTGTAGATACAAAACACACATCACGGTGTAGCCCACAGAGCTTGTAGACGTCACTTCATAAGGCTGGGCGTGCATCCGAAAAAACAGCCGCACGAGTCTTCTCACGGCTGCTTCATCCCAGCCGCTGTTTCGTATCCCAACGACTCCTAACAGGAGCTCGTACTTAAACACCGTACGACACGGTGCGCAGGAGACCGGGACTCTCTATATATATATATATAGAGAGAGAGAGAGAGGATATATATATATATATATATATATATATATATATATAGAGAGAGAGAGAGAGAGAGAGGGAGAGAGAGAGAGAGGAGAGAGAGAGAGGAGAGAGAGAGAGAGAGAGAGAGAGAGAGAGAGAGAGAGAGGTGGATGACCCATCTAACTTTTTGCAATTTTATAGCCTTATTAAATTTTAGATCTCCATTTTAGGTTGACATCCTAGCATGAGTTTCATCGGTAAATATGTAGAATGGATGTAAGGCATTCATTAATGCCCTAACATGAACTACCTCATCAGATGTATAGGATGGAGTTGATTCATTCATCACACATTTTGTTGAACGGGCTACACACAAAGAGAAGATGCAAGTGTGTACATTTGGCAAATAAGTTGTTTAACTGCATATATATATATATATATATATATATATTTTTTTTTTTCTTTAAAAAAACTTGACATTTTTATTACTCTTATCATTAATTACAAGGGTAAAATTGTCCCTAACTGCTAGATTTTTGTAGGTACAATTAAGCTGCTCAAGGGCTTTCCCAACCATTGTTGGGACATTAGTCACATTTTTCAATTTCTAAAGTATCCACAACTTTATTTAAAACGTTTTCCAATTTCCTCTAATGTCCTTTAAATATTTAAAGTTTTCTACCTACCTAAAATAATTGTAGGTTAACATTGGCCAAACATTGTCAGCATTGTATATATTATTCAGGGCTATTATTATCTAACCATGGTCAGTTTTAAGTCACATGCAACTCATGATGGAATCATTCTATCAAATAATATTTATTGTCTGTAGGTTAGACCAATTGGGCCCCACATAGATATTATACGATACTAAAATAATAATTAAAAATATGCAACTGGATCGTATCTTCTTATAATAAGACCTTGTAGTTTTATACTCGGAAAATATAACCACAATGCAATACACGAGTTTCTAACACTAGTCCATGCTTAATTAGCAATGGACCACTACTTGTAAAGCACACGGATTGGATGATCCTACCCACTAAATAGTGGACCTTTTCACACTCAATTTTCGACCATTGCCAATTGTTTCTCATTGTCCATATTGTAAGTCATTGATATTAAATAGTTAGAGATCATTTATATTGAAAAAAATTTACTACCTTCATTCATGTTAGAGGACCAACCCAATGAACGGTTTAGATCAATGACCACCTGTCAATTTGATTGATTGTAGAACATTAATAGATAAGAAATCAGTACTAATTAGCCTTTTCATTTTACCTAATAAAATATTCTTTTGGACACACTTTCCTTTTTTACTTAATGATGGTTTATGACGCAGGGGAGGACGTGAGGTCGAGCACTGTCTTCCTCAAGAGGATAAATATTCCGAATCCACGGAACCTCTCCGGACTCCTCACAGAGACTTTCTCGAATCCACGAGAAAAGAGAGCAGGAAATATAAATAAATTCTAATAAATTTGAAATAGATTAATGAATCCATAAAAACGACTTCAAACCCTTTAAATAAGGGTACTAAGCAATGGGAAAGAAATTAGAATCAAACTACAACTAGGACTCCTAGAATTGCGACTTACTATAAATAGTAACTTACTATTTATAGACGGTCGTGATGTCTATAGTGCGCAAGGTTTTCGGCCAAAAATAGTAAGTGTCCTATTTGGCTTCGCCAACCTGTTCTCCTAATTATTCTAAACTCTTTTTACGTTGGGCGCAACTCCTAAAGCCAGACGGATAAAGAGTTATAAGCAAACTAAACTTACTATTTATAGTAAAAACGAAATTGAAATAGGAAATGACCGTCAAATCAGGGGTTTCTCGCAATTCTGAGCGTCGCAACCCGGCATAGCAGGGTGGTTGGCTAAAGTAGCTCGTTCTACCCCAAAATCATATTTTTCGTCCGCTAACTCATCCCGGATTGCGAGATACGCCTGATTTAAGGTCTGATGGTCCAGATCACTTCTGTCGCCGACCGGGCCTTTTCTGATCCATTTGCCATGTAATTGTCAGCGACCTGCTCTACATCAGTCTCCTCCATTTCAAAAGAACTCGTCCTCGAGTTATCATTATGCGCTGGTTCATGATACTCAATCAGGTCCGCGAGACATTGAAAGTTCGTGAGATCGCCATATCATCTGGAAGATAAAAATAAGCGTTGTCATTGATCTTTCGGATGATTGGTACCGGTCCAATCTTTATCTTCAACTTGTTGTACGTTACGGTCGAAAATCTTTTTTGCGCAGATGGACCATTATTGGTCGCCCACCTCGAACACTTTCTGTCAACGATGCTTGTCCGCTTACTCCTTGTACTTTTCGTTCGAGGCATGTAGCTTGTTCTGTACCTCGCATGAATGGCCATGATTTTGTCTGCCATATGATTTGCTGCAATGCTCATGCCTGGGAGCTTGGGCAGAGGGACCAAGTCTAGTGTATGGCGAGGTACTCGTCCGTAGATAACCTGAAACGGGAATTTTCCTGTCGAGCGGTTCACCATGTTGTTGAATGCAAACTCCGCTTGAGACAAGGCCAAATCCCACTGCTTCGGTTTTTCTCCTGAAATACATCGAAGGAGGTTTCCCAACGTGTGATTCACAACCTCAGTTTGACCGTCAGTCTGTGGGTGGTACGCGCTGCTGAACTGAAGGCGTGTATTGAATCGAGTCCACAAAGTCCGCCAAAAGTGGCTTATGAACTTCGTGTCACGGTCGGAAGTAATAGTCTTGGGAACCCCGTGTAGCCGCACAATTTCTCTGAAGAATAGATTCACCACGTGTGTTACATCGAGAGTCTTCTTGCATGGAATAAAGTGCGCCATCTTGGAAAAAAATCTACTACCACGAACACCGAATCCATGCCGCGTTGTGTTCGTGGGAGACCAAGCACAAAGTCCATAGATAAATCCTCCCAAGGGCCGTCAGGCACGGGTAACGGGGTGTAGAAGCCCGTATTATGAGATTGCCCCTTGGAAGTCTGACAAATATAACAGCGTTGGACTGCCTTTCCACATCACGTACCAATTGCGGCCAGTAATACCGTTCTTCCACAAGAGCTCGCGTCTTGTCTCGCCCAAGGTGTCCACTGAGGCCACCTCCATGTAGCTCTTGGATTATCTGTTCCCTTAGCGAACTCTTTGGGATACATAGTCGATTTTCCTTAAAAAGGAACCCGTCTTGTATATGTAAGTCACCGGGGTGACCTTCCTGACATCTAACCCATGCGTCCTTGAAGTCGTCGTCGTCGGCAGCATATATGTCTTTGAGGCGATCGAACCCGACAACTTCATTGCTCATAGTGACTAACAAAGTTGCACGGCGACTCAGTGCATCGGCTACTTTGTTCTGTTGCCCTGACTTATGCTTTAGCACGAATGTGAATTCCTGCAAAATGAGATCCATCTAGCATGCACACGGTTAATGTTAGCTTGACTATTAATAAAACTTGAGGGCTTGATGGTCGTGTGTAAAGTATGAATTTCTTTGAATCAAATAATGTCGCCAGTGTCGCAGTGCCTGGACCACCGCGTACAACTCGATCTCATATGTAGACCACTTCTTACGTGCATCACTAAGTTTCTCACTGTAGAAGGCTACCGGCCTACCTTCTTGAGACAAAACTCCCCCAATCCCGACATATGAGGACATCACATTCGACTTCAAACAGTTTGTCGAAGTTGGGAAGTACAAGAACCGGGGTCGTGGATAATCTGCGCTTGATTTCGGCAAAGCTCCTGTCGGCTTCGTCAGTCCACTGAAACTGCCCTTTCTTCATGCAATCTGTGATCGGTGACACAATGCTACTGAAATTTTTCACGAACCGACGATAGAATGTCGCTAGTCCATGGAAACTTCGTACTTCGTGAATATTTTTGGGAACGGCCATTCTCTAATTGTCTTCACTTTTCCTCATCCACTCGAATGCCCGTGGATGTAACCACAAAACCCAGAAACAATAGGCTATCAGTCATGAAGCTACACTTTTTAAATTGAGGTACAATTTATTTTCAGTGAGCACTTGAAGGACTTTCTTGAGGTGCTCCATATGGGTGGTTTCGTCTTGACTGTATATCAAAATATCATCAAAATAAACCACAACGAACCGCCCAATGAAAGGTTTCAGAACTTGGTTCATCAACCTCATGAATGTGCTAGGCGCATTAGAAAGACCGAAAGGCATGACCATCCATTCGTACAATCCTTCCTTGGTCTTGAAGGCTGTTTTCCACTCATCACCCGGTCGTATTCGAATCTGATGGTAGCCGCTCCTTAAGTCCAATTTAGAGAATATTTTTGCGCCCTCTAGCATATCCAACATATCATCCAACCGTGGTATAGGAAACCTGTATTTTATGGTGATCTTGTTGATGGCCCGGCTGTCGACACACATGCGCCAACTCCCATCTCTTTGGAGTTAGCAGAGCTGGTACAGCACATGGGCTCATGCTTTCTCGAATAAGACCCTTACGGATCAGTTCCTCCACTTGTCCCTGCAGAATCTCGCACTCATTCGGGCTCATTCGATAATGAGGACGATTAGGTAAACTGGACCCAGGGACAAGGTCGATATGGTGTTGGATATCTCGCATAGGGGGTAACCCATCGGGAAGGTCCTCGGGCAGATTTCTTGGAATTCATGTAACAAGGGCCTTAGTCTTTCAGGGATGATGGTAGGCTCGAGTTCTTCCCCTTTTACAATTAATGCATAAGTCTGTCCTGTTTCTTTGGATTCTTCCACGAAGTCCCGAATGGTTAAGAGAAAACAAACCCTCCACTTTAGAAGTTTCAGGTAGTCCTTCTGGATCCATAGGGGCCAATATGGTCTTCCGGCCGTCCTTGACGAAGATATATATGTTATCTCGCCCTTTATGAGTGGCGTCACAGTCAGATTGCCAAGGTCGACCGAGTAGTATGTGACATTCTTCCATGTCAACCACATCGCATACTACTTCATCCTTATAATGTTTGCCAATTGAAAATGATATGGTGCACCGTTCAGTTACCTTTGTTTCGCTGACCTTCTTGATCCAACCGATTGTATATGGAGAGGGATGACGCTCTGTTTTCAATTGCAATTTTTCCACCATGCCCCTGGAGACAATGTTCTCGCTGCTTCCACTGTCAATGATCACATCACAAACCTTTCGATTCACCGTACACCTAGTGCGGAAGATGTTATGCCGCTGTGGATGCACTTCTTTTCTTGGCGCATATAATAGCCGCCTCACGACGACGCGACTGCCGTGATCTTGCTGAACCCAATCTGAATCATCCTACTCGTCCTCGGCGGATATGCTCCTGTTCTTCAATATCTGGATCTTCATAAGCGTTATCAGCACTACCATCATTAATGGCGAGGTTTGCCACTTTTCGTTGGGACAAGTATTTGACAGGTGGCCGGGGGCCACAACGATAGCAGTTGTTGGGTCTTGGCCGAGCATAAGGGTTCGGGATTGTACTTGGACCAGCGGCAGTCGACACGCCCCTTTGGGGTCTAGCTTGCCCGCTTCCCTGATCTCGGTTCTCAGACGTAGGAGGTTGAGTGCGTGCTCCTACGGGCTCCTTCCCCTTAGGCTGTGGAGCTCCCTGGGGTGGACCTGCCGCAGTGATCCTCGCAGTAGGATAGGCCCGTGTGTTAGAACGTTCAAGTTGCGCTTCTGCCCGAGTAGCCAACTTGATCGCATCATTCATTGTCCAGACGGACTGCATCTGGACCCGATCCTGGATCACCATACGCAATCCACCGTTGAATCGGGCGACTTGCTGCGATTCAGTCTCGACCAAATCGTTGCGCGCCGCTAAGCGGTAAAATTCTTCTGCGTACTCTCTCACCGACCGACTACCCTGTCGACAATTTTGGTATTGTTGGAATAATACCTTATCGTAATCGCTAGGGAGGAATCAGGCACGTAGTAGCTGTTTCATTCACTGCCATGTGCGGATTGGTGCTTTCATCTGCCTGGTTCGTGCGAGTTGCAGTTGTTCCCACCAAGCTGAAGCTCCTCCTTTCAACTTGTAGGCCACAAGCTTGACCTTCTTTGTTTTAGGGATGTCCATATAGTCAAAAAATCGCTCAACTTCAGAAAGCCAATCGAGAAAATCCTCAATGTGTAGTGGCCATTGAAGTTAGGAATATCAACCGTATCTTGAAGTCTCGATCTACCCGATCGCCGCCTTGCCTGGGGTGTTGGAAGATCACGTCATCGATCTCTCTTCACTGGAGCCCCCGTCCTCAGGGACGGCCCTTGGATGCATGCTGGGATTATCCTGCGATCAGGGCGATTACGGGTTTCAGCAATTGGTGGTGGAGGATTACCACCAGGAACACGGAGTTGCCCTAGGGTTTCTGCTAAGAGATTCGCTATGCGGTCCATGGAAGCCTGCAGCCCTTGCATGGCTTGCCGATTCTCTTGCTGCGCTGCTTGGAAAGTTGCCATCGTTAAAGGAAATTTCCTAGAGCACCGCCTATGGGATTGTTGCCCGACCCGTCGTTAGAAGCCATCGATCGAGGAGAAACCTCGCTCTGATACCAAAACTGACGCAGGGGAGGACGTGAGGTCGAGCACCGTCTTCCTCAAGAGGATAGATATTCCGAATCCACGGAACCTCTCTGGACTCGTCACAGAGACTTTCTCGAATCCACGAGAAAGAGAGCAGGAAATAAAATAAATTCTAATAAATTTGAAATAGATTAATGAATCCATAAAAACGAGTTCACAACCCTTTAAATAAGGGTACTAAGCAATGAGAAAGAAATTAGAATCAAACTACAACTAGGACTCCTAGAATTCGCGACTTACTATAAATAGTAAACTTACTATTTATAGACGGTCGTGATGTCTACTAGTGCGCAAGGTTTTCGGCCAAAAATAGTAAGTGTCCTATTTGGCTTCGCCAACCTGTTCTCCTAATTATTCTAAACTCTTTTCACGTTGGGCGCAACTCCTAAAGCCCGACGGATAAAGAGTTATAAGCAAACTAAAACTTACTATTTATAGTAAAAACGAAATTGAAACAGGAAAACGACCGTAAATCAGGGGTTCTCGCAATTCCGAGCGTCGCAAACCGGCATAGCAGGGTTGGTTGGCTAAAGTAGCTCGTTCTACCCCAAATCATATTTTTCGTCGGCTAACTCATCCCGGATTGCGAGATACGCCTGATTTAAGGTCTGATGGTCCAGATCACTTCTGTCGCCGACCGGGCCTTTTCTGATCCATCTTTGCCATGTAATTGTCCGCGACCCGCTCTACATCAGTTTAGCATCTTTTCTTAGTTTTGCACAGAAGACCTAGCTTTCCAAGAGAAGTACCTTTTCTA
>JAJHSJ010000001.1:101912862-101994513 GCA_021015155.1 Magnolia officinalis
CGTTGGTGTGGTCAATTGATCTTTAAATATACTTCAATTTGTGTTCAATCCTAAAATTATCTGTAAAAAACGGATGGACTGCGTGGATAAACCACATACATTCACCGTGGGCCCAACAGAGTTTAATGAGTAAGATAAAAGCTTACTGGTAACTGAGACGCAATCCTATTTCGTCACGTTGGATGCATATTTTAAAAGCCAGTTCCAATGCGTTGAAAAGAAAGCAGTGCCCTGCACGACAGGTGAAAAAGAAAGAAAACACAAAAAGCGCCTACTATTTGAGATTTATGTGATATGAGCCTATGAGTCTATGACCACTGTTTCCATGCCTCGTGATCAGGTTGAATGATGATGTTTGATGTTTTCGAGTGTAAAGGCCTAAAAACTTCCTTTCTTACTCACACGGTAGGCTTAGAAAATAAGTACTAGATAATGTACCTGCTAATGATTTTTTTTTTTTTTAATGATCTTTACCAAATTAGACTCCACAAATATTTAGAAGAGATGAACTTCAAGGCCTTTTTTTTCCAACTGTTATTGGCTTATTGTTACCTCTTGTGCTATTTGAAAGAGATTATTGTTTTTGTGTTCCGCAAGCCACATGCTTCTTATTGCTGGTCCTGCTTAAAACATTTTTTTTTTTTTTTTAAAGCTTACCGTGAAGACTTATTGCATTTTGGCCAATTATTCTAACGTCTCCGTCAGGATTTTCTTTCTCACTGGTCCTTTTAATGCTTGTTGAATGATTTTTTAACTAATATGTAGTTTTTTTTTTAATTATTATTATTAAGAGCTAAGATTTTGATTCCATATAGGTGAGATATTAAGCACTTTATCTAATGTAATAATGGTTTTTTTTTTTTTTTTTTTTTTCCAATATAAAAAAAGAAGAACTATCCTAGCTCAGTATTGGAATCTTTCTATTATGTTCAACACCCATCCATCAACTTTTCTTCTAGATGCTCTGATTAATTCTTGTGATGGTACGAGCAAGTGTTTTTTTCCCATAGGTATGTCCACGGAAAATTTCGTAACAAGCAAGCTAAGTTTTTTGTGTTTTCAGTTCATCCCATTAGAAATGACCTTATAAATGGTTCAGATGTCATGTAAACATTAAGTTGGAGCTCATGAAGATTTCAATGGTACGTATTATTTTCCAATTTTCCCTCTCGTGTTGTCCATTCGAGCATTGGATCATGCTCATTTTTGTTCTCATGTCTTAAAATGAGCTCGCAAAAACTATAAACAGGTTGATTTCTCAGAAGCATCACGATGAGCCCCACCTAAGTTCCCAAGAACTTATTGGGAAAGACTAGATGGGAAATCCACGCCCGGGCAAAGGAGGCGTTCAGCGAGCAAATTAAATGTGGCCCCTCTTCACTAGTGGCATTGTGGCCCTCATTGTGGGGCCAACCCAATCCATTTAAATTATATCCATGCCGTCCATCCATTTTTCAAGATCATTTTATGGCATGAGTCCAAAATTGAAGAAGACTCAAATCTTAGGTGGACCATATTATCGAAAAAAGTGGTGATTGAACGCCTACCATCAAAACTTCCTTGGGCCCATAGTAATGTTCATTATAATGTTTAGTTTCTATCAAACCTGTTGATAAGGTCAACCAGACCTGGATGAAGGGAAAATGTAAAGATCATCTTAATTCAAAGCTTTTGTGGCCCATAAAAAGCTTCCAATGGTCATTCACCACTGTTTGTAATGGTGTGGTCCACCTGACATTTGGATCTGCTTAAGTTTTGGGATCAGGCCCTAAGATAATATAAGAAAAAGGATGGATGGCATAAATATAAAAAACTCATCAAAGTAGGCCTACACGGTAAGGGTAACAAAGGTGTTCCTGGCAACACCTAATCCGCTCCCTACTTTCTATAAGCACCTTGCACAGTGTGTCATGCACCACTCAATCATAATGTATGTGCTATATCCACACCATCCATTTTATTTGGTAAGATCATTTTAGATCATGAGCCTGAAGATTATGAAGATCCAAAGCTCAAGTGGATCTCACCCCAGAAAGCAGTGGGGACAGTGACACCCACCTTTAAGACCTTTTTAGGCCTACCATGATGTTTATTTGTAATTCGACCTGTTGATAAGGTCACCCAAACGTGGATGAAGAGAGAAAAAACAAATATCATCTTGATCCAAACATCTATGGGCACCAAGAAGTTTTCAATGGTAAGCATTCAATCTCCATGCTTTCTGTGACGTGGTCTGCTTGAACTTTGGATGTCTCATTTTAAGATCGTGCCTAAAATAAGCTAGCAAAATGGATGGACGGTTTGGATATAATGCATACATTATGGTGGGACCAACAACAACACATCACTAAGCTCATACTCTTTTATCTCTTACTTTGTAGTGGAGTAAAATGCTCCACCAAATTCATCAGTTTTCTTTCTATTAGAAGTTATTATTTGAATTGGCTACTTATCAAATTTATCATCCCTCCACCCGCCCCACACACACATATATATTTATAGAGAGAGAGGATATATATATATATATATATATATAGAGAGAGAGAGAGAGAGAGAGAGAGAGTTCCGGTCTCCTACGCACCGTGATGCACGGTGCTTAAGTACGAGCTCCGTTAGGAGCCGTTGGATATGAAACATCGGCTGGATGAAGCAGCCATGAAAAGACTTGCGCGGCTGTTTTTTCGGACGCACGCCCAGCCTTCTGAAGTGATGTCTACAAGTTCTATGGGGCACACCGTGATGTGCGTTTTGTATCTACACCGTCCATCCATTTGGACAGACCATATTACGACATGATGTAAAAAATGAATCAGATGCAAAGCTCGAGAGGATCCCACCACAAAAAACAAAGGGAAGAGTGACGTCCACCGTTAAAAGGTTATGAGGGCCATGACAGGGTTTGTTCTGATAATATGGTCTGTCCGTTCAGCTCGAAACTTTGTATGCAGCTTTAGAACCACGAATTAGCCGTACACGTCAAATTTCAGCTCCTAGATCCTTGTAGAAATGACCGAAATGACAAATCAGCCCCTGAAGTCCTGATTTGGGGCCTGCCTGATATCTGGATATGCTTCAAACTCGGTCTCAACGTGTTAAACATAGTGGCAAAGCGGATGGACGGAGCAGATTTCCCACGAACATCATGCTGGATCATATGTGCATTGCATGTACATGGAGTGCAAGTGCACCGGCTGTGCATGGAATCTCCCAACGTTGGTCAACACCCATTGACCAACTTCTTCTCCTCAAATTCAAAAAAACACACGCGTCTTCACTGTGCTTTTGCAATTTTCTCAGTGTGGCCGGTCATTATTCAAATCATCGATTCGGACCGTCCATCATGTTCAGAAGGGACAAGGTGGCATTTTGAAACCATGCAGGCTGTTGCAACATTCTAACCATCGAACATGAAATGGACGGCGAAGTAGATAATCTAGATGGCCACGTTGATTTCACTTCAAAACCACTCCTTTTCGGATGGTTTTCTGTCGTGAATCGAATGAGAGGTGTGGATCTTCTAACTAATAGCAGTCAGTGGGACCTTAGACTTCACAACGTACGTCGACTCCGTTGTGAAACAGAGGCTTCGTGTTTTCGTAGTGGACCACCATCATGAAACGAAAGATGGATCTGAAGCGTCCATCAGGTAGATGGAGAAAAATCCATCGAAACCATGTCGACCTTTGGCGTCCATGTTCCCTCAAATGATCGTCACATCAATCGCAAGAAGACCGCTCAGCTACCGTTGCAGCATGATTATCTTAGTGGGCCACACCATCAGATGATCAAAACTGGTCATTTACGGTTGAAATCCTGAGAGGGAGACGGTGGACGGCATGGATCTATCAAAAGACAGCTATAATGGGCATCATCAGCAATGCAGCAGGAAGAAAGATGATTTTCTTTCTTTGTTGTGCAGAAGCTCCATTGAAGACGGCTTTGTGCGAATTCCCTTTGTTTTTTGTGGTGGGGTCCTCTCAAGCTTTGCATTTGATTCATTTTTTTGCATCATGCCATAATATGGTCTATCCAAATGGATGGACGGTGTAGATACAAAACACACATCACGGTGTAGCCCACAGAGCTTGTAGACGTCACTTCATAAGGCTGGGGGCGTGCATCCGAAAAAACAGCCGCACGAGTCTTCTCACGGCTGCTTCATCCCAGCCGCTGTTTCGTATCCAACGACTCCTAACAGGAGCTCGTACTTAAACACCGTACGACACGGTGCGCAGGAGACCGGGACTCTCTATATATATATATATAGAGAGAGAGAGAGAGGATATATATATATATATATAATATATATATATATATCTTAGAGAGAGAGAGAGATAGGAGAGAGAGGAGAGGAGAGAGAGAGAGAGAGAGAGAGAGGAGAGAGGAGAGAGAGAGAGGTGGATGACCCATCTAACTTTTTTGCAATTTTATAGCCTTATTAAATTTTAGATCTCCATTTTAGGTTGACATCCTAGCATGAGTTCATCGGTAAATATGTAGAATGGATGTAAGGCATTCATTAATGCCCTAACATGAACTACCTCATCAGATGTATAGGATGGAGTGATTCATTCATCACACATTTTGTTGAACGGGCTACACACAAAGAGAAGATGCAAGTGTGTACATTTGGCAAATAAGTTGTTTAACTGCATATATATATATATATATATATATATATTTTTTTTTTTCTTTAAAAAAACTTGACATTTTTATTACTCTTATCATTAATTACAAGGGTAAAATTGTCCCTAACTGCTAGATTTTTGTAGGTACAATTAAGCTGCTCAAGGGCTTTCCCAACCATTGTTGGGACATTAGTCACATTTTCAATTTCTAAAGTATCCACAACTTTATTTAAAACGTTTTCCAATTTCCTCTAATGTCCTTTAAATATTTAAAGTTTTCTACCTACCTAAAATAATTGTAGGTTAACATTGGCCAAACATTGTCAGCATTGTATATATTATTCAGGGCTATTATTATCTAACCATGGTCAGTTTTAAGTCACATGCAACTCATGATGGAATCATTCTATCAAATAATATTTATTGTCTGTAGGTTAGACCAATTGGGCCCCACATAGATATTATACGATACTAAAATAATAATTAAAAATTGCAACTGGATCGTATCTTCTTATAATAAGACCCTTGTAGTTTTATACTCGGAAAATATAACCACAATGCAATACACGAGTTTCCTAACACTAGTCCATGCTTAATTAGCAATGGACCACTACTTGTAAAGCACACGGATTGGATGATCCTACCCACTAAATAGTGGACCTTTTCACACTCAATTTTCGACCATTGCCAATTTTCTCATTGTCCATATTGTAAGTCATTGATATTAAATAGTTAGAGATCATTTATATTGAAAAAAATTTACTACCTTCATTCATGTTAGAGGACCAACCCAATGAACGGTTTAGATCAATGACCACCTGTCAATTTGATTGATTGTAAGAACATTAATAGATAAGAAATCAGTACTAATTAGCCTTTTCATTTTACCTAATAAAATATTCTTTTGGACACACTTTCTTTTTTACTTAATGATGGTTTATGACGCAGGGGAGGACGTGAGGTCGAGCACCGTCTTCCTCAAGAGGATAAATATTCCGAATCCACGGAACCTCTCCGGACTCCTCACAGAGACTTTCTCGAATCCACGAGAAAAGAGAGCAGGAAATAGAAATAAATTCTAATAAATTTGAAATAGATTAATGAATCCATAAAAACGACTTCACAACCTTTAAATAAGGGTACTAAGCAATGGGAAAGAAATTAGAATCAAACTACAACTAGGACTCCTAGAATTCGCGACTTACTATAAATAGTAAACTTACTATTTATAGACGGTCGTGATGTCTACTAGTGCGCAAGGTTTTCGGCCAAAATAGTAAGTGTCCTATTTGGCTTCGCCAACCTGTTCTCCTAATTATTCTAAACTCTTTTCACGTTGGGCGCAACTCCTAAGCCCGACGGATTAAGAGTTATAAGCAAACTAAAACTTACTATTTATAGTAAAAACGAAATTGAAATAGGAAACGACCGTCAAATCAGGGGTTTCTCGCAATTCTGAGCGTCGCAACCCGGCATAGCAGGGTTGGTTGGCTAAAGTAGCTCGTTCTACCCCAAAATCATATATTTTTCGTCCGCTAACTCATCCCGGATTGCGAGATACGCCTGATTTAAGGTCTGATGGTCCAGATCACTTCTGTCGCCGACCGGGCCTTTTCTGATCCATCTTTGCCATGTAATTGTCAGCGACCTGCTCTACATCAGTCTCCTCCATTTCAAAAGAACTCGTCCTCGAGTTATCATTATGCGCTGGTTCATGATACTCAATCAGGTCCGCGACATTGAAAGTTCGTGAGATCGCCATATCATCTGGAAGATCAACAACATAAGCGTTGTCATTGATCTTTCGGATGATTGGTACCGGTCCAATCTTTTTATTCTTCAACTTGTTGTACGTTACGGTCGAAAATCTTTCTTTGCGCAGATGGACCATTACTTGGTCGCCCACCTCGAACACTTTCTGTCACCGATGCTTGTCCGCTTACTCCTTGTACTTTTCGTTCGAGGCATGTAGCTTGTTCTGTACCTCCGCATGAATGCCCATGATTTTGTCTGCCATATGATTTGCTGCAATGCTCATGCCTGGGAGCTTGGGCAGAGGGACCAAGTCTAGTGTATGGCGAGGTACTCGTCCGTAGATAACCTGAAACGGGAATTTTCCTGTCGAGCGGTTCACCATGTTGTTGAATGCAAACTCCGCTTGAGACAAGGCCAAATCCCACTGCTTCGGTTTTTCTCCTGAAATACATCGAAGGAGGTTTCCCAACGTGTGATTCACAACCTCAGTTTGACCGTCAGTCTGTGGGTGGTACGCGCTGCTGAACTGAAGGCGTGTATTGAATCGAGTCCACAAAGTCCGCCAAAAGTGGCTTATGAACTTCGTGTCACGGTCGGAAGTAATAGTCTTGGGAACCCCGTGTAGCCGCACAATTTCTCTGAAGAATAGATTCACCACGTGTGTTACATCGAGAGTCTTCTTGCATGGAATAAAGTGCGCCATCTTGGAAAAACGATCTACTACCACGAACACCGAATCCATGCCGCGTTGTGTTCGTGGGAGACCAAGCACAAAGTCCATAGATAAATCCTCCCAAGGGCCGTCAGGCACGGGTAACGGGGTGTAGAAGCCCGTATTATGAGATTGCCCCTTGGAAGTCTGACAAATATAACAGCGTTGGACTGCCTTTCCACATCACGTACCAATTGCGGCCAGTAATACCGTTCTTCCACAAGAGCTCGCGTCTTGTCTCGCCCAAGGTGTCCACTGAGGCCACCTCCATGTAGCTCTTGGATTATCTGTTCCCTTAGCGAACTCTTTGGGATACATAGTCGATTTCCTTAAAAAGGAACCCGTCTTGTATATGTAAGTCACCGGGGTGACCTTCCTGACATCTAACCCATGCGTCCTTGAAGTCGTCGTCGTCGGCAGCATATATGTCTTTGAGGCGATCGAACCCGACAACTTCATTGCTCATAGTGATTAACAAAGTTGCACGGCGACTCAGTGCATCGGCTACTTTGTTCTGTTGCCCTGACTTATGCTTTAGCACGAATGTGAATTCCTGCAAAAATGAGATCCATCTAGCATGCACACGGTTAATGTTAGCTTGACTATTAATAAACTTGAGGGCTTGATGGTCCGTGTAAAGTATGAATTCTCTTTAAATCAAATAATGTCGCCAGTGTCGCAGTGCCTGGACCACCGCGTACAACTCGATCTCATATGTAGACCACTTCTTACGTGCATCACTAAGTTTCTCACTGTAGAAGGCTACCGGCCTACCTTCTTGAGACAAAACTCCCCCAATCCCGACATATGAGACATCACATTCGACTTCAAACAGTTTGTCGAAGTTGGGAAGTACAAGAACCGGGGTCGTGGATAATCTGCGCTTGATTTCGGCAAAGCTCCTGTCGGCTTCGTCAGTCCACTGAAACTGCCCTTTCTTCATGCAATCTGTGATCGGTGACACAATGCTACTGAAATTTTTCACGAACCGACGATAGAATGTCGCTAGTCCATGGAAACTTCGTACTTCGTGAATATTTTTGGGAACCGGCCATTCTCTATTGTCTTCACTCCTCCTCATCCACTCGAATGCCCGTGGATGTAACCACAAAACCCAGAAACAATAGGCTATCAGTCATGAAGCTACACTTTTTTAAATTGAGGTACAATTTATTTTCAGTGAGCACTTGAAGGACTTTCTTGAGGTGCTCCATATGGGTGGTTTCGTCTTGACTGTATATCAAAATATCATCAAAATAAACCACAACGAACCGCCCAATGAAAGGTTTCAGAACTTGGTTCATCAACCTCATGAATGTGCTAGGCGCATTAGAAAGACCGAAAGGCATGACCATCCATTCGTACAATCCTTCCTTGGTCTTGAAAGCTGTTTTCCACTCATCACCCGGTCGTATTCGAATCTGATGGTAGCCGCTCCTTAAGTCCAATTTAGAGAATATTTTTGCGCCATCTAGCATATCCAACATATCATCCAACTGTGGTATAGGAAACCTGTATTTTATGGTGATCTTGTTGATGGCCCGGCTGTCGACACACATGCGCCAACTCCCATCTTTCTTTGGAGTTAGCAGAGCTGGTACAGCACATGGGCTCATGCTTTCTCGAATAAGACCCTTACGGATCAGTTCCTCCACTTGTCCCTGCAGAATCTCGCACTCATTCGGGCTCATTCGATAATGAGGACGATTAGGTAAACTGGACCCAGGGACAAGGTCGATATGGTGTTGGATATCTCGCATAGGGGGTAACCCATCGGGAAGGTCCTCGGGCCAGATTTCTTGGAATTCATGTAACAAGGGCCTTAGTCTTTCAGGGATGATGGTAGGCTCGAGTTCTTCCCCTTTTACAATTAATGCATAAGTCTGTCCTGTTTCTTTGGATTCTTCCACGAAGTCCCGAATGGTTAAGAGAAAACAACCCTCCACTTTAGAAGTTTCAGGTAGTCCTTCTGGATCCATAGGGGCCAATATGGTCTTCCGGCCGTCCTTGACGAAGATATATATGTTATCTCACCCTTTATGAGTGGCGTCACAGTCAGATTGCCAGGGTCGACCGAGTAGTATGTGACATTCTTCCATGTCAACCACATCGCATACTACTTCATCCTTATAATGTTTGCCAATTGAAAATGATATGGTGCATCGTTCAGTTACCTTTATTTCGCTGACCTTCTTGATCCAACCGATTGTATATGGAGAGGGATGACGCTCTGTTTTCAATTGCAATTTTTCCACCATGCCCCTGGAGACAATGTTCTCGCTGCTTCCACTGTCAATGATCACATCACAAACCTTTCGATTCACCGTACACCTAGTGCGGAAGATGTTATGTCGCTGTGGATGCACTTCTTTTCTTGGCGCATATAATAGCCGCCTCACGACGAGCGACTCGCCGTGATCTTGCTGAACCCAATCTGAATCATCTACCTCGTCCTCGGCGATATGCTCCTGTTCTTCAATATCTGGATCTTCATAAGCGTTATCAGCACTACCATCATTAATGGCGAGGTTTGCCACTTTTCGTTGGGGACAAGTATTTGACAGGTGGCCGGGCTGGCCACAACGATAGCAGTTGTTGGGTCTTGGCCGAGCATAAGGGTTCGGGATTGTACTTGGACCAGCGGCAGTCGACACGCCCCTTTGGGGTCTAGCTTGCCCGCTTCCCTGATCTCGGTTCTCAGACGTAGGAGGTTGAGTGCGTGCTCCTACGGGCTCCTTCCCCTTAGGCTGTGGAGCTCCCTGGGGTGGACTTGCCGCAGTGATCCTCGCAGTAGGATAGGCCCGTGTATTAGAACGTTCAAGTTGCGCTTCTGCCCGAGTAGCCAACTTGATCGCATCATTCATTGTCCAGACGGACTGCATCTGGACCCGATCCTGGATCACCATACGCAATCCACCGTTGAATCGGGCGACTTGCTGCGATTCAGTCTCGACCAAATCGTTGCGCGCCGCTAAGCGGTAAAATTCTTCTGCGTACTCTCTCACCGACCGACTACCCTGTCGACAATTTTGGTATTGTTGGAATAATACCTATCGTAATCGCTAGGGAGGAATCAGGCACGTAGTAGCTGTTCATTCACTGCCATGTGCGGATTGATGCTTTCATCTGCCTGGTTCGTGCGAGTTGCAGTTGTTTCCCACCAAGCTGAAGCTCCTCCTTTCAACTTGTAGGCCACAAGCTTGACCTTCTTTGTTTTAGGGATGTCCATATAGTCAAAAAATCGCTCAACTTCAGAAAGCCAATCGAGAAAATCCTCAATGTGTAGCTGGCCATTGAAGTTAGGAATATCAACCGTATCTTGAAGTCTCGATCTACCCGATTGCCGCCTTGCCTGGGGTGTGGAAGATCACGTCATCGATCTCCTCTTCACTGGAGCCCCCGTCCTCAGGGACGGCCCTTGGATGCACTGCTGGGATTATCCTGCGATCAGGGCGATTACGGGTTTCAGCAATTGGTGGTGGAGGATTACCACCAGGAACACGGAGTTGCCCTAGGGTTTCTGCTAAGAGATTCGCTATGCGGTCCATGGAAGCCTGCAGCCCTTGCATGGCTTGCCGATTCTCTTGCTGCGCTGCTTGGAAAGTTGCCATCGTTAAAGGAAAATTTCCTAGAGCATCGCCTATGGGATTGCTGCCCGACCCGTCGTTAGAAGCCATCGATTCGAGGAGAAACCTCGCTCTGATACCAAACTGACGCAGGGGAGGACGTGAGGTCGAGCACCGTCTTCCTCAAGAGGATAATATTCCGAATCCACGGAACCTCTCTGGACTCGTCACAGAGACTTTCTCGAATCCACGAGAAAAGAGAGCAGGAAATATAAATAAATTCTAATAAATTTGAAATAGATTAATGAATCCATAAAAACGAGTTCACAACCCTTTAAATAAGGGTACTAAGCAATGAGAAAGAAATTAGAATCAAACTACAACTACGACTCCTAGAATTCGCGACTTACTATAAATAGTAAACTTACTATTTATAGACGATCGTGATGTCTACTAGTGCGCAAGGTTTTCGGCCAAAAATAGTAAGTGTCCTATTTGGCTTCGCCAACCTGTTCTCCTAATTATTCTAAACTCTTTTCACGTTGGGCGCAACTCCTAAAGCCCGACGGATAAAGAGTTATAAGCAAACTAAAACTTACTATTTATAGTAAAAACGAAATTGAAACAGGGAAAACGACCGTCAAATCAGGGGTTTCTCGCAATTCTGAGCGTCGCAACCCGGCATAGCAGGGTTGGTTGGCTAAAGTAGCTCGTTCTACCCAAAATCATATATTTTCGTCCGCTAACTCATCCCGGATTGCGAGATACGCCTGATTTAAGGTCTGATGGTCCAGATCACTTCTGTCGCTGACCGGGCCTTTTCTGATCCATCTTTGCCATGTAATTGTCCGCGACCCGCTCTACATCAGTTTAGCATCTTTTTCTTAGTTTTTGCAACTGAAGACCTAGCTTTCCAAGAGAAGTACCTTTTCTATTTTAATGACATTGATAAGGGAAAATGAATAAGGGAATGGATTAGGTGCGGCAGGCCTCACCCAAAGACAGTGCGACTCTTACCATGGGGCCCACTTTTATGTATGTATTCTATATCCATGTCATCCATCTGTTTTGCCATATTATTTTAGAGCATGAGCCCAGAAATGGAGCAAATCCAATTCTCAAGTGGACCATACCATAGGACAAATGGGTGATTGACCATTAATAGGCTGCAAAAGTTTTGGACCAAACTGATCTTTGTTTTTTCCCTTCATCCATGTTTATGTGACCTTGTCAATAGGATGGATGGAAGATAAACATTACCGAAACATTACTGAAGTTTTTAATGCCATGACATTCAATCCCGACTATTTCCTATGGTATGGTCTACTTGAGATTTGTATCTTCTTCATTTTTGTGGGATCATGTCTAAAATGATAGGAAAAAACAGATGGACGTAGTGGACGAAGAATACATACATCAAGGTGAGTCTCACCGTAAGGGCTACACCTAATTGGCACCCTATGGATAATTAATTTATAAGAAAACACTATTTGCTAGGGTTAGCAATAGGTCAGGTCGACCTATGGGTCAATTGTCTGGACCCACTTCTGAACTAGGTTCGGGCCAAGTTAGGTCAGGCTTAAGCAAAAAATGTGGTCCATTTAGATCAATGGGTTGGGCTTGAGTTTAGGTCAACCCAACCTGACACCCCATATATTCAATCAATGGGCTTGGCCAAATGACTCATCCCAACCCAGCCCATAATCTGAAATAAAGCTATCCTACCATGCATGCATAATTAATCTTCTACAAATGTGTAGATGAGATGAAATTTATGTCATGAAAAACCCAATCTCATAAGTGCTCTACTTGATTTTGAATTCACGCTATTTCACTTTTATAATCTCTAAGAAGTATAGGGCTGAAACTTACTGTGACCCCTCATCCAAGTTGGATGGATGGGTTGGATCTCTGAACCAGATCTCAGTGATCCCTATAAACGATCATGAAAGTTTCAATGGTTGAATATCCACTCTAAACTGTTATTGTGGTGTGACTCATCTACACCATGGATTAGACTGATTTTTAGGCTCGTAGTCCACCATGTAAGGGAACATCTGACTGATAGGGTGGATGTCTAACATAGATGATAGTGGGTCCACATATTCCATAGTACCTTTTCCCACATTTTCCATCCACGACTAAAATCGTCATTTAAGCAGTCCAAATTGCCACATTTATATTGATAGTTGTCATATTGACACAGCCCCTTCATTGCTCACCACCAGTGTCAGGGGTGTCATGGGCTGGGCGTGCACCCAATGTTAACCTGAGCTCAGCCCGACATGGCCCGGTTACAAATGTAGGTTTGGGTATATTTTTTTTAGCCTGATTAATAAATGGGCCAGGTGCGGGTATACCCTAATCCATACTTGAATCCCACCTACACCCAATTATATATAAATAAATAAATAATAAATAATATATGTATACATATTTCATCATAAAAAATAGTGGGTCATCTAGATCCAACCTTTTTTATTTCTATTTTTACACATGCACACACATGCTCACACTAGTGGAATTTCACCACGTATGGGTACTCGAACCCTTGACCAGGTGTTGAAACTCCTTAGAGGTGTTAAACAGCCTCGACATTTGGCCCACTAGAGGTGTTAAACAGCCTGTGGTACAATGGGACTATTGGGATGTTTCCCACTTTTAACCATCCAACAAATGCTCAACAATTTGGTAAACGATTAACCAAACAAGTTTATTTTCTGTTCATTCTACATCTAATAGAGATTCTTTATCTAGACAGTTACTGTTTTAATGACTTGCATATAAAGTATGTAATTTCATTGAAATAGTTTTAATCTTTTAATCATAAGATGGATAAGAAACAACATAAAAAGGGTTTTTTTTCATGTTCTAAAATATAATCCTTTTGAATTAATGGTGTTGTCAAGCTTGGCCTTGGCCTTATAAAAAAAAACCCAAAATAGCAAGCCATCTTACTATATATATATATATATATATATATATATATATATATATATATATATAAAAGAAAAATCAGTTTTTATTCATGTTCTAAAATATAATCCTTTTGAATTAATGGTGTGTATGTGTGTGTCTTTGTTTTCTTTTTTTAATCTTAAATCATAAATTAATACTCACTACTATAAAGAGCACGAGTATGAGTGCCATTTCAAGCCGGACATAGATATAAACGCAATACTCATTAGTGAGCATTGCTACTCCCCAAACCCAGACCCTCGACACTTGTAACAATTTTAAGTCCTTTTAATAAGGCCTAAACCAGCTTATGTCAAGCTTGGCCTTGGCCTTATAGCCCAAGAGCTATATTTGGGCTTCACTAACAAGCCATTAGACTTTGTTAGTGAAGTCTAAGTCAAGCTCATGGGCTATGCCTAGCTCGCCTTCCAAGGTTGGTTTGGACTCAATGGGCAATGTTTCTCATTGGGGTCAAGTCCTCTTTACACAAGGTTTGGGCTGATTATTAAACTTCTGGGTTGGATCTGGGCTTAAGCTTTAGGCCCAATAATTAAATGGCTTTGCATGGCTCAAAGGTTAGATGGGCGTTTAGGGTGATGTTCATTCCATCGATTGGTGCGTCAGTCATGTTGGGAAGTGATTGCGTACTCAGTAAACTCCGTGGGGTCCACCGTGATTTATGTATTTTATCCACTCCATGCATCCATTTTACTGGATAATTTTGAGGCTTGAGCCCAAAAACGAAGCATATCAAAAGCTCAAGTGGAATGCACCACAGGAAGCAGTGTGAATTGAACTTCTATGGTTGAAAATTTCTCGAGGGCTATAGAAGTTTTGGATCGAGCTGATATTTGTATTTCCAATTCATCCATGTCTTTGTGATCTTATGAACAGGTTGAATAGTGGGAAATCATTATTTGCACTATTTCCTATGGTGTGGTCTACTTGAGCTTTAAATATACTTCAAGTTTGTATCCCTAAAATGACCTGTAATTGTAAAAACATATGGACAGCGTGGATAAAATACATACATTTGCGGTGAAAAATAAAATAAAATAAACAGAAAGAGAGCCTAGTACATGAGATTTTTGTGAGATGAACCTATGACTGGATCCATGCCTCGTGGTCAGCTTGAATGCTGCTTGCGGCGGATGTTTGATGTTTTCCCATTGTAAAGGCCTGAACTTCTTTTTTCTGCTCACACCATAAGCTAGAAAATCATTACAAGATAATGTACCTGTAAATGATTTTTTTTAATGATCTTTACCAAATTGGACTCCACAAATCTCTAGAAGAGATGAATTTCAAGCTTTTTTTTTTTGCCCAATGTTATTGGCTTATTGTTACCTCTTGGGTTATTTGAAACAGTTTATTGTTTGTGTTCCTCTAGCCACATGTTTTTTATATTGCTGCTACTGCTTTAAAAAGTTTTTTTTTTTTTTTTTTTTTTTTTTGTGTTTTTCATTAAGAAAAGAAAAGAAAAGAAAAGAAAAGAAAAAAGATAACTGTGAAGATCACTTATTGCATTTTCGGCCAATTATTCTACCATCTTTGTCAAGTATTTTCTTTCTCACTATTCCCTTTAATGCTTGTTGAATGATTTTTCAACTAATATGTTTTCTTTTTTTAAGAGCTGAGATTTTCTTTTTATATAGGTGAGATATTGAGCACTGCTAATATGATATAGGATTTTCTTTTTTCTTTTTTCTTGTTAAGAAAAGAAATATTCTAGTTCAATATAAGAATCTTTCCATTATCCTCAACACCTATCCATTGACTTTTCTTCTAGATGCTCTCAATTATTTATTTATTTATTTTTTTGTGATGGTATGAGCAAGTGTTTTTTTTTTTTTTTTTTTTTTTTTTTTTTTTTACCATTGGTTAAAACCATGCATGATTTAATTTGGAGCTAAGAAGCCACTTAAAGGACCTGTGTGAGAGTTTTTGAAAACACAATGGAAAATATTTTTTAAAATGTTTAAGTTAATTGATTAAGCCTTATAGATCACCATTCAAATATTATCAACTTAGTATAATTACCTAAAAATATATATTTTACACATAACCCTACCTTTCTATTATCATTCTCAAATACCATTTGATATTACCAATCCCATACCTTGGAAGTAGGGAGTTTTATCACGAATCTATCTTATATCAGAAAAGAAGGAAAACAACTTACAAGCAAAACCCTAAAGTAGGGCTATGACCATTTATAAAAAGACGCATGCACAGTGGGCCACACATGTGGTAGTGTGGACATGTTGCACAACATGCCAACAACGTAGTGAACCGAGATCCAATCTCAAGTCTCACCTACAAACGATAAACAAGAAGAAATATAAATTAGAAACAGATCAATGCAATCCAAACAAACTACAAGACAAGATATACGTGGAAAAACCCCAAACTAGGGTAAAAAAAAAAAAACCACGGATACAAACTTCCACTATAAAGAATAATGAAGATTACAAGGCAATATACTAACCTCTCCCTTGGAAATACAGAGAAAACCCTTTGCCCACACCTTAGAATAACACCCCAATATTCACCTTAACCCTAGAATAGCCCTAGGGACACCTATTTATAGTTTAGGCAACTTCCCTTTCGCACCCTTGCGAAATGCAACTCAAAAATCTGCAGTCCGCATCAAATTTGGAAACGAATCTGCGTAACCACGACCGGTTGAGCAAACTGCACGACCGGTCGAGAGGACCCCACGACCGGTCGTGACCCTGTCACGACCGATCGAGCACCTCTGAACTTAAAATTGATGTTCGCTGGACTTTGAGTCGAGCTAGTCCACGACTGGTTACGACCGGTCGAGTGGGCTCTATGACCGGTTGAGCAGAGGCCACGACCGATCGTGCGCGGCCCCAGATGTGGCTCCACTTCTCAACAATCTACCACTTGGAGACACATCGCCATAAACCTTTGTCTTCTTCATCCAGAGTGCACCACCTCCCCGTCTTCAAGCCTGAAGACCAATCAAAGCTGAACAGAGCTTCAGTTTCTCCCGTGTGACCGCCTTGGTCAGCATATCCACAGGATTCTCACTTGTATGAATCTTCTTTAGAGCAATCGATCCATCTTCCAGTAACGAACGTATGAAGTGATATCTGATGACAATATACTTGGTCCTTAAATAAAATGCTAAATTCATAGCCAAGTGTATTGCACTCTGACTGTCACTGTACAGCTTGCAATCTACTTGCTTCTTACCCAACTCCTCCATAAAACCTTGCATCCACACCATCTCCTTGCACGCTTCTATAGCCACAACATATTCTGCTTTCGTCGTACTGATAGATACTATCTTCTGTAACTGAGAGACCCAACTAACTACAACACTACCTAGAGTAAAGACATAACCTGTAGTGCTTCTTCTGCTGTCGATATCTCCTGCCAAATCTGAATCCACGTAGCCTTGTAGCTTGATTTTCGATCCACCATAACACAGCTCTACATCCTTAGTACATACCAGGTATCTAAGGATCCACTTCACAGCTTCCCAATGTCCCTTCGTGGGGTTATTCATGAACCTGCTAACAACTCCCACTGCTTGAGCAATGTCTGGCCTCGTGCTCACCATAGCATACATGAGACTCCCAATAGCGGACGCGTATGGGACTTTAGCCATGTAGTCTCATTCCTCCTGCGTCTTTGCACCTTACTCCTTATATAGCTTGAAGTGGTTGGCTAATGGAGTGCTAACTGGCTTAGCACCTCCCATATTGAATCGATCAAGTACCCTGGCTATGTACTCTGCCTGTGACAAAACCAGTTTCTCATTTTCCCTGTCATGCTTTATCCTCATACCTAGGATTTGTTTTGTAGCTCTTAAATCCTTCATGACAAATTCTCTAGACCTGTCTTTTGATATCTGAGATGTCCTTCATGCTTGAACTGGCCACAAGCATGTCATCAACGTACAGAAGAAGGATAATGTATGACGTATCAAACTTCTTCAAATAGCAACAGTGGTCAGCATGACATCTCCTGTAACCGTTTCCCGACATGAAACTGTCGAACTTCTTATACCACTGCCTCGGGGCCTGCTTCAGGCCATATAGACTCTTCTTCAGTCTGCACACCTTGTTCTCCTTTTTTGGTGCCATGTATCCTGTCGGCTGATGCATATATATCTCTTCTTCAAGGTCCCCATGAAGAAAGACTGTTTTAACATCTAGCTACTCTAGATTAAGTCCTCTGTAGCCACTATACTCGAGACCATGCGAATCGTAGACATTTTTACCATAGGTGAAAATATTTTAGTGAAATCGATACCTGCCTTTAGTTGAAATCCTTTCACAACCAATCCAGCCTTGAACCATCGTGCTCCTCCTTTAGTCTGTAAACTCACTTGTTATGAAGAGCTTTCTTACCCTTAGGTAGAGTGACTTGCTCTCATGTACGATTAGACTCAAGAGAGTCCATCTTATTATCCATGGCCTGCTCCCATTTAACCTGTGTATTTGACTGTAATGCCTCTTCAAAACACTTTGGTTCACCATTATCTGTCAGTAGTAAATAATGTAAGGAGGGTGAGTATCGGACCGTGGGTCTTCTCTCCCGAGTAGACCTCCTCACAACTGGTGTATGCGGCTCTACCTCATAATGCTCCTGTGCATGATCATCATGTGGCGCTGTAACACCCGTGTCCGGTAACTCATCCAACTCTACGAATTCCTTTTTCTCAGCCTTATTTTCCTTCACACTGTCCTTATGCATCACTTTTTCATTGAAGACTACATCCTTGCTTCTGATGATTTTTCTGTTTTCTGTATTCCAAAACCTGTAGCCAAAATCATGCTGCCTGTAGCCTATAAACGTGCACCTCACGGACTTCGCATTTAGTTTGTTTCTGTGCTCTACATTAATGTGAACATATGAAGTGTAACCGAACACTCTGAGATGTGTAAGGTTCACTTCTTTCCCAGTCCACATTTCTTCTGGTAGCCCACCATCCAATGGTGCTGAGGGACTTCTATTGATGAGATATGCGGCAGTATTCACAGCATCTGCCCAAAAAGTCTTGGGCAACCCTGTATGTAACCTCATGCTCCTGGCGCCCCAAGGATAGTCCTGTTAATGCGCTCAACCACACCATTCTGCTGTGGTGTCTCTGGAATCATTTTTTGATGTTTGATTCCATTTGCTGCACAATACTCATCAAATCTCTTATCACAGTACTCTCCCCCATTATCAGATCTGAGACATTTTATTGTTTTACTTGTCTCGTTTTCTACCATAACTTTTCACTTCTTAAATACATCAAATACATCAGATTTATGTTTTAATAAATAGACCCACAGTTTTCTACTAGCATCATCAATAAAGGAAACAAAATAACGTGAGCCACCAAGAGATAATACCTGTGCCGGTCCCCACACATCAGTGTGTACAAGCTCCAACAGATGCTTCTTTGGAGCGCGTCTCGTCTTCTTGAAACTTATCCTCTTCTGCTTACCATACACGCAGTCCTCGCAGAATTCTAAGTCAATAGACTTTAGTCTTGGTAGCTTCCCTTTTGACAATAACACTTTCATCCCTTTGTCACTCATATGTCCCAACCTCTTATGCCGTAACTGCCCATTCACTCCAGTTGATTTAACTGCGAGTGAACTATACGATCCTGAAGTCAAGTACAAGATACCTTCTTTTTTTGCTTCGAGATATCACCAATGCACCTTTTATGATCTTCCAGGAATCACTAGTAAATGTCGTCATATAACCGGTATCGACTAACTGCCCCACTGAGATCAAGTTATGTTTCAAACTCGGTACATGTTTGACATCCTTCAATTTCAAAACCGTTTCGTCTTTCTGATTGACATGAACGTCTCCCTTTCCAACAATACTGCACGGCTCATCATGACTCAGGTAGATTCTCCCAAAGTCACCTAACACATAATCACGCAGAACTTCCTTACATGAAGTGACATGAAACGAAACACCTGAGTCTATAACTCAAGACTCATTCCTCACATCAAGAGACAAGATCAACGCCTATGTGTCACTCTCCTCAGATAGATTCACTGAGTTCTTCACGCTTTGAGAGCTTCCTTCTTATTTCTTGAGTGCCCTGCAATCACGTTCATATACCCCTTCTTACCGCAATGCCAACACCCGTCGTTTTCTTTCAGTCCCTTGGACTTCTTCCTCGATTTAGAACGTCCGTGTTTATTGCTTCATTTGTTCAGCGATTTTCCTCTTCCTTCAATGTTTAGAGCAATCCCTGAATTCCCTGAAACTCCTGATGCCTTTCTTCTAGATTCTTCGCTGAGAATTAGACCGGCCACATCATTCAAATTTCAGCCTTATCGACCCTGAAGAATTGCTCACAACAATCACCAAACCATCCCAACTGTCTGGTAGACATGATAAGATCAATAACGCCCTGACCTCATCCTAAAAAATAATGCCAACAGATTCCAACTGGCTCGTGACTGTATTGAACTCGTTTAGATGTTCAGCCACGCTCCCACCATCTGACATCTTCATGTTGAATAACTGTTTCATAAGATGAACTTTGTTCGATGCAGAGGGTTTTTCATACATGGTGGCTAGCGCTTCAATTAATTCTTTTGTAGTTTTCATCTTAGATATGTCGAAGGCGACGCTCTTAGACAAAGAGTCGGATCGTTCCTAAAGCCTTCCTATCCAGTAAAAACCATTTATCATCTGTCATCTTTTCTGGTTTCTTCTTTTTTCCTCCTAGAGGAATATAGAGGTCCTTCTGATACAGATAATCCTCTATCTGCATCTTTCAGAAGGCAAAGTTTGAACAATCAAACTTCTCAATTCTAGTTTTCCCTTCTTCCGTCATCGTTCTCAATAGAACTAAACCAATAACTTTGATACCAGTTGTTGCATAGCACGCCAACGACGCAGTGAACCGAGATCCAATCTCAAGTCTCACCACAAATGATAAACAAGAAGAAATATAAATTAGAAACAGATCAATATAATCCAAACAAACCACAAAACAAGATATACGTGGAAAAATTCCAAACTAGGGTAAAAAAAAAAAAACACGGATGCAAACTTTCACTATGAAGAATAACGAAGATTACAAGGCAATATACTTACCTTTCCCTTGGAAATACAGATAAAACCCTTTGCCCACACCTTAGAATAACTCCCCAATATTCACCTTAACCCTAAAATAGCCCTAGGGATAGCTATTTATAGTTTAGGCAACTTTCCTTTCGCACCCTTGCAAAAGGTGACTCAAAAATCCGCAATCCGCATCAATTTCGGAAACGAATCTGCGTAACCATGACAGGTAGAGCAGATTGCACGATCGGTTGAGAGGACCCCACGACCGGTCATGCCAGGGCCACGACCGGTCGAGCACATCGGAAACCAAAATTGATGCTCGCTGGACTTTGAGTCGAGCCAGTTCGCGACTGGTCATGAACGGTCGAGTGGGCTCCACGACCGGTCGAGCAGGGGCCACGACCGGTCGTGCGCGGCCGCAGATGTGGCTCCACTTCTCAACAGGACATAGGGGAGGGAGGAGAGAGGTCCCTCTTCTCTTCAATTTTTATTTTTATTTTTATTTTTTTTTCAAAACCAAAATAGCAAGCTATCTTGCTATATTTTATATTTTTTAAAAAAGAAAAATCAGTTTTTCTTCATGTTATAATCCTTTTGAATTAATGGTGTGTATGTGTGTCTTTGTTTTCTTTTTTTAATCTTAAATCATAAATGAATACTCACTACTATAAAGAGCACGAGTATGAGTGCCATTTCAAGCCGGACACAGATATAAATGCAATACTCATTAGTGAGCATCGCTACTCGCCAAATCCAGACCCTTGACACTTGTCACAATTTTAAGTCCTTTTAATAAGGCCCAAACCAGCTTATGTCAAGCTTGGCCTTGGCCTTATAGCCCAAGAGCTATATTTGGGCTTCACTAACAACCCATTAGACCTTGTTAATGAAGTCTAAGTCAAACTCATGGGCTATGCCTAGCTTCCCTTCCGAGGATGGTTTGGGCCCAATGGGCAATGTTGCTCATTGTGGTCAAGTCCTCTTTACCCAAGGTTTGGGCTGATCATTAAACTTATGGGTTGGATCTGGGCTTATACTTTAGGTTCAATAATTAAATGGCTCCGCATACCTAACAAGTGGGCTTACACCAACCCAACTTATTTAATGTTTGTGACGGTCCGGTGAGTTAGCTCTAGGGCTGGACTGGGTCCAATCAAAGCTCCTTAGTTTGTAGGACCCATCATCTGGGCGGGCCCGGGCATAGCTGGTATTAGGCTGTAGACCGAAGCCTAGGGCTAAACTACTAGTCTGTTTGTTAACAAGCTGGGCTCCAGCTATGCCTAAGAGCTCCGCAACCTGGCCCAGACGGCCCATTTAAGGTTTCAAGTGCATCTTTTGTCATATTTCATGCATGATCAAGAACACTTGATAAAAACCCAACACGAATTGTGTGGCTTGGCTTGGGTTAGACTCAAGGCTAGGCCCGGGCCTGTTTCGTTCGGCCAGTCCCGAGCCTAGGCAAAGCTTGGGCCCATACCCAGACCCGTAAACAGCCTTATTTGGAAGGCATCTTTCAGTAACTTAAGCCATTGGTCTAGTATGCCAATGAAACTATAAAGATGGGCTTACCATGTTCCATCAATAGCACCTAACCTATGCCGATTTCGGCAAACCGTGCTCCACCCCGGTGAACTCATGCGGTTCCGAGGTGGAGTTATTTGGTACTCTGGCTGCATATGATGCTTGATATGCATTCCCTTAGAAATAGTACACGTGGCACATAAACCCAAATTAAAATGACAATTATACAACCCAATATCATTAAGCTACATTATAAAAATCAACCTGCTTGATTCATTGGCACATTTCAAAATACGACCGTTGCATATTATCATTTCTAACCATCCAATAAATATCTGTCTACCAAACTTAGATTTCGATAACCAAATAAAAGTAAATTTTCAGTTCACGATACATCTAAAATGGTCCCCAGAATTTGTATGGTCTAGTTTAAATTATTAAAAGCCACGTAAACAAATTCTTATTAATTTCTAACTGCCTGCATATCATCCATCACACTCTAGAATATTTGTAAAAATAAAAGAAAAAAAAAAAAAATCATGAAACAATGGAAGCCACCTTGGGCACATCAACAGGGAAGTTATCAATCTCATCAATCCACGGATTCTTCTCCTTGGCAGGATCAACGGTCCTCATAGCCTGCCAAACTGCACTATTGCACTTGAACCCGGACCCGAATGCAATCTGCCAGACCCGATCACCTCTCTTGACTCTGCCCTTACTCTCAGTGTAGGAAAGTTCATACCACAACGAACTACTAGAAGTATTACCAAACCTATATAATGTCATCCTGGAAGGTTCCATATGCCACTCTTTCAAATCCAAGTTCTTCTCCAGCTCATCAAGCACTGCCCGTCCACCTGCATGGATACAGAAATGCTCGAATGCCATCTTAAAATCTGGAATGTACGGTTTGATTTTCATCTTGAGTAGTTTCCTGGCCACCAACGTCGCGAAAAACAGGAGTTGTTCGGACATCGGTAGAACTAATGGGCCCAATGTGGTGATGTTGGTCTTGAGAGCTTCTCCTGCAACTGCCATCAGGTCTTTTGATAGGGCTACGCCAACCCTACTAGTGTCATCTTCTTCTTGGCGTACACATTTGAATGCTTGGTCTTCAGCGCCTTTGTGGGTTCGGACGGTGTGGATTAGTTGGTACTTGGACCGGCTTCGATCGGACCGTCGGTTTGAGAGGAGGATTGCTGCGCCGCCCATCCGGAAGAGGCAGTTGGAGACGAGCATTGAACGGTTGTTACCGACGTACCAGTTCAGTGTGATGTTTTCCATGCTTACTACCAGTGCGTAGGAGTTGGGGTGCACCTGCATGTTTTTATTTTGATTGATTCAGTACGCACAGCGCGCACAGAGAGAGAGAGAGAGAGAGAGAGAGAGAGAGAGAGAGCGAGAGAGAGAGATGAGAGAGACGAGATGAGAGAGAGAGCGAGAGAGAGATAGAGAGCGAGAGAGAGAGAGAGAGAGAGAGAGAGAGAGAGAGAGAGAGAGAGAGAGAGAGTTGGTGCGCACGTTATCTCCCCACCGTTTATTTACAAAGTTGGAACTTTGAAAAAGTCCATCTCTGCCTCGGTGGATCCCTGGGTCCAACTTACACTGTTTTGTTAGGATTCACGCTGATTGTGAGGCCCGCTGTGATGTAGCCGTCCATTCGTTTTGATGGCTCATTTTAGTGTAAGAAAACGAAAATGAAGCTAATCCAAATCTTAGGTGGACCACACCACAAGAAATAGTGGTGATTGAATACCCTCCGTTAAAAACTTATTGGGGGTCATCCAACCTTCTGGTTAGGTCACAAAGATCTGGACCACACAAAAATAAGCTTGATCCAAACTTTTGTGACTCATCAAGGTTTTAATGGTCAATCACTACTGTTTTCTATGATGAGGTCCACTTAAGATTTAGATCTGCTTTGTTTTTTTGTATCACCGAGTAAAAGGATATGTCAAAACGAATGGACAGAATCGATTTAAGAAATATAAATCAAGGTGAGCCCCATAGTCAAGGATCCACCGAACTTGGTGGATCCCACCGAAGCCACCTGTCATTTTTCGATGGGACAGTTATCCGCGCACCAACTCTCGGTGCAAACAAATATCTACCTAAGGATAGATAGATGATCGGTACACGCGGAGTACCGTAAGTTGTAGTATTCCTTGTTGGATTACGAACTTAGACCGTCCAATCAGTGGATCCGTACAGATAATCGGGTCCACCACACATTCCAAGGACTGCCATGAAGAAAATCATACCCATGGAATGATACAATCCAACCATCAGTTGGATTTCATTTTTGCAGCCATATTCTTTCCATATCATTAGAATCATATTATTATACAAATGATTCTTAGAACCATGAGTGATCCATGATGGACCACAACAAATTGACCGTCCGTTTTATGTAAACTTCTTGACCGTCCATTTTGTAGGCTTATGATTGGAGGGTTAGAATCATTCGATTTGTGTGGCTTTTGTACGGTGGCAAATGAAATATATGTTGGACCTAATTGACGGTCCAGATCGATCAATTGAACTGCCCAAATCCCCCGATGAAGCTTGGAGAACAGTAACTTCTCTTACTTCAGCCATTACGTATGCGCGAGAGTGACGTAGGAGTGGCAAAACGGGAATTTTGGTAATGAAAAGGACTTTGATACTCTGGGGAGTGTGATGAATGATACTCAGGCACTTAGAAATCACATATGTGGGATATAATTAATTCAAATTAATATTTCCGAATTATGGACCCAGTTTACATGAACAATTAATATATAAACAATTACGCTTATATGAATATTTGACCATCAGATCGTGGATATTTAAAAATGAAAAATAAAAATAAAATCCAATGGTCTTATTTCAACAAACATATGTCCATGTATCAAAAGCTAGTTTTGTTTCTTAAATCTACCTAGCTTTGGAACCGTGCCTTGGAGACAGTGGATTCCACAGTTTAGACGGTTTACTTTAATTTCTTTTATGACAAGTTTACAGGTTCTGAATGCCTGCATATCAAGGGTCATAAGGAGCCGAGTATCATGTAACTCATGCGGGATTGGTTTTTTGAGGAAAAAATTAGCAGTGTGGACGAGTCTGCCTTTTTTTTCTTTTCACCGCCCGATAACTTATTCGACCCCAGTGAAAAAGGAAGGGTAATTTTATCTTTCTGAATTCATCCACAAATAAATAGAGGTCTATTTCGGTGATTCAAAAGATGAATAGTACGTCGGGTCTATACGACTCAAAATCCCTTTTTTGAGTTTGGGAGTGGACCATGTGCCCCCCGGCTTCACCCAAAACGGTGCGGGACATCAGTACCATTGAAATGGTAGGACCCACCATGAAGATCACCTGGGATAAAAATCTGGCCAGTCCTGTCCGATCATCATGTGGACCATAGGAAAGATGTCACTGTACCACATGTCGTGGTACAGTTGCTTGTATGTGATCAATTCTCTTTCTTTTATATGTAATCAAAGGACGCACGAGATCTGTCCACGAAACCAATAAATTAAAAAAAAAAAAAAAACCGTGATAGGCCACGTCTGGTGATGCTACTTAGTCATTTGGCCGTTCATCGTTAGAGCACCTTCAGTAAGATTTATTAACTTGTGGTTCAAGTTGCTGATGCGAGCTGCAGCTCGGGTGGGCCCCACCGTGACGTTTATGTGTGGTCCACTTGAGATTCGTATTAATCGTATATGGTCCCAAAAAGGAGTTGACAAAACGTAAGGACGGCATGTATATACAAGGCATACATCAAGAGGGCCTCTTGATGTATGCCTTGTATATCCACGCCATCCATACGTTTTGCCAAGAGAATTTTAGGCCATGGACCCAAAATGAGACGGATACAAATCTCAAATGGACCACACATATGCAATAATATCACAACTCTTCGTACCATACCATCTCTCCCGCCAAAATGCAACTTGTTTGCTAAATCGGTACCATGAAAACCATATGCCCCACAACGAAGGACACCCACATCGAAAATCAGGCTGATTGGCTCCCAAGGTGGACCACACCTGTAGGTAAATAGACATTCAATTGTCCTTAGATCCCAAACCTATAAGCAGACCAACCTGATTTTTCCATCAGGCGATCTTCGCCGTTGATCCTACCGTTTTCATGGTATTAACGTCCAACACAATTGTCATCCATTTGGTTGCACTAAAGATCATGAAATTTCACAATATTAAAATATCATGATTTTTGGTGCAACCAAACGCCAGTAAATAAGATGAAAGAAGACCAACCTGCAGGAGCTTCTTGGCAAGGTCTATGGAAATGATCCCAGCACTACAACCCATACCACCAAGGCTGTAGCTTTTAACATTCTCCCTCATCTTGTAGTGATTCACAATCATAGCTGAAAGAGATGGTGTAGGATTGAAGAGACTACAATTCACCACCACTATCCCTATATCCTTAGCCTTCACTCCCGTCTTCGCCAGCAGCTGATCGACGGCTCCAAACATAACCATCTCCGCCTCCTTCCGTGCCTCTGCCATCGATGGGTTTGGCGGAATCTTCAAGACGGCCTCCGGCAAGTATGTCATTTGGCCTAATCCCGACCTCTCAAGGATCTTTCTCTGGAACGCCAAGTTCTCCTCCGTGAAAGTTCCGGTGCTCGACGAGCAATTCATGAACCTTTCGCGCGTGCATATTCGGGCCTCCTCGGGCTTGTACAAAGCGAAGTCGAGTAAGTAGACGGACCGCGGGCGGAGCATGAAGTAAAGGGTTGCCATGAAGACGAGTAAGCTCGAGCAGAGAATGGTTGTGATGAGGTTGCACCGGAGGTGGTCCCATAGCTCTTCAAAGTTGCCGATGGTGAAGGTGGAGAGGTGAGCTGATAATGCGATGAGTAGAGGAGTGAAGATGAGGTATACTGCATTGGAGATCAGGTAATGATACCCGAGCTTCACGTACTTGAGCTTCACTGAGTTTCTTTTATCTGTCATTATTAAAGAGGGGAATATGTAGACACCTCACACTGAAGAACTATTGATAGCCTTGCTTTTATCTAAAAAGAGATAAGAGAAGGCCAAATGGCTGCATGAATTAATAAGCCTAATAAAAAACTCCCTGAATCACGATTTTTGGAGATGGGGATTTTAATTTAAGAGCTAGCTTGAATTCCTATGACTGAAAAGAAGGATAAAGGGGAAAATGATGGGAGTAGAGGAGATTTGGGGTTTTCTTTCTTGGGTTTGGAGAGCTGTTGAGGAAAAGGAAAACCAAATGCTAAAAAAGGCTACTTGTTCGGGTTTAGAGCTGAAAAGGAGAAGTTGGTTGGGATGAAAAGGCCTGAAGAAGAAATGGAAAGAGAATGACTTGGAATGGAGAAGAAAGCGAGGAGAGATGGTAAAGGAAAGGAGGAAGAATGGCTGAGATAGGGAGGAGAGGTGAATGAATTTAAAGGGCATGAGAGAGAGAGATGCAACTACCCCAACGAACTTTTATCGAAGGTAGTCTCGTAAGCATTGAATTCGCCAGCCCGAGAAATAGCTCTTTGCGATTCTTAAATTATTGGACCCCCTTCTTTAGAAAATTCACAGAAATACTTTCTCACCGACCATTACGTGCCCATGCAAGAAAGGGATCCTGGGATACTCTTAACTTGACATGATTGGCCCTACTAAAGTCTTAATAAATAGAGAAAATTTATATATATATATATATATAATATATATATATATATATATATATATATATATATATATATAAACACTTTGATTTAATGGCAGAGTGCTATGATGATATACAGACACTTAGGGGTCCTTTGGCACCGTGGATTTGGAGGGATTTCAAATCCGGCCCCTTATATGTTTGATACTCTATAGTGGGAGGTTTCAAATCCCAGGAATTTCAAATCCCCTCACAAAGGAGTTTGATATCATCTAAAATTCACAGAAATACTTTCTACTCATAAAGGAATTTCAAACCCCTCACAGAGGAGTTTGATACTTTATAGTGGGAGGTTTCAAAGTGGAAGCTAGGATTACATATAAAATTCTTCCAAGAGCCACATGTGTTTCACTAAGCTACTAATTTATTAGGCACATAACCCACCGATGATATCCCAAACAATTAGATTATCACATGCATCACTAAAGTTACTTTAATAGGATGATTTGTACCGTCCAAACATTGTCCATGTAAATCAACTGTTAAAAATTGTTCGTTAATCACTTGGATGCAATCCTATGCTTGTGGGCCATATGAGATTTGAATTTTTATCATTTTCGGCCAAAGTATATATTTCAACGGGCTTATTACAACCATCGTGTCAAACATTACATACGAACACTAATTAGGGATATTATAGTTAATTTTATAATGAAATTCAAACCCCTATAAATATACTATGCATGGCTACTTTGGATCAAAGGGGATTCTGAATCCAGGGTACCAAATACATCCAGAGTATTTCAAATCTAGGGGATTCTAATCCAAGGTATTTCAAATCTATGGTGTTAAACGAGGCCTTAGGAATTGTAGAAGAGGCATACAAAGAAAAATCAAATTAAATTGTCCAAATCATGGGTCCTAAATTTAAATGTATCATGAATTAAAAATTCTTGTTCTTTGATTATTGGATTGGTGGACATTTACTGGATCGTTATAAATGAAACATGTTCCCACCGCTCAAACTACATTTAATGGATTGTTATAAATGATACAAGTGCCCACCACTCAACTTTTATGATTTTTCAAATCCCCTATAAATACCCATAAATAAGTCATTGTTACTCCAAGGTATGTTTGGAAATGAGTGAGTATTTCCACCTCGAAAACTAGTTAAAAAAGGGTTGACTTAATTTTATGGGTCCCACTGTGATATATATGTGACTTATTCACGCTGTCCATCTAGTTTTCCAGAACAATTTAGGGCATGAGTCAAAAAATATGTATTTGTCTCATTTTTAGGTTCATGCCCTAAAATTAACTAGTAGAATGGATAGAGGGTGTGTGTAAGCCACATACATTACAATGGGCCTCATATTGTTTTCTCACCCTTGCTCAATTTTAGCATGAGACTACTTTCAAATAGCAAGCTGTCAATCATTTGCATTGAAAATGTTGGATTTATGTAGGTAAATAATTATTACTCATCTACAAGGATTTAGAAAGGTAAATTAAAAAAAAAAAAAACAAGCAGACCCTTAAGGGAAGTGGATTGCATGGTGATCCAAATACTAGGAAAAAAACGCCCTTTTTTGCGTTACCGTTTGTTCAAACCTTTGAAATATCATAAAACTTTCAGTTCTTTATTCTCTCTCGAAATTAACGAAACCCAAAAACGGTTTGCTCATAACCCACTAGCCATAGGATTGAGACGATAACATAAAGATATAATCTTAGGCCCTTGAAATTTTTTAGGATAATCGTTTGACCATAGGCATAGTGAAAGATTTATTAATTACTAATTTGGACATTAATTAAGATGAAAACTCTCTTTAACCAAGACTCGAGTGACAATCTTATAAATAGGAGATTTGAACTTTTCAATGACGTGTGATATTCCCTAAACATGTAGGATGATTAGATCACAGAATTACAGAACCATACAATTGCGAGACATTCACGGTTTAACCCAATTCTCAATCCTGTGCGACTACCAATGGACTCACTGTTTTGACTGTGCAGAAGACCAAGATCCACCAAGACTAGGAATGAATATAATGGGCTATCTGCCCTGGTCAGGCGGACAATCAAGGTATCAAATTTGAGCTTACCACAACATTTTTTTTTTCCATATTAGCCCGATCGTGAAGAACAAAATTAACCACCCCTAGTTAAACTACGTTGGTAGTGTGATTTTGACATTTGTTCTCAAATCTCGACGGTAAAAGCTTTAAGGGGGGTAGACTATAATAAGCAAGGCTAGTGTAGTTAGTATACACCCTACCATGCATATAAACCTAAAATCAATAAAACTTAGGCAAAAATGATGATAATATCTTTATTTATTACCCTAAGTAATTTCGGGGACGAAATTATTTTTAAGGGGGTAGATTGTAACGTCCTGAATTTTCACTATTTTTGGATTTCCAAAAACCCTTGAAAATCTTCGATATGACTAGCCTACGCTGTTGCTTATTGGCTCTTGACACTCGAAGTGAGCCTATACACGGGTAGTACTAGTAAAGGACTGTACAAATCTGATCAATCAACCGTAGGAAACCAATGAATCCGCTCAATCACTTAAACATCGAGCTTAGCCTCAGGATTTGTTCACGTAGGGTCCAAATCTAGCCGACCTATCACTGACTAATCGAGACAACCGTAACTAAATAAAGATATATCCAAAGCCGAGACAAGTAGGGGTCAAATCTTAATTAACAAACTAAATCAATCCAGTTACTCCTTTAGCCTAAAAAACCAACGGTTTAGGATTATTAAGACCGAATCGCTATTTCCACTAATTATAAATAGGCCACACTATAAACATAGTTAATCTAAACCCTAATGATTACGCACATGAAATCTTGATACCTAATTCATTCTAGAAATGTCCCGATTTTTTGAACAAGCTTTAAACCGATCATTAGTGAGCCACTAGTTCTAAAACTATAGAATAATGTCCATCTCGTTGAGCTTAATGTCCATCGTGGGTGGAGAATCAAGATAGTACCCAGAACTAAGCAACTTGGGCCAGATGCCGAGTGCTTAAAATGCGCAAATACCCTAGTTGAAGCCTGAAACTTAAGTGAAATAGACTTTCCGCTCTTTCGCGAAGTTGTGGCTTTCCGACCGTTAGATCGCAACCAAACTCGAGGTATGAGTTAAGGATATTTTCCTGCTCATATTCGTATAGTCGCGGCTCCGATCAATCACCGACGACCATCCATCGTAAGTGGGCCCCCATGGTTGATCGAAGAGTCCGATTGCCGCTCGATTCTGCCAAACTATAGATCCTATAATGAGGCACCTTTCCCCTGACGTGGATGAGACAGTGGGCCCCTTTAAATGCCCTATAAGTGGGAAACAACCTCCCTTAGGGTTAGTATTGAGGCCATTTGTGTAACATCTGGCACTATATAAAGCCCTCATTTGGGCACCCCCTCTCCTCATACGAATTTACATTTTTCAAAGAAGAGAAAGAGAATGAAAAAGAGAAAGAAGAAGAGAAGAAGAGTGAGAGTAAGAGTGGGGAGGCTTTAGTGCCTCCCTTCATCGGTTTTCTCCAATCAAAGCCTTAACATCGATCATTTTCCTCCACCGAATCCACCCCATTTGCGATTAGGAGGTAAGAAACAAACCTACTTCCCAACCAAGGTTTTTGTAAGATGAATTGCATAGATCTCACGTATTTCTTGGAATTTGTATATGAATTTATGATTTTTCTTAAATCCCTAACCCTATGAGCGCAGTGAGTCTAACGGATTGTCATAAGGTGCAGACCATTATCTCTAGGTTATCATTTATCGACCTTTGAGGGTCTCAGTTACTGATTAGATGCTTATAGATGAATTTGTACATGCTAATATGTAAATGTTTTGATTTGTCTATAATATATGCTATTTGTTGGATATGGATGCTCACGTGTTTGATGAAATGATTGAATGGTGGAATGTATTGTTTTTTCGATGCTCATGTGCTTAATTTAATACTCAAGTGATTGTATTACTTTATGCATGCTCACATGTTTAATTTGATGCCTTAGTGAACATAGTATCCTATGTATGCTTACATGTTCGATGAAATGCCAATGTGGTTGTGTCATTGAATCTATATTGATGGCATGACGAATTGCTAAGTTTGTAGTGATGCTTAGGTCGCTTACAATGTTAGGTCAGTCAGTAAATCGCCCAAACCAAGGGGTGGCAACTCTAGTCTTGTTCGATCTACCCAGGTTGAACACAGACGACCAACAGTAGCTGGACTACACGGGCTGCTTACACCCAATGCCGGTTGTGTCGTGGTTCTCCCACGTCAATCAAATTAGTCCATTAGCTGACTGATCATGTATGTTGACAATGTATGACACGACTAAATGGAATCTAGGATACCCCGTTCCCAATGGATGTGTTCATTCATAACCGTTAGTAAGATACGATCCCATTAAGACTCACGAGCCGGGCATGATGGTATGTGACACCGTGTCCAAGCTGTCGGCTTATGCTGGGGTGACAAGCCTCCCTATAGTGACCAGTGAACAACTAAGACTCATGAGCCGGGCATGGTGGTATGAGACACTGTGTCCGAGCTGTTGGCCTATGCTGGGGTGACGAGCCTCCCCATAGTGACCAGTGAGTGCTGATGGAGGTGATAAATCATTGTTCGAACAGCCCCCATCAAATTACCGGGCCGAAGGTTCCGTGCCAGAGTACCGTTCGAATGACCGGGAGTGAATGAAATTGGGTGACAAGTCATTTCCTTTGTATTGATTTGGTTTAATGTGATAAACCCACACCTGTGTAACGCCCCAGACATTGTTCATCCGGGCTGTGGTTTGAGCATGGGTTGTCATTCGGGTCAATGTGTGGAATTGATCGGGCTTCGAAAATAGCGCTTCAGTCGGTCGGGGCAGCGTTTTGTGGGTTGTTACAACCTCGGAATTGAGTGACATACTCAGTTTGGGTGACGACCCATATTGGGTTGATCCTTATACATTTATGTATCATACCATACCTTTGGAATTGTTGATTTGTGAGATAAACGAGTGATACCTAAATTTGGATCAAGGGACACTGGTAAGGAGTCGCTACATGTGACAACGAGCCATTAATCCGGATAAGGACTCGTGACATAACGTCGGTATTCTAGATTCGCCAATATACTGGATGAATGGAACTTAAGAATTATTTGGCTAACATGATCATTCAATATCGTATCACATTAGTTTAGAATGTAGCGAAACAAGCGTTGAAGTCGCATGTTGAGGAAGTGTTGTCATTTACGAATCAGGTGATCGAAGTCGCGTGTGAGGGAGTGTTGTTTGGAAAGGGCATACATCATGTCATATCTGTATATGCATATTTAACAAGAGTATTTAAGAATTGTTTGATTTCTTGTTTATCATTAACTGCGCTGATTGTGACGATAGCATGTGTAATTTAGAACTAATGGAACCACTGAGTTAGCTAGTCACTCCCACCTGGGACGATGTTTTAAAATACTAACCAGACATATCATTGATGCAGGTACTAGTGAGATCTTAGACAGGTAGGCTTATATTGGCTTGTACCAACGTCGTTATGTTTTGGAGAATTAGGCATAAACTAAAAGCTTTACACTTTAACCATCTTAGGTATGTATATTGCGGCTTGTATAATCTTCATTTTGTGTGATCACCACCATTGAAATTGTATGTTTGATTGTTAGCTCTACTATTATGAATTTTTCATTATTTCCATCGTGCTTTGGATCTATTAAGTGAATTGTGTTACTCTGATTATCTATGTGCAGAATGAATATAAATCTGAATGAGGACACATGTGCATTCTTATTGGGTTAACACCCGGGAACTCGAGATCAGTGTCTCTGTACATGGGTGCTGATTTTCGGGGCATTACATAGGGAGTAGACTTGGGAACCGTAATGCCAAATGTTGGTGGATGGATCATTTGAAGATATTGTTCCACACCCTTTTATTGTAAGAGAAATATTATTATAAGAAAAATAAATAAAATCATGCAAATCTAATCCATAATATCCATTCATAGATTCACAATTAAAATTCAACAGTTATAACTCTACAAAATGCAAATATAATCGAAAACGCAAATCTAATTCAACCGATTCCACCCAACCCAATCGACCCACACTTAACCCAACCCAGCCCCAACTCGACTCAACACTCAACAGCCTTATACCAACCCAACTGACTCAACAACCCCCAACCCGTCCACCTATGACCCAACACCCAACCCAACCTTAACCTAGCTCAACCCAGCAGTGCCCAACCCGACCCAACACCCAACCCAACCCTAACCTAGCTCGACCCAGCGGTGCCCAACCTGACCCAACACCCAACCTAACCCTACTCGACCCAACACCTAACCCGACCCAACCCAATGGCCAGCTCCCACCGAACCAGACCTAGCACCCAACCCAGCCCAACCCAGCCCAGCACCCAACCAGACCTAACTGTCGCAACCCAACCCCATAATCAAATATTTAATTATATATAATATTATATAGATGTACCTTGTTGTGAGTGTTGAGAGAAAGAGAGAGGAGTTCGAGTACAACGAGTTAGGTAAGGAAGGGAAAAAGGATAAGAAAGGGACAGACGGGTAGGCTAAGGTTTTAAGTTTTATTATTTTTAAATATAATATAATATAATATAATATATATTCGAGTCGAGTTAAGCTCGAGCTTCGATCTGAGCCGAGTCAAGCTCTACTATTCTCGACATCGGCTCATTTTCAAAACGAATTGGGTCATATGAAGCTTGGCTAGCCTTGAGTCGTCATTCAAGCCAAGTCCAGCTAAGTTAAATCGAGCTAAGCTGAGCGAGCCTTTCAAGCTAGGTTGGCTCGTGTACCGCTCAAGCTACCACCCATTCCACTTCCCTTTTAGGTGGTTGGGTGCATGGGTGATGTGGTACTCTTGAATGACAAAAAAAATGGCCGTGGTTCTTAAATAAAACTAACTAAATTACGTTAGAGGTATATAAGTATACAAATTAAACAGTCCAAATCCTAATTTTAAATATCCCATGAACCAATATTAATTATACTTGTTTGCTTATTTGACTAATATTGGATTCAAAACATTTACTGGATGAATAAAAATGAAAAATATCCAATCGTACTACTTCAATAAACAAGTGCCCATGAATCACAGGACAAGATTATTCAATGAATCTGATTTTGAGGTTGTGACTCGGTCACAGGAGGTTCCGCAATTTAGATGGTTTCATTCGAGTTAGGTGTTGTTTGATAAGCTGAAAAATAAGGTCTCAAATTAATTTTAATACTAAAAACTTATAGTGCTGAATTTTAGTACTTATAAATACTAAAAAAATTTGTTTGGTAATTTGTCTGAATAAAGTCCTAATATCTTAAATTAAGTGCCTTTTTTTTTTCAAAAAAATGTTTGGTAAGTACTAATCATAAATGCAGAAAATTGACAATTTATCATATTTGCCCCTATTGTCTCAATTTCTATCTTTTGTAGAGCATGAGACAAAATATGTCATAACCATGCCACCAAATTTAACACATCGTATGCTCAATTCACATACATCTCTCAAACATAATCTTTGGGTCGATGAATCTTGTACCGTATTCATCTCTAAGTCCCACCTACCCGGTGTTAAAATTCCAGGGAGTCTACCACCCGGGTAAGATTAAGGACACAGGTCTATGTGATCTTATGAACAGGTTAGATGGCAAATAAACATCACGAAAATAGAGGGCAACATCACGAAAATAGTAAGCCCTCGGTACCTGTCGTTGCAAAAAAATGAGGAAGATCTAAATCTTAGGTGGACCACACCACAAGAAACAGTTGTGATTGAATGCCTACCATTAAAACTTCTTACGTCCCTCAATAATGTTTATTTGCCATCCAACCTGTTGATTAGGTCACACCGACCTTGATGAAGGGAAAACACAAATACCAGCTTGATCCAAAAATTTTGTGGCCCTCAAGAAGTTTTTAATGGTGGGAGTTCGATTACCACTTTTTCCTATGGTGTGGTCTACCTGAGATTTGGATCTTTTTCATTTTTGGGACCATGTCCTAGAATGATCGGGAAAAACTGATGGATGGCTTTGATATACAACACATACATCGAAGTAGGCCATGGCCAACGCAACACCACTAACATGTTACCTTAAACAGCTCATCTGCTCCCTTTTACTCGGATTGCGTACCACAGAACATGCCCTGCCTTATTGATGTGGCAAAGTTTTGTGGCCCCACTGTGATGTCTTTTAGATCCACACCGTCCATTCTTTTTTCTTGATCATTTTAGGTCATGAATCCAAAAATGAGGCAGATCTAAAGCTCAAGTGGACCACACAAAAAAAATGTAGGGATTGAATATCTACCATTTGAAAATTATTTAGGGCCACAGAAGTGTGACCTCATGAACAGATTTGAGGCAAAATAAATAGTATAGTGGGCCTTAGGAAGCTTTCAACGGTGGGCGTCATTATCCCACTGCTATATGTGGTGTGGTCCAGTTGAGCTTTGAGTTAGCCTCATTTTTTGGTTCACGCCCTAAAATGATATAGTAAAATGGATGAATGGTGTGGATATAACACATACATCATGATAGGGTGAAGAACTTTGCCACCTCTATTAATCTCATGAAGAGAGTAAAGTAGTCATTTTGAAAAAAAAAAATGTTTTAACTTGAAATTAATGGCTTACCACTTTTAGCATTAAGCATTCAGCTAAAGGAAAAACAAACTTTAATATTTTAAGTGAAAATTAGATTAAGCACTTAATATTTTAAATTTATCAAATGATTTAAATCTGGAAAAATCACTGAAAACAATCCATTTTAGTGATAAGTGCGTAAAATAAGTTTTACCAATTAGGCCCTTAGTATATGCCAGCTATGAAACTTTTCAATGTAGCAATTATTTCAAAATTTTAAGAGCCTATTTGGCAAGTAAAACTTTCCTAGTTATAATTTTGTATAATTATGAAATAACATGTTCTTAACTTAAGAAAGTACAATTCATTTTTCATGTTTTGTTGACCTTGGTGGACCTATCTAAAATCACAATTTTATTAAAATTTGAACATTCTAAAGTTAAGGAACTTAGCAAAAAGATTACAATTTAGTGGTTCTATGGGCTATCATGGTGGACAATTTAAATCAATGATTCAACTTATTCTAAGTGATATGCGTCATCCATCCCGTTGATTGCATGTCCATTCCAAAATATCACTTTAATTGAAATCACCCCTTACCATCTACAGCACTCACATGGTTGGAATAAATCCACTTAAAAATGGGGTTGGATCGAGCCTATTAGCTCTCACATCCAGCTCAGGTCAGCAGATATGGACATTTAAGTAGTTGGGTCAGGCCCTAGTTAAGCTTAATGAGACCTGACCTGCCCATATTTATTATGTATATATCAATAAATAAAACGGGTCCAGCAACTATCTCCTTTAATGGTAAATATTCACCCCTTTAGCCAATGGGTCGTTCTTGATTTTACCTTCAAACTCATCCATTGACACTTGTTCTTATAACTCCTTATACAAGAGTATATAACTAAAGAGAAATAAAAAAGCAATTTTCCATATAAATTTCCCATACTTTAGTTGATTTCTCAAAAAATTACTATTTAAAAGTTACTCAAAATAAATGCTTAACTGTTAGACATATGGTTGAAAAATCAACAACATTGACTTTGACAGCGAGTTAACTGAAAGGTACGTTAGCAGCTGAAAAGATGGTTTTACCTCAATTTTAAAATGAAGGACCATTTTAACCTGAGACATGCACGTAGAATGTATATGCAGTATTGAAGTTTGAAGTGGGGCCCACCATATAAATTTCCCATACTTTAGTATTGAAGTTTGAAATGGGGCCCACCATTATTAAGTGCAGTGATTACCTCCCATCTGTTTTCTCATGTACCTTTATGTCATGTCATGGACCCAAAAATGATGTAAATCTGATTAGTAGGTGACAATGAATAATTTGTGGATCATTAAAGGTAATCTGCCGGGTTGGTTCACTCGATATTTTGATCCATCTTAATTTCTTTAGGCATTTTATTATATGACCTGTACATTTCAATGGACAGCATGGATTACGAATAAAACAAATCGTGGGCCTTACCTATCTTCCCACGTGCAAGTGCGTTCGGTGAGAGTTGCTGCATGAGGGCAAGAGCGGATTGGGTGCGACCCTTGTCTAACCCAAGGCAGTCTGCCCATTATCGTGGGCCCCCTTGATGTATGTAATCTGTATCTACTGCCGTCTATTCTTTTTTTTTTTTTTTCGCAATCATTTTAGTGGATATGCTAAAGAATTAAAAAGATCCAAAACTCAGGCGAACATACCTGTGAATCAGCGGTGAATGAGCATTGTAACATTAAAAACTTCTTACGGCTCACATAAACATGTACTTAGTGTTTATTTGCCATGTAATTTGTTGATAATGTCACGTATTACTGGATAAAGTTAAAAATAAATATCAACTTGATCCATAACTTTTATTTATAAGTTTAGTGTCTAATCTTAAAAAATAATGGAAATCGAGTGCATCTTCATAATGAAAGTTGGAATCCTCATCAGAGTGGTAAAGCTCAAGAACATGAATTGAATCTTATAAGATTAGAAGCTTAGGATGAAAGATACGAGTGTGGAATCACTTAGGTTCTAATTGTATTAAAAACCCATCATTTTGTCCAAGAGCTGAATGCTCATTTTATAGAAAAAAGTTTCCCACAGCTAGTTAATGGCTTTGTCGATAGGATCGAATGAGCCTTTGGTAGGATCGAGTTATCTCTCAATTCCATCAAGAAACTCTAGGAATTTTCTACTTAGTTGCTGGATTGTTTCTTCCATCGTATTGAGTTAGTCTTCGATTCTATCAAGACTCATCGACAGCTTGTCGATAGGATCGAGAACCACCCCAAAATTACTATTTTAGGCTATGTGATTTACAACAAATTTGCACCTTTTTAAAACATATTTATTATGCTTCAATTTAGATCCTAAGGTTATATGATGATCAAACAAGAATTTACATAGTTGAGAATAGATCATCTAAAGGGTAGGTTGTTTTCGGTCTAAGGTTAGAGTCACCAAGGCACCCTTGATTTACATATTCTTCACTCTTTGATACTTCATGTTCTCTTATGTCTTCGGTTTTCAGCTTCCAATGGCTCAATCAACTCACCGACACATAGACTCATATGATTGACAAATAGGTGCACAAATAAGTGCACTAACAATATCAACTTGATCAGAATCTTTTTTAGCCCATTAATGATCAATCCCAACTATTTCCTATGTTATGGTCTACTTGATAAATGTATTTATTTCATTTTTGGGACCGTGCCCTAAAATGATATAGAAAAACGATCGAACGACATGGATTCAGAATACGTACACATCAATGTGGGCCCCAATGTAAAGATCACATCATATTGGTTTAGTCTGGAGTCTCGCCAATCAACTCTCCTACAAAGTGATGCTCCTCATCGAATTGACATTGTCTTTAGGTAGCAGATAATGGATGGTGCTCTGTGGGTCCAACCATGATGTATGTGTTCTATGCACACACTCCATCCATTTTCTCATATCAATGTCGGTATGAGCCCAAATTTGAGGCAGATCCAAGTCTTAATTGGACCACACCACAAGAAAATAGCAGTGATTGAACAACCACATGAGAGTTCAATTAGCATTATTTCGTGTGGTGTGGCCGATATGAGATATGAATAGGCATCATTTCTGGTGTCATGGCAAAAAATGCTCTGGAAAATGGATGCATGGCATGGATAATACAAATACATCATTATGGGGCCCACATTACGCCTAAACGGAGTTCACTCGAATCGGGCTTGGGTTGGGTTAAGCGGGGTCAACTAAGGTTTTGTGGCCTTAACTGACTCATATTCGACTCAAAACTGCTATCAAGACTCTTAGGACAACATCCGACGTGTCAGTGAATTTTTTACTGGAACTAGGCTCGTTTGAGGCGCCGAAACTAACTAGACCCAATTCTAGCTTAAGTGGGGTCAAGAAGGGTCAACTAAGGTTCAGCGGCCTTAATTTACTCGGATTCGGCTCGAAATGGTGTTGAGCCTCTTAGGACCATGTCCGATGTGTTAGTAAATTTTTTTTCCAAATGGGGCTCGTTTGAGGAGCCAAATTGGAGTATACTCAATTTTTACTCGAGTGGTGTCAAGGGGGTTCAACTAGGGTTCAGTGGCCTTAACTGGTTCAAATTTAACTCGAAACTGATGTTGAACTTCTTAGGACTACGTCCAATGTGTCAGCGAATTTTTGACCCGAATGGGGTTTGTTTGAGGCGCCAAAATGGAGTATACCCAATTTCGGCTTTGGTGTGGTTAAGGGGGGTTAACTAGGGTTTAGTGGCCTTTACTGGCTTGGATTTGGCTCAAAACTAGTGTCGATCCTATTAGGACCATGTTTGATGTGTCGACAATTTTTTAGCCCAAATGGGGCTCATTTAAGGTTCTGAAACAAAGTAGACCTAACTCCAACTTAGGTGGGGTCAAACTAGGGTTCAATGGACTTAACTAGCTTAGATTCAACTAAAAATGGTGTCGGTCCTCTTAGGAACATGTACAACATTTCAGAGAATTTTTTTCCTGAACAAGGCTCGTTTGAGGCATAAAAATGGAGTAGACTCGATTTTAGCTCGGGTGGGGTCAACTAGGATTTAGTGGCCTTAACTGGCTTGGATTTAGCTTGAAACTAGCATTAAGTCTTTCAAGACCACGTCCGACATGTCAACAAATTTTCAGCCTAAACGTCGCTCGTTTAAGGTGCCGAAACGGAGTAGACCCAATTCTAGCTCGGGTGGGGTCAAGGGAGGTCAACTAGGGCTCAATGGCCTAAAATAGCTCAACTTCGGCTTGAAACTGGTGTCGAGCCTCTTAGGACGACATATGATGTGTCAACGAAATTTTTACCCGAATGAGGCTCATTTGAGGTTCTAAAACAACGTAGACCTAATTCCAGCTTAGGTGGGGTCAACTAGGGTTCAGTGACCTTAATTAGTTCAGATTTGACTTGGAACTGGTATCAAGCCTCTTTGGACCATGTCAAACGTGTCAATAAATTTTTAGCACGAAAGGGCCTCGTTGGAGGCACTAAAATAGAGTAGACCTAATTTTGTCTTAGGTGGGGTTAAACTAGGGTTCAATGGCCTTAACTAGCTTAAATTCAGCTAAAAATTGGTGTTGAGCCTCTTAAGACTAGGTACAACATTTTAACAAAATTTTGGCCCAAACGGGGCTCATCTGAGGCGTCAAAATGGAGTAGACTCTATTTCAACTTAGGTAGAGTCCACTAGGGTTCAATGGCCTTAACGGGCTCAAATTTAGCTTAGAAGTTGTTCCGAGCCTCTTAGGACTACGTCCAACATTTCGGTGAATTTTCTGCCCAAACAAGGCTCATTTGAGGCACCGAAATGGAGTAGACCCGATTTTAGCTTTGGTTGAGTCAACTAGGGTTTAATGGCTTTAACTAGCTCAGATTTGGCTCAAGATTGGCGTTGAGTCTCTTCGAACTACGTCTGACATGTCAATTGATTTGAGCCTTAACTGACCCAGTTCGAGCATTAATGCATTTAATCAGATATTTTGCAAATTAATAAATGTGGAAGCGAAGATTGATGAAGAATATCAAGCCCTAATTCTTTTGAACTCTTTTCCAGAGTCTTACGATAACTTTGTAAATGATATGTGCCACGGTAGGAAGACCATATAGTCAAAATTGTCATCTCATCCCTTCAAACGAAGCAATTAAGAAAGGAAGATAGTGGTGGTGGTTCCTCTACAGATGTGTTATTAGCTAGAGGAAGAAATTCTGAGCGAGAGAAAGGGAACTCGTGTTCACAGTCTAAGGGCCTATTTATTAACACTGAAATTTTTTTACTTAATGCGGAATTTGGAAAGCGCTCCGTGTTTAGTGGTGTTTGTTAACACCGAACATGGAAAGTGCTCCCTAATTTTATGTTGAATTTTTCAGTGAACAAGATCTAGCTTAATGGTGAATCTAGAATGCACTCCGCGAATTATTATTTTAATCCAATTTTGACCTATACGAGAGAGATTTTCTTCTTTATATAATACACAACCCAACTTTTAATGTACGACACTTTTTTAGGCCCACCATGATTTATCACACCCCAACTTGGAAAATGGGCTCACAAAATTTTCAATCGCCGAATCCAGCGCCGACAGCCTCTGTAGTGCCCCATTCTCAGATCCTGGCACTCACATGCCAGATTCCGATCCTGGGATCCTACAAGGAGGATTTTCAGTATGATTTTTTTTGTTGTAATGGAGCATAACCACAAGCATAACCAAGTCACAAAACAACATCACCACATATCTACTATATCAAAAACTTTAAGTACAATGCGGAAAGGGAAATACAGGGTGATTAAAAACTCCAAAATAATTTAATGTGCACTCCTGCCTCAGCGCTGCTGCGATCCAATGCTACCTACACGCAACGGTCATGCATAAGCTTACAAAAGCTTAGGGGGTGGTGTAAGTGTGTGCGCAAGACAAGCGCCAAGTGTACAATATTAGAGTAATGCGGAAACATGCGGTAAGTCCATGAATGCTATCAGCTGTACCAAAGTTATGTGATGCAAGGCATGAATGCTATCGGCCATACCAAAGCCATGCGATGCGAGGCCTATGTAGTCAAATGTCATATGTGAGATGCAAAGCAAGCATGCCAGTACACATATCAGTACAGTTCCTCTCTGGGATATCATCGGGGTCTAATATACTCCACACTGACTGCCGCCTCCTTAGCTGCACAGCCCAGCGAGTGGAATAGACCTCACTATCTGCCTAACCAGTAGTCTGTCAATACCTACCCGGCTCGTCGATAGCGAACTCATTTACGAGCTGGTCAAACTTAGCCTAGCTTATATCCCCCTCACTCGGGCGGATAACGTCACACCCCCTTCCAACCGACCACGACACAGTAGGAGACGTGGCCTACTGGTATTCGGCACTCGGGTGCTCGTGTATCCACTCGGTCTAGACGTTGAAGCATCTCCTAGTATCAAAAAAGTTCTGAGATTTTCACCCAAGGACATCCTAAGTGCCCACAGTACTAAAACTAAGTATTTTCGGTATCCGATACGGTCATCCACAATGTACCTGTGGAGCCATGACCCTGATGTCACTAGGGCGTACAATGATCAAGTCACACATATGCGGGATGCATGAGTCACATTGTCAAATCATGCAGCGATCCCGTGCGTACCGTGCGCTCATGTGAGGCACTCCGTCTCATAAGGAGTCCCGTAAATGTCTCGGCCCAACGACTTATGCTATGATCAAACATTCCTCATATCAAGCATACATATGATGCATATGGGCATGAATCATGAAGCTATACTAAGCATGTTATAAAGTGATGAACTATCCTTACAATGAAGATGGTCCTAGATAGCCTACACACAACAAGTACGGGCCTATCAATGGATCCTAGGGAGAGTTATAATGCGGACATTTAACCAACATTACTCCCAAGGCATGGCCCGCCATAAATATCATTACACAAACCATAGAGGAACTGTTCATTGCAATGGACCCTAAGGACATCCCGTTGGGCCTCGACCCATGGGCCTTAGATACATCAAATGGGCCGCATCATATGGGCCTTATATTGATCAAGTGGGCCGCACCAATGGGCCTTATGTACATTGCAATGGGCCATAACCCATGGGCCTTGAATACATCACAATGGGCCTCATATCATGGGCCTTACATTTCATATCAAGGTGGGCCTCAACAACGGCCACAAATGCAATAAGATGGGCCTAATCACATGGGCCTCATATATCCCAAAAAATGAGTCATATTGAAGGATCATTTGGACCATATCACAAATAACAATGGTGATAATAATTTTCACGGTTAATTAAATCATAGGGCCCACTATAAAGTTTATTTTCCAACCCATCTAATCATAAGGTCATAAAGACCTGAGTTAAGAGGGGAAAACAAATATCATATTGATATAAACCTAGCAGCCCAAGGGTTTTTAATGGTGGACATTCAAACCCACTGTTTCCTATAATATGGTCCACCTGATCCTAGATCTGTCTCATATTTAGTCTCAAGCCTTAAAATGAGTTTTCCAAAATGGTTGGATGGTTTGGATGCAACACATGCATCATGGTGGGTCCCACCGTCCAGTGGTGTGGACGGTGTGGGTAAAACACATACACCGTGGTGGGTTCCACCGTCCAATGGCGTGGACGGTGTGAATAAAACACATACATCATTGGTTCCCGCCAAATGGATGACGGTGTGGGTATACATGCATACGTCAATGGGTTCCATGTGGGGCTCACCATAATGTTTATCTGACATCCAATCCGTTGATGAGGTCACACAGACCCGGATGAAGAGGAAAAACAAATTTCAAAATGATCCAAAACTTCTAACCCAAAAAGGGTTTCAATGGCAGACGTTCAATCCTACAGTTTGCAGCGTGGTCCACCTGACAGACAGCGTGGATATAGAACAAATACATCACAAGTGGGTCCCACCGTCCAGTGCTATGGACGGTGGATAGAACACATACATTATTAGGTGGGGCCAGCGCTGAGACCCACGGTCCCAGCCTCCCACGCCAAGCGTGGCAGGTGCTGCACGTCTCTGGACTTCAGCAGCAGCCCTACCGCTATATTATTATTATTATTTTAAAAAATATTTTTCTGCAGTTTTCCAAAGGTGGGGCCTGCATCAACAAAATTCACCCCACCCATTAGTTTTTACTGCTCAGAACAGACCAAACAAGTCCAATATTCGACAGGTTTCGGTGTACAGAAATATCAGAGAAGGTTTTAACGGAAAAAACCATTGTTCTCTATGCTATGGCCCGCTAGAAAATCGAATCAGCTTCATTTTTCAGCTCAATGCCTAAAATGAGTTGGGAAATAGGATGGACGGAGTGGATTTGATCCTTGCATCAAGGTGGGACCTATAAGAGTGGCCGTTCCCAAAAAGCTTTGAATCTAGCTAATATTTGTATTTTCATTCCACGTCCAGCGTCCCTGGACGCTGGACGGTCTGGGCCTAAGACATGTACAAGATGGGTCTGGCTTAGGTGGGCCACCAAATGCATGGTTGGTGTGGATAAGACATACACCAAGGTGGGGTCCATCTGAGTAGGCCACACAATCACATCATCTCACACAAAACAAATGAAATAGAGAGGGAGAGAGAGAAAGAAGGAGGGACACATGTGATGGAGGGCTCTGCCACTATGATCCCTCCCTTGCATTCAATCATACATCAAGTGGGTCCCAATACATGTGGGCCCACCAAATCAAAGATCAACGGTGGAGATTCCTTCTCCACCCAAAATGGACGGTCTAGATAACCTCTTTTCATGCAAGGAAAATAAACATCATGATGAGGTCCATGGAGAATGGCCCCATCATGGAATGATCATGAGAATCGATGGCCACATCTAGGGTCCAAAGTGAGATCCATACCATCAATCGGTAGGCCTCACTTGGCCCATCATCAAAACATGAAAAATCTAGCCTATAAGACACCCACCGTTCAATCTTCTTGGTCCGTTGGAATGCTGGTCTCCTTGTGCTTCACTTTGATGGAGGGTGATGAGAAGTGAATGGCTAGGATGAAGGATTGTGGGATGGGAAAGTGGGCCACACACATGCACTTTTTCTCTCCTTAGAAATGTTGGACGTCCACCACTCTTGCTAGCTTGGAAAACGTGTTGAGAAATGAGAGAGAGAGGGTTGTAAGGAGAGAGAGTGATAGGTGATGGATGTGAGGTGAGTGATGGGTGAGGTGAGAGATTGGTTGACTTTGGGGTTTGCTTGACTTGTGGAGAAAGAAAGCATGAGTTGCTCTTGTACTTGACATGAGGTGATTGATGATGATTGATTTGAGTAATTGATTGATGAGAGTAGAGAAAGAAAGCATGGGTTGCTCTTGTACTTGACATGAGGTGGTTGATTGATTGATTTGAGTGATTGATTGATGAGATATGACGTAGAGATTCTCTTGGGATTGCAAACGTGCGGCGTTTTCTTCGAAATAAACGTCAGCCCACATCTCTCTGCTAGGGTATCGGATCGGTATGCAAGACGCGGCGACGGTGCGGTCGCAATAGTACAAGTCTCGGATTAAGCTGACTCAAATCTACAGGATATGACTTAGGATCGCGTGCAAACGTCGATCATAGGTCGCAGATTGCTGAACTTCGACCGGAAGAATCGCGGAGTCGATAGAATAGTACAGACTAGGATATGGGTCTTATATGATTTGTGTTAGATGCACACCATCCATCAACTTTTTTATATCATTCTAGAGTATGATCCCAAAAATAAGCACATCCAAAGCTCAAGTCAACAATACCACAAAAAGTTGTGGGAATGGAACGATTACCGTTAAAACCTTCTTGAGGTCCACCATGAAGCTTATTTTCCATCTAACCTCTTCATAAGGTCACACAGACCTGTATTAAGGGAAAACACAAATATCAACTTGATCAGAGCCTTCCGTGACCTCAAGATGTTTTCAATGGTAGGCGCCCAATTCCCATGGTTTCTTGTACTGTACTTGGTGTGGGTATGTGTTGTGCGAAGATAGGGTTGCCACTTCTCGAGCTCCCAATTATACAAACAATTCAAAAGGATATCAAAGTTTCATGGGCCCAAAATGATGTATGTATTATATCCACACCGTTCATCCATTTTGTGAGATCATTTTAGAGCATGGTACTAAAAATTATTCATATCCAAATCTTAAGTGGACCACACCAAAAATAGTAGTGGGACAACAACTCTTACCGTTAAAACATTCGTAGGACCCACCATAGCATTTATTTTCCATCCAATCTGTTCATAAGGTCACACAGACCAAGATGAAGAGGAGAAATAAATATCATATTGATCCAAAACTTCTATGACCCCCAAAAGGGTTTCAATGGTAGACGTTCAATCCCCCAGAACTTTTTACAGTGTGGTCCACTTGATCATTAGATTTGTCTTACTTTTTGGTTCAAGCCTTAGGACGAACTCTCCAAATGAAAGGACGGTTGGGATATAACACATACCTCATGATGGGACCCACAGAACTTGCTGATGTCAACACACCAGCCTGATCAACGGTGTGTGGTACACTAGCCAATCCCCTTTCGATTGGTGAGCGTAGTACACAATTCCTGCCTAGGGAGCAGATTAGGTGAAACCCCGAATCCACCAAGGTGGGTGGGACGCCTGACCATGGGGCCCACTGTGATGTATGTGACTACATCCACACCATCCATCCGTATTGAAAGCTCATTTCAGGGCATTATAAAAAAAAATGAATCAAATCCAATTATCAAGTGGACCATAACATAGGAAACGGTGGTGATTAACCATTAATGGGCCATGAAAGTTATGTGTCACATGAGATTTGGATCATCATCATTTTTGAGATCATTACTTAAAATGAATGGATGGCATGGATAAAACACATACATTAAAATTTTCTTGTGGGCTACAAAAGCTTTGGATTAACATGATATTTATGTGGTCTCTTCATCCGGGTGTTTTTTTTACCATATCAATGGGTTAGATAACAAATAAACATTTCAAAGGAATCTATGAAGTTTTTAATGATAGGGATTCAATTACATTTTTATGTTGTAAGGCTTAATTCCTGGTATTTAGATTATCTTAAATTTCTTAATTTACATGTTACACTATATTAATCTCTTGTGAAATTGACCTCTTGAATTGAATAACTTGCATGCCTCTTCAAATCTAGAATGTGCGAATGTAAAATTATGCTACATTGTATTTCAAGCTCAACTTATTAGCATTTTATTAATTATTTGGATGGTTACCACATGTCATTGAAATCCTAACTTGTTAGACTTTGTTAAATTATTGATTATGCCAAATAATGTTTGCATCTTCATTGCATATACATTTGTAATGTTCCTTTTTTTAAGTGATTGTTGTGAATAACTGTTCAATTAAAGGAATTACTGGTGAAATAAGACTTGATGATGACTCATGATTGAGAAGAGGATTATTGAATTTTGTGTACGAACCAAAACTCTTATTTAGTAATATGACCTATATTTGATTGACGTGATCGGTAATACATCTCTTTGAGGACTATACTTAAACTAGTGGCCTGTATTATCTGGATGTTGTAATAAGTTGATTGGTGATATAGCCCTTATTTGTGAAATGTCGGTTCCAATGTGGCATGGATGACGTCTCTTATTGTTGTCCATTAATGGACTTTTTTGGTATCCTTGAATGGCCCTTGCTAGTGTCATTAGGATAGACTATTAATTTTGCATACTTGGCATGTGTGATTTTTGGGTGAAGCTGAAGCACTTGTGATTTTCTAGTCATCTTGCGGAGTTCACTTAGATTGTGAATTTCATGTGAAGTTGAAGTTCACTTGTGATTTTTGAGTCATCTTGCGGAGTTCACTTGCACTTATGATTTTCAAGTGACGTCGAAGTTCACTTGTATAATGATTTTCGGGTCATCTTGCGGAGTTCACTTGCATCTTAATTTTCAATACATTTTTTCGATGGACATGTATCATTAGTATGGTTTATTCTCTTGCATGTACTTACATTAAATGAGAATTACATATGAATATATATGTTGTATTTCTTTTCATTGTTGCTTTCATTTATACTTGATTATGAATGATGGGCGTGTAAATCTTGGAGGGAATTCTTCACTGGATAGCCATTGATGTTATCGGAAGGAAATAATTGATGCAGGTGTTGAGTGAGTCGATTCTATACTTGAGAATATTTCTGTGAATACTAGAGAGGACCAGGAAGCTGAGGAGCAATACGTGGGTTCAATTTATAAGCATGTTGGGCTCCATTAGTAGATTTTAGATTTTTATTTTAGCTTGTTTATTGAGCATTTAGTATTTGGCTTGTATAAGTCTTTTCAGATGAACACCTTTGGATTTGTATGGGTTGATGGTTTGAAAACATTTACTCAATATATAATTTACTTATGTTTCGGTGCCCACTTAAAAAATGTTAAATGAGATAGCATGGAATGGGGTTTCCTCTTATAAAGTTAATACTCGAGATTTCATAAAATGAGTATACTAAACTCGAATTACAAAATCTAAGGTATAACATTTATAGTCTCATGTATCATCTCCTATTTACTAAGTTATTTATCAAGTTAGTCCTTATTTCATAAAAAGTGACATATTTCTATCTTCAAATAGGTGAATTTTCAAAAGAAGATCTTGTAATTTAATTTTCTTGATTTAATATCCATAGATTCATTAAGAAAAATAAAAATAAAATAATCTTAACCTCCATTTGCTAAAAATAATTTTAACACTACATATATCATGTGAATGTTAAGAAACATGTGAAATGCTTTTTTAAATAAATAGTACAATTTATTTGTCCCATTAAACCTACACTTTCAACCAATTGTTGAGTTTTCACTATAGATGATTAATTATAGGTTTTAATATATCACTTTTGATACATTAGAGATTTGATTTCTACCAAGACCTTTGATCAATGGGTTAACCGAGTTTTCATTTGACCTCACATATTCGATTGAGATTATTTAACTATTAAAATCTACCTTATATAGCTATGTTGAAGTCATAATTGTCTCAACTTTCCATTATATGACTTACAATATGCTTTACACCAAGCAAAAATTTGTTACAATACATGAAAATATTAGGCATTGGCTTACTCCATATAGATATGTTTACCAATACGTATGAAACTAATCCGCCTCTTCTCCCGTTGATACCAAGGTGATGAACTCTAACTCAATCATCGAGTGTGCAATGCAGGTTTATATCTTAGATCTTTAAAAAATCTCTCCACCTCCTAAGGTGAAAATCCAACCAATTGTAGATTTTGAATCACCAAGATTTGAATTTCAAGTGGCATCATTATAACCTTTGATTACACCTAAATATTCTCATAATGAAAACCATAATATATGGTTTTCTTTAAGTATCTCAAAACTCTAGTTAATGACATACAATGTGTATCCATAAAATTGCTAATGTATCTATTCAATTTTCTTATTACAAATGTTATATTAAGTCTTATTTAGTACATAGTGTACATTAAGTTGCCGATGACTCTAAAATATTTAAGTTAAGTTATATTCATCCATGTATTTCTTATTAACTTGACTTTATAATCATAGAGCATATGAGCTAGTATATAATATTATTAATTTAAATGTTTAAGAATTTTCTTAATATAACAAAATAGTGTTGACATGATTCAACTATATATTCTTATGACTTTGATTCCTAAAATTACATCAACTTCTCATATGTCTTTATTGACATTTATATTTGGGTACTCGCTAAAACTGCCCCCCACGCATTTAATGGCATCTTTGCACCACATCAACTTAATATTAGTTACTCTACATTGAATAATAATGTTATCACATCACAATGAGGAAGTTAGAAAAAAAAAAAACTATCAGAGAGCATCTATACAGAAACTTTTGCGCCACGTTACTACCAAGGCAAGCGTAGAGGTCCTTGCCTTGAGGTAATGAAAAAATCGAGCCCACCGACCTATAAATAAGCTAGCACTTATTTCAAAGATATATATATATATATATATATATATATATATATATAGAGAGAGAGAGAGAGAGAGAGAGAGAGAGAGAGAGAGAGAGGTACATAAACAAATGATGACTTAACTCTTAAAGACAAGGAATTTCATATGCAAACGTTCCTAAGGTAAGCCTCGCTTGCCTGAATGTTTCATCCCATTTACTTGTAGGATGCTACACTATGCACTAGGGACTCAAGCGAAGGAAATGGCCTTGTGTCATATGCTAAGACTGTCAAACACTATTGGATAGAGTCTGCACCTAGGCATAAGTTCCGACACCATATGTCGACCACTATTAGATAGAGTCTGTACCCAAGTGCAAACTAGTCACAACATCCGTGCCAAGCGAAGTTCTCCTTTAGCATTAAAGGATTATGGGTGAATATAGCTTACAATGAAGTTCTCGTGCAACTTTGCTCCTGAATTGGGTGAAGACCTCTTTAAAATTAGTTCTTAACTCAAAGGGTTTTGTCACCTAATAATGGGAGTTAAAGAACAATCTTTTACCTGCCTTTGACATGTGAGACCTCATGGCATTGTTGGGATGAATACTTGTATATGACACAATAATGCGAGTCTCTTGGTTCTAGATACTATGAAGATGAAGAACCAATGATTAAGAAACATCTTATGCCACACAACAAGACACTAATTTTAATTCTACCTTATAATTAAGAGTTTTCCCTAGGAATATAATTAAGGGTTTGCACCGGACCATAGCTTGGAATCTAATTGCTCGTAGATATTAATGAAAGTCAATCGGCATAACTTTTTTTAATGTAAAACATATCAGCATTGCATAGTCTGTAAAGAGTTTGAATACCTAATTACTTTCCAATGGAAAAAAACATAATTCTAAACATAATTAGAAAACAAAGTACTCCCACCCCATTAAATATTAACCTTCTCACATCTTACTGATTAATTAGCTATCTGACACCATTGCCTCTTATAGTCAAACTCATTATGCTACCATGACGATATGAGATGCTTAACGCCCAATGGTTAATCAAAATATCAAAACATTATTTGGACACTTTAAATTATAAATGGCATACATTAGCTTAATCAAATATCCAAGGTGTTAGATCCACATTAGATAAGTTAGTATAAAATTTTAATTTAACATTTCTAATCTTAAATTAATGAGCATTTTTTCTTTAAAAAAAATATATATTAACAAGCATTTGTTTGTTGAATTGTAACTCATAAAACTCTTTCATTTAGCCTTCCATTAAATATTCATCTATTAGCTAATTAGGAAATGCAACTAATACAATTTGCAATTTAAGATCCATCTAAATCTATGACAACAATTTGTATTTATGGTTATCTACTCTTTTTTTATGATCATCTACTTATGTAATTTCTTAGTACTTGTGTATCAAATATCTTACTCCATCAAAGCATTAAAAAAATCTCATCATAGAAAGCATGAATCAGTGTGATTGAACAAAAGGGCAACCACATTTAAGAAATTTACCTAAGGGCGCATTTGGGAGCGTGGATTCGGAACCAACTGGATTCAGAACCCCTCGGATTTAAAACCCCTTGGATTTGAAATCCTCCTATTGTGTTTGGCACCCTAGATTGGGAATCAACTTTAATCCAAAAGTAGTTATGCATGGTATATTTATAGGGATTTGAATTTAATTACTAAATCAATTTTAATATCTCTAATTAGTGAACATATGTCATGTTTGACCCAATATTATAATAAGTCCGCTGAAATATAAACTTTGCCCGAACATGATGAAATTCCAAGTCTCAGATGAACCACAAGCACAAGATCATGTCCAAGTGACTAACCAATGATTTTTAACTATTGATTTAAATGGATAATGTTTGGGCGGCGCTGATCTTCATATTAAAGTAATTATAGTGATGCAATTGATAATCTAATTGTTTTGGGATATCATTAGTGGACATGTGCCCAATAGTTTAATAGTCTAGTGACACACATATTACACATGCAAATATTGGAAGGATTTTAGATGTAATCCAAGCTCTCACCGTGGATTTCAAACCCCCTCTTTGAGGGGATTTGAAACCTCCTAGATTTGAAACCCTCGATTACTTTATGGTGCCAAACAATGAGAGGATTTGAAATTCACTCAAATCCCTCCAAATCTATAGTGCCAAACGACCCCTAAGAACCCTTTTTCTTCTAAAACCCCATGTCATTTCCTTCAAATAAGTTCTAAAGTTCTAAATCTCTCAAAAATTAATCGCGGCCAATTTTCACCCATGGCTACTTGGGGTATGTATACAACGTGCTGAATGGCTAATGCATTGGCTCTCATAAATTGTACTGCATGGCATAATAACCTAAATTAAAATATCCAAGTTGTTGTACCTAAAATGTATTGATTGATTGAGAGATTCAAATTGATGGGTTATGTGATCCAGAATTTTAATTAATGCCCAATAATTGTTTGTTGAAATCAAATTTTGACTTTTCTCATTTCAACCATCCATTAAATGTTTATGAATCATAAGGTTAGAAAATCAAACTCATTAATGTTCCATCTAATTATTCATAATTTCAGTCGTCTACCTCAAGTATAGTTTCTTAGTGCGTATGTATCAACTAGCATGCTCAATGAGAGTATTAATTTTTTTCCTTTTCTTGGTAAGATTGTTTTTTTATATCGAAATGCTGAGCAGTTAATTAGGTGGATTGCCCAGCTGGTGGAATTTTGCATTCCCATTGGACCACATGGGCGATGGCTCAGTTTTTGAGGAAAAAAAAAAGCCACAAGTATCATCCTGGCCAAGGGTTTAGCAAGGAGCGGTGCAACAAAGAGCTTTGTGGGTCCGACCCTGATGTCTGTTTGAAATTCATCCTTTCCCCAAACATCGGGCAAATACAAAACTCAAGTGGGCCTCACACAAGCAAAAAGTGGGATGGGACACTCATCATTGTAAATTTTTGAGGCCCTGCGAACTTTTAGATCATGAAGAGATATTTATCTTTACCTTCATCTTGCTAGGATTCATCTTATGAATGGGTTGGATGATGTATGAACATATCCTTACCTTCATCCTAGTAGGATTCATCTTATGAATGGGTTGGATGGTATATGAATATTACGGTGGGTCCCAAAAAGGTTTGGATAGTGGGCGTTCTTGTCCCTCTATTTGCTCTTGTTGTGTCCCACTAGATTTTTTTAGGCTCAAGCCTAGCATGATCTGGCACATCTGATGGACATATTAGATGTTACATGGACATCAAGGTGGGCCAGTTTTTTTTTTTTTTTTCTCTTTTCTTTTTCGACCATGGTAGAAGACTTCTTCTAGATGAGATGGGATTTCTTTTTTTCCTTTTTTAAATTTAAAGATTGCTAGCGGCATAAGTAGAGGTGTACATCGAGTCAAACTGAGTCGAGATGGCCTCAGCTCGACTTAGCTCGGCCACTAACTGACCCCAGCTCGAACTCGTCTCGGCTCGGTCCTCGAGCCTGACTGGCCAGCTCGGCTCAGTTCGGTCAACAGGTTGGGCCAATTCGAGCCGAGTTCAAGCCGAGTTCGTCTGTGCAACATTTTCACAAACACATAAACTGCACCTTCAAAATCTCAATGTATGTAAAACAACAACAATGGTTTTACACATATTTTATCAAATACCTTCTAAGCAACATAAAAATCAAGAAAAAAAAAAAAAAAGGTATTTGTTTCATATACATACCTTGACACTGGCCATACTTCGTTGAGTCATTTCGTTAAACACTTGGTGAACAACATCAATATCAAAGTAACTGAGTCACTAAACTAGTTCGATCCGAGTTCAATTTGAGTTGGGTTCGATCCGAGTCGAGTCGAGCTAGGGCAGCGAACCCAACTCGAATCGAGCTGGGGCCAGCTCGAACTTGGCTCGAACTCATTTTCGAGCTTAAAAAATCAGCTCGAACTCAACTTCGAGCCGAGTCGAGTCGAGCTAGCTCGGTTTGTGTACACCCATAGGCATAAGGGTATGAAATTTTAAAGATCATTTTTTTCCTCACTCCTAACTTTCAGGGTTGGCCACTTGGAAGAGCATGAGCTATTTTGGTAATTTGGTGTACTACTCAAAGAAAACGAAATGAAGAAAAATAATAATGCAAGCACGCATGTGTAAGTAATATTTTAACATTTTATCTATGATATTAGGGATAAAACAAGTTCCTACACCACTTGTAGCATTTATGCTGTGCCCAAGAAACCGCAGACGGAATCACACAACAGATGATGTAAATCAATGTTTAGACCATGTCTAGCGTAATCAATATGGATCACCTATTTCTGTAATGGACCGCACATTTACTAATCCCACAGGCATGTGAGATGTGGTCCATCTACACACCACCCAATATGTGGAGGAGGATTGTGTAGTTACTTAGAAAACTCTGTGGAGCCCACTGTTATATATGTGTTTTATTCATGCCGTCCATCTATTTTATCAGCCCATTTTGAGAGAATAGCTTAAAATTGAAATATATCCAGAGCTCAAGCGAACCACACTATAAGAAATAGTGGGAATTGAATGTATACTGTTGAAAACTTTTTGACAGCCTGAGACGTTTTAGGTCAAGTTTGTATTTGTACCTTCATCTGTGTCTATGTGACCTTATGAACAGGTTGGATGACAATTAAACATTACTATGGACCTTAGAAAGGTTTCAACTCAGGAAGTTGTTATCTCCCCTGTTTATGTGGTGTGGTCCACTTTAGCTTGTATATGATTCTATTTGGGCCCATTCCCTAAGATAAGATGATAAAACGGATGGACAATGTGGATAAGACACATAATCCCGGTGGGCCCCACAGAGTTTATTTAGAGCATATCCGCAAACCAATATGCTAACCTTGCAAATGCAATTGAGATCCAAGCCATCCATCATGTGGCACCCACTTTCTAGCTACCCTTGTATTGAAAAATAAAATAAAATAATCCACTCCGGTCATTCAATGGGCCATGATGTTAGAAACAAAATGATGCCATTCTTTAACTTCATAAACTGTAGCTGCACTTACTAGCAGACAGGCCCGTCTATTTTTTGGACGGAATTAAAACGGTGGGACCCATCTGATGGACCGCTTGGATCCGGTAGGCGTTCACCACTTTGGCACGTGGGCGACTTATGGATGGGCTACCTTTGACATGCACATGGGCGAAGCAATGGGCTACACTCCAAAAAGGGTGGTGACTTATACTTCTCACATGTTGCACTTGTGTACGGCTATCCATTTCAAGAAACGCTAACCACCCTATTGATGGATATCAAATGGACGGTTAAGAGTCAATAATTGAGTGGTCTAACTCCAAACCATTGCTGTCATTTTCTCGTCATCTTTTTAAAGTTCCATCCACATTCATTCAGTGATTTAGACATTTAAATTACCGTACAACTATGCCACGTGTACGCTGAAGAGTCGTAACTACTTTGTAAATGGTGGTAAACTTTCCTTTACGCCTGTTTGTTTTTTCAAAACAATGGTGTAAATGGCAATTATTACAATTTCATCCGGTCTGGAACTTCATAGGAATTTGTGCTTCAGAAATGAGTTCAAAAGAGATAATTTTAATTTTTGACTAAAAGGTAATGTATATGATATATCCATTTTAACCATCAATTTTATTACAATATTTTAGAGCATGAGACAACAAATGAAGCAGATCCAACACTCAAGGAGCCCACGCCAAAAGAAACAGTTGCCTTACAAAGTTTTAACGATAAGTATTCGATTCCCTTTTTTATATGACGTGGTCCACTTGAGTATTGGATATGCCTCAATCTTTTCCTCATGCTATGAATTCAACTGGAATAATGGATGAACGGTGTAGATAAGCGAAATGCATCACAGTGGAACCCACAAATATTTTGTAATATTCTTGGTTGTTGTGTCAAAAAGTAAGCAGTCAAATTGGGTATGTTATAAATGCAAGGAAAATAATTATTATTTTTTACACTGCATTTACCAGTTCCCTGGAAAAACAAACACGCCCTAGGCCCTGTTTGGGGGCGTGAAATAAGGTGGAGCACAAGGGATGGAATTACGGCAGCCACTGCATTTATGAGTTACTGTGGATAGTCGGCTGCATTACATGTACACGTCTATCCAATATGCTGCACATGACATGTTTGGGTTTTGTAGAATCGCAATCATTCGATGAGTTATCTCTTATGGGTTTGTTTGGATTTCACATGGGAATGAAGTGGATTTCGAAAACGACATCACCTCCTCCATCATCACCCACAGTACGGATGATTTATTTGACCCACTATGATTTGTGTTTCATCCGCTCCGTCCATCCATTTCATTAGATTATTTTATGTGTTCACTTAAAAATTGAAGCACACCCAAAGTTCAAGTGGACCACACCACAAGAAACAGTATCAATTCTACTTCTCTGTATAAATTTTTTCCGGCTCATTGACAAGTTTTTTATCTATCCGATATTTGATTTTTTTCCCTTCATATGTGTCTTTCACAACTTCTGAACCAGTGGCCACACTTGGGTGCATTTGTTGGAGCTACAAGCATTAAAATCATGGAATAAAACGTCTACCAACAGAATATAATAGAACTATTGAAGGGCCAATACATTTCCTATCAGTCCACCCCCTTTCTTATGGGAATTATAGACCTCTCCCAAAAAGAAGAAAAAAATTACAAAAACCAAGAAAAAAAAAAAAAAAAAAAACAAAAACAAAAACACAAACACGGCATTCTCAAAAACAAATGAAATCTGTACCCCTCATCAATTACAGTTAATGAAGAATATCAAATGACAATACAACACATGTATGTGTATATTCATCTAGGACCCACCATAATCAAGCTCAACACAAGCATAGCTCTTGCTCAACTAGTCACACAAACCTGCCTATTCGCTTTCCTGGTGTCTTTGCCTCAGAGGTGGGCTCGAGTACTCGGCCCCATTCGCTGCCGAAGTTATATTCGATGATGCATCAGATGTTGAATCATTCTGTGTTTCATTTTTGAAGCTCCTTGAATCTACTGCAGGGTTTCTCCGATGATCAGTAGGTTGCTGCGCCATTTGGCCCACCTCTGCTAGTTTCTTGAGAAGGTTCATGACAGTCGGAAGAAACTTGATAGACAATGAGAGAAGCCCCGGAAGCTGCATGTAGAAGCCATGCAATTTGAATTAGTAACAAGGAAAATATGCAGTGTTTGATTAAGTAATTTGCTGGATTGAAACAAATTGCAGGCATGGGGTCCACATGCAAGCAATTCAAACCACTCATTATGACTGGACCCATCATTATAGGGACCTGATGTATGTCAATTGGTAATCCAGAAAATTGATTCGAGACACGCCACTCGAAGATGCCCAAAAGTCTTCCAGATTGGATGATCATTTTCATCCGATCCTTAGCCTTCTCTAGACTGATGGGGTTTTTTTTTTTTAGAACCATCCATTTGTAGACCACTGATTGAACTGTTTAGAGTCATTCAACCCAAAAATTTTTGAGGGATCCCCTATCCAAGGGGGAGTCCATCACACCAAAGATCCGGATCACTGACTAACATTATGCACATGGGTTCATCATCACTGGGCAAAGGTTCAACTTCAGACGTTTTATATTAAAGTAATAAGCTATGATAGACCGCAGAGTGGGCAGTTTTTGTGATAGCACGGATGCCTTCTTTCTCAGTCCAAACTCTAGGCATCGATTTAGCATCACGGCTAAACAATGTTGTGAACCAGTAAACAGCTTAAATTGGTTACTCTCTTTGTATATAACTAGAATCAACTCAATATATAAATCATGAAATGACCCACTTCCTGTCCTTCATAATTATGCAATGATGAAAACACCTATTCTCAGACAAATGTAATGCATATTCTTCTGCCAGGTTTGAGTACTACCTATTCATGTCCAAGTGATGTCAGTACGTTATGACTTGTAATGTAAAAAGGAAATGGATATTCATACCAGGGTTAACCAACGATCCTCCGTTGATCCGGTAGTTACCCTCCATGCAAACAACTTTTGCCTACACATGAGTTCACCTTACTTATAGAGTTATACATTAATCCGATCACAATTTCAAGCAGTCATACCTGGCCCTGGGGAACTTGTGTTCAGTTGGCTGGACAGAATGTTGTGGAACTCCATACTTATGGAGATTATGAGACGATAGTTAAAAGAATGGAATGCATGCAGGAAATTATAACACATGTTACATTCACTTGGAATAGATCATATACTATTAAATACATGCAGATCTAGACATAATTAAAACGTATTCGTATCCTACAGTTATACATGCCATTGAAAAGGGTACTGGATTCAAATATCTGATGTCTATCAAAATCAAACTGAGAATAAGTGCTGCAACACTGACTGAAACTACAGCTTAATAATTATATATAATACGAAGAATGTAATGAAGATGACAGTTACTAATGCAGCCACTGTTTCCCCGACTTTCGTGGGAGTATCATTTGTTTGGGTACTTTGCACACCATGGATCTCAGAATTTCTTGGATCGAATTAGTGGCATAAGTAGATGAACCAACCTCACCACAACTCTGGATCATTAACCTACTACTCGTACTTGCATAGTTAGAATTCCACCATGCAATCGCATCTTAGAATGATTTGAAGGATCAATGTCTGGCACCACTGTATCCTTCTACATGCAACCGTGCCTCATCCCAAGACATATATATCCCAGGTCGACGACCATTGAGTACGACGTAATATTTACTTGACCTCATCTGCATTCACATAAACATGACCAAGATACGAAAAAATGCATGTTATACAATTCATACTATGAAAGCATGTAATGTTGATAGTATTGAAAATGCCATTTTAGTATCTTCCAAAACATGTAATCTCATGCATGTGGTATAGTATATAAATATCCTAAGACATGTAAAAAAGATGGTCACAAAAAAAAAAAAAAAACACACACACACACACACAAATTAGTATACAGTTATTACATATCCTTCATAGTAATTATCCAAAATGAAGCGTAATTAAAGTTGTTTAACCCATCAAGTAGAACCCCCATGAACATTTCTATTGAAATTAGACAAAAAAATTTCAACCAATCGACCCTCCGCTCTGGTCGAAGACTTACGAAAAAGGACGCTAGCTTCTCATCCCTAGTCAGAAGCTGACTAACCTCGATGAACTCTGGGTTGGTCAGTCCCTGACCCTCCTTGAGGATATCCAGGACTTTATTAGTGTAGTTTACCTCTTTACCAAGTCCAAAATTGCCCATTGCCTCCGCCACACCATTTAGAGAACTGCCAAGGACGTTATAGGGACGAATAGAACGCATCCATTTCGTTGTCGTACTCCCACCACGACTAGTCTCAGATTTAGTTGCTCAGTTGGGAGTGCCACGGAATGAGCGATTTTCTAATGCCCGATGTGTTTCATTTGAAAATTGATAATTCCTAATCGAATCCCTGAGAATTTCCTCAGAAATATCGATAGGTGCATCCGTGTCATCGTCCAAGTCAATCCAAGCTTCATTCAAATCTCGTTGAATGCGGATGAAGACACAGCCATGCTCCTGCTTCCATGGGCGTAGCGGCCTGTTGCATGGTCTGAACCTACAATCGTCGCTAAATCGTCCAATCGTTCTATCCGCTTTCCACGTAATCTTTCTGATCTCGGATGCGACTACATTCAAGAAAGAGATTAAGTAAGTAGATGATCGTCAAATATACATAAGTAAGATAGATATTTTTTTTACAAATGAAATTCAATAAAAAGGGTTGTGAGCGATGCTTACCTTCAGGTACTCTTCACAAACCTCGTTTGGTGCCGTGACAACCATACGCTCGCTATCCCACCCAAAACCACTTGCGGCCAGCATATCTTTCACATCGTTGTACTCTCGCTTGTGATACCGTAATCAGTTTTGCACGTTTTGCCGGTTTACCAGAATTTCAGTCCTCCTAGACACCTCATCGGCCGCATGATATGCTTCTCTCTTAAACCCATTATCCGCTTTTCAGTCTAAAGTTATTTGCTCAAGCAAGGTATCGAACAATATCTGATCCATTGTTCTGGTCCATTTGATTTTTACGGCACACGATAGAGGCTCAGCAAGTGATTTCACAAACTTCTCGCGTGGAGAAAAATGTGTCGATATAACCAGAGATCTCATCGGGGATTGCGTCGATGTTGGTGTACTACTTACCCAATTGTCAGACATCTCACCTAGTGTGTGGATTAACAAATAGTTAAAAACCGAAGATAGAGTGAAGTGCACAATTCTACTAGCAAATATGAATTACTTGAAGACTAAATAATCGTATCAAGCAAATATGTAAGTGCAAAATGACAATCTTCAACTCGACCGTAATTTCTTATACATATATGTGCCTATCACATCAGTCAATGCATTTATAAAATAAAAGGACCCTATGTATTCCTACTATTTATTTGGACGTCTGTCCACATGCGCTATGCAATCTGATCACGAACTTTGATCCACGCATCTTTCTCCCGTTATATGGCTTGAACTAGCCACTACCGTTCATCCATTGCTGATACCTCATTTTGTGTAGGATTACACTCTACATCCCCCATGGGTATACCAACATCCTCTAAATCTTGTTCAGTTTCGTCTTCCTGACTAATGAAATTATGTAGTACACAACAAGCTACTACAATCTTGACCTGTGTTTCAAATGGATATTGCGCAGCTGTCTTCAAAATAGAAAATCTCCCCTTCATTACACCGAAACAACACTCAATTGCATTTTGCAATTGCGCATGTCGGTAGTTGAATAACTCGTCCTTATTCATGGGTGCTCTCTGTAAGACCCGTAACCTAAACCGTACCGTTCAGTCAGCTCCCGCGATCCTACCGGTCGAATTCCGGTAACCTTTGACCTGTATTCAACGTCGCGCATGCACCTAAGCCGAGTCCTACATATCAGAGTCGGCTCGACCCGAAACTTGTACCTTGGCGACCGCGTCGTCGCCGCGGTTCTAACGCCGCGACTCACGCACCGATCCGATACCTCGGTGGGAAGAAGTCAGTCAGCGTTCGGTTCGAAGAAACGCCGCACGTTGCGAATCTCGAGGGAATCTCTACGAGATGTCCCATCAATCAAGTCAAGTACACCACCATACCTCCATGCCACCTCACCCAACAACAAGTACAAGTGGTCTCTCCCTTTTCCCACAAGTCAAACTCTCCCTCCCCTCACCATTCCTCCTTTTTCACATTTTCAAACCCAACCATACATCATTAATTACAACACCACTCCCTCCATCCCTTCTTCCTTTAATTTATTTCTTCCTCTCTCTCATTCTCTCATTTCCTCTCTCTCACACGTCCAACCTCCTCTAAGCAACCCAATTTCTCAAAAACTTCTAAGTGTGGCCCACCTCCTCATCTCCCATCTCAACCGTTAATCCACCATCTCCACCATCAAAAGTCCATCATCTACCGTCAAAGACAAGCTAAGGAGCATAGGAGGCTAGGAGAGTAAGAAGGAGTGCAAGAGGTGGGTGATCCACCGTTAAATTTCTTTTCTTAGGGCCACTTGTTGGTGGGACCCATTTTTTTTGTATGAATTGTATTATGTGGGGCCCATAGTGGCGGGGCCCCACCATCACCGCCTTTTCTCTCTTGTCTCTTTCTCTATCTCTCTCTTTCTTTCGTTTCCCCTTGAATGTTGTGGACCCTACCAAAGTATGTTAAATCCACTTCATTCATCAGACGGTGTGGTCCACCGCATTTCAGGTGAAACCCACCCTTCATTTATATATATGTAGCAATATATTATATTATATTATTATAATATATATTAATATATATGTGTATGGTGGGCCACGTGCATGTGGGACCCACCATGTGGTCTGTGTATGTGGGACCCACCATGAGGTGGTGTATACCGTCCAGCGTCTCTGGACGCTGGACGTGAAGGACGGTTACATGCAAAAGAAAAAAAAAGTTAAAGTTACTTTTTGTATGGGCTGCTCATGCAGGCCCCACCTTGATGTATGATACTCATCCACACCGTCCAATCTAATCTCCATCTCATTTTAGGCGTTGAGCCAAAATTGTAAGGTGATCTGATCACCAGGTGGGCCATACCATCTAAAACCATGTGAAAACATGTCAGAACATATAAAAGTACTTGGTGGGGCCTACCTGAAGCTTGGATGCAGCTAAAACTCGGTCTGGACGGCTAAACAAGTGGGACACACATAATGGGTGGACTGGATTGTGAATCACATCTCGGTGGGCCACAAAAAAAAAATATATAATCTTAACATCCAGCGTCTCATTACGCTGTACGTGACACAGAGTTCCTTTTTGCAAAAAAAAAAATATAAATTTGAGTATTGTTCATGTGGGCTCCACCTTGATGTATATGTTGAATCCACTCCGTCCCTCCTCTCCTCTAGATCATTTTAGGCGTTGAGCCGAAGTTTCAAGATGATCCGATCACCGGGTGGGCCGTACCATCTAAAACTATGTAAAGACATGCCAAAACATATAAAAGTACTTGGTGGGACCCATCTGGAGTTTGGATGCAGCTGGAATTCGGTCTGGACGGCCAGACTGATGAAACACTCATAATGGATGGGTTGGATTGTGAATCACATCTCGGTGGACCCCAAAACAAAAAAAAAAAAAAAAAAAAAAAAAAAATCAAAAGCAGCAGCGCTGCTGCTGCCGACGCAGGCAGCGCCTGCACTTGGCGGGCGGACGAGCCAGGCCCCACGGCTCCAGCCGTGGGCCCCACGTGATGCGTTTCTTGCATCAGCACCATGCATTGGGTGGGTCTCCCCCCTGGCCATTGGCCACCCAAAAATCAGCCGTATACGGAACTCAGGTGGGCCATACCATCTTAAATCATGTGAAGATGTGCCTAAACATATAAAATCACTTGGTGGGGCCTACCTGAGATTTGGACACGAGTGAAACTTGGTCTGGACGGTCAATATGGGGGGACACACATAATGTGTGGGCTGAATTTGTGGACCACATCATGATGGGGTCATTGGTCTACTGACCATATCAACAGGCTGCTGGCAAATAAACATTACCGTGGGCCCTGGCTGCGTGACCCACTGAACAGGTCAGATGGCAAATAAATATTTTGGTGGGCTCCCTGGCCGTGGGCCCAGGTCACGTGTGACCTTATAAACAGGTTTGATGGCATATAAATTTCACGGTGGGCCGAATGTCCACTTGACCTTATGAATAGATTGGATAAAAAGTAAACATTATAGTGGGCCTTGGTCCATATGACCATATAAACAGATTGGATAGGAAAATAAACATTTTGGTAAGCCTGTTATTGAGGCCCACTTAGATGCATATGGGCTAGTGTGCTTAGGCCCATTCGATGTATTTGTGGCCCGTTGTTGAGGCCCACTTGGGTTTGTATAAGGCCCATGTTGTGAGGCCCATTGTGATGAATGTAAGGCCCATGGGTGATGGCCCATTGCAATGTACCTAAGGCCCATTGGTGAGGCTTATTGAGGTAGTCCACTTGATGAATATAAGGCCTATGAGATACGGCCCATTTGATGTATTTAAAGCCCAATGGGATATACCTAAGGCATATTGCAATGTGTGATTCCACCAGGATTTATTTAATGGTATTTAAGGCGAGTCGAGCCTTGGGGACAATGTTGGTTTGACGTCCACATTGTACGAGTAATGTTGGTTCGATGTCCACATTATAACTCTCCCTGAGGCCACTGATAGGCCCACATCTGTTTCATGTAAGCCATATAGGCCCATCTTCATTGAGAGGATAGTTTATTGCTTTATAACATATTTAGCACAGTTCATAATTCATAATCATACGCATCATATGTATGCTTGAGATAAGGAGTGTCTGATCATAGCATATGCCTTCGGGCAGACTATTTACGGGCTCCCTGATAGGCGGAGTTGCCCTACATGAGCGCGTGCTTCACGCAGGATGGTTGCATGATTGGTAGTGTGGTTCATGCATTTGCATCTGTATGATTGAGATATGCCCTAGCGACATCAGGGTCATAGCCTCCACAGATACATCGTGGGTGGCTGGTTGGATACCGGAAAATCTTGTTCCAAGCAATTGGGGCGCCATAGATGTCCCTGGGTGAGAGTCCCTGAACCCGATGGTACCAGAGGATGACTCCAACGTCGAGACCGAGTGGATATACGAGCGCACGAGGGCCGAATACCATGAGGCCGCGTCTCCCACTGTGTCGTGGTCGGTTGGAAAGGGGTGTGGCCTTACTCGCCCGAGAGTAGGGGGCATTACTAGGCTGAGTTTGACCAGCTCGGAAATGGGTTCGCTATCGACGTGCCGGATAGGTATTGGCTGACTATTGGCCAGGCGGATAGTGAGGTTTCTTACGCTCACTTGAACTGTGCTGCTTGGAGAGAGACAGTGCCATTTGGAGTGTACTGAACCCCGGTGATTATCCAGACTGAGAACTGTATTGACATGAGGATTTGAATGAGGATTGGCATGCTTGACTTACATATTGCATCGCATGGCCTTGGTATGGCCGTTAGCATTCACATCTTGTACTGCATAGCCTTGGTACGGCTAGTTGCATTTACGTACTCATCAGCATGATTCTGCATGACTCCGGCATTGCATTCTGAGCACGTTCGCACACACTTACACCGCCCTCTAAGCTTTCTATAAGCTTATGCACGATTGATGCGTGCAGGTGACGCCGGGACGCAGCTGTAGTCTCGCCGCCGTTGGAGCGTGCCGCCGAGCTTTTGGAGTTTTGTTATTTGCACTATATTGTATTTCCTTCCTACGCACTGTATTCAAAGTTTTTGTTCATAGTGGATTTTGTGATGGTGTTCTTGTGGTTATTGTTCGTGGGTTATGCTTGTGGTTATGCTCATTACGAATCAAATGGATTATTAGAAATCCTCCTTGTAGCATCTCAGGATCGGAACCTGGCGTATGGGCGCTGGGAGCCGAGAATGGGGTTCTACGGAGGCTGTCGGTGCCGGATTCGGCGATCGGGAATTTTGTGAGCCCGGTCTCCGGGTTCGGGGCGTGACACTCTCCCGGTTCGATATTCCTGCAGGTGGTATCGAACACCGTGGTAAGGCGCAATGAACCCAGGTGAGTGAGCCTATCCTGTGTCGACGACGAAATATTTTTCTACATTGCGTAAGAGTTATGGTTTTGGGGGTTAGCGTGTTAAGAATGATGTTACGATGAACAATATTGTCAGGTATTTGTGAAAAAATAATTACTGTGTGGGACAATTAGTGGACCATCACTTCGCGTCAGAGCGTTATGTAGGACCAGTGCATCCGAAGTGAAACTCTCCCATCCAGCCAGCACGTATAAGAATGTTATGTTAAACAAACAAGCAGTAAGTTCATTCTGAGACACGATACCCTTCCTGTTGCGAAAGCTTGGGTTTTGGGATGCTTCTACATGAGCGGGAATATGCGTTCCGTCTATTGCACCAACAAAACCCTATCCGGCATTATATCGAATTTCACTTATAAGATAATACGACAAATATTAACTTATTTCAAAATAAAAACGGAAAAGCGTATCCCGCATCGAAAATGGTACCTGGAAATAAGTAGCCCAGTAAGGATTCAATTGAATCTCGGGAGGGGGGTGTCAGTACCAGCCTGCTTAATAAATTCAGGGTACAAGGACACTATCGTATCTAGGACACGGTGAAAGTGACGACTTACGGTTTCACTTGAACGTATAAACCTGTCCTATACACGATTACGCACGTTATGTCCAATTGTATGGAGGAAGATGACTAGTTGCTCATCAAGATTAACGTTACAAGTATAGCGTAGTTGCGTTCTCTCACGTAGTATGTTACATAATGAGAAGAAACCTTCCCATTTCATCATCAACTGCGTAACACAGTCGATGTCACTTGCACGAACGATAGAGTTGATAAATCTTGTCTGCTCGTCATCTCCTTAACGCGCCGGTTCTCTTAACATATAGTGACTACAATATTCCCCAACAACAGCGACACATGCGGCCACCGCGAGGACCACCACGGTCTCGGCCATCTCTTCTTCATCGTCGCTATCCATCTCATAAACCTCACCTACACTTACGGATACAAGATACTATAAAATCACCACTGAAAGCCCTACTTGAATCTTCGGGTTAAGCACGTAAACCTCTAGGTGGCCCCAAAGGGTTTACTGAAAACGTTATTCAAATACAGCATGTGCATTGAGAAATCATTTATCGAAAGAAGCTAAGTTGTGGATACCTCATGGTTCTATCCCAAATCTGAAGGTCAATGCATCTATCCCAAATCCCAATATTTGCATTTGTCCACCAATTTCATATGTCACAGTCATGGTTAATGGCACATAAATTCTTATAAGCTTTTAGAAATACATGTCCATTTAATTGAAAGAGAAATTGAAATCACTTAATTAAACAGAAACTAAACATATATACTTTAAACTGAAAGTTAAAGAAAAGGAAACTTTCAATTAAGGACAGAAATAGATCTGGAATTGAAATATACGTACTATGGAATCCAAGTTACTGTATGTATTTAACAGTTGTTGTAGTTCATCTATTGAGCATCCTTAGTCGAGTTCTTTTATGGCTTTAACACCATGCAAGACAGAAAAAATGCTAATGTATTCCATTCATGTATTGGGCTAATGCATATGAGAATGTTAAAGCATTCTGCAAGTACTCTTAACATAACATAAAAACTGCAATACAGGCTTTAATTACCTTTCTATGTAAACAATTTAAAAGAAGCAGTTACAAGGAACATTATGTCTCATGTAATATGCTTTCCTTGATTCGAAACATAAGCTGATTAATTTATGTCTACCTATCTGGTGACAATAACGGATCTGTGAGTTGTAAACATCACAACTTGTGAATAGGGAAGAAGAAATTATGAAGGAAAAGGAAATAAAAATAAAAATATCTTGATGTGACTGTGGAGCCCTCTTCTCAAGGTATGCTAGCTTCCCCAAAAGCCAAATGACCCACAAAAGAAGGAAAAAAAAAAAAAAAACATTTACAAAGGGAATGAGAGATAGCAATAAAATAGCAAGACTCCAATTCTGTAGAGAGAATATCTTTACAAGTGTAGACCATGAGTTGGAAACATGAGTCTTTTTTTTTTCATTTCATTAATCTTTTTAGAGTGTTCTGATTTTTATTTCATTTGAGTTTTAACTTGAACTCCACGTTTGTGTTGGTTTTTGTTACTTGCTTTGGAAGGAGGGATAGTTTCATCACAGACAAAGCTTTCTTTTAAACTGAATATAGAATCAGAATGATTGAAAATGCCAAGCAATCCTCTTCTATGGACTTCAAACTGAATATAGAATCAGAATGATTGAAAATGCCAAGCAATTCTCTTGTATGGACTTCAAAATGAATATAGAATCAAAATGATTGAAAATGCCTGTTCCAAAACTGAACATATACTTCAAACAAAAATCTAGAATCACTTGAATATAGAATCACTTGATTCAAACTGAAACTAAAAGTTAACATCCATACCAATTAAAACTGATTTTGAAATCGAAAACTGAATTTGAAATCTGAAACTGAATTTGAAATCTAAAACCGACTTTAAAATCTAAAATTGATACTAAACATATATACCTCAAACTGAATATTGAATCAAAATGATTGGAAATGCCAGTTCCAGAACTGAACATATAGAAATCTGAAATTGAATCTAGAATCACTTGTTTCAAACTGAAACTTGAACAAAACATATATACCAATTAAAACCAATTTTGAAGTTTGAAACTGAATTTGAAATCTGAAATTGAAACTGAAATCTGAAACTGAAACAGAAATCTGAAACTGAGACTAAGCATATATACTTCAAACTGAATATAGCATCACTTGATTTAAAATGCCAGTTCCGGATCTGAACATCTACTTCAAACTGAATCTACAATCACTTGGATATAGAGTATCTTGATTGCAACTGAAACTGAGAGTAAACATCTATACCATTTCAAACTAAAAATGAAATCTGAAACTTTTATTGAAATCTGAAACTGATACAAAACATATATACTTCAACTGAATATAGACTCAGAATATTTGAAAATGCCAGTTCCAGAACTGAACATATACCTCCAACTGGATCTAGAATCACTTGAATATGTCATCACTTGATTCAAACAGAAACTGACAGTTAACATTCATACCAATTAAAACTGAATTTGGAATCTGAAACTGAATTTGAAATCTGAAACTGAATTTGAAATCTGAAACTGATACTAAACATATACACTTCAACCTGAATATAGACTCAGAATGATTGAAAACGCCAGTTCCAGAATTGAAAATATACTTCAATTTGGAGCTAGAATCACTTGAATATAGAATCACTTGATTCAAACTGAAACTAAAAGTTAACATCCATACCAAATTTAAACTGAAATTGAAATCTGAAACTGATTTTGAAAACTAAAAATGAATTTGAAATGTGAAACAGAAATTTAAAAACTAAAACTGAATTTGGAATCTGAAACTAATACTGAACATATATACAATGGACTGAATATTGCATCAGAATGATTGAATGTGCCAGTTCCAGAACTGAACATATAGGAATTTGAAACTGAATCTATAATCACTTGAATATAGAATCACTTGTTTGAAATTTGAAATTCAATTTTGTTGAGGGTTAAATATTGTATATTAGACCCCAGTTATTACCCGATTTTATGAGCGTGATACCATTTAAACGTCATATTTTAATCGTGTTTATGTTGCAAGGTGGATTTATGAGCATGGACTGAAAAGAATGTTATAGGCATGGATTTAAAGCTCAAGAAGCACTAAGGCGAGGGACGGACTTCAGGCGACCGAGATCGAAGAGTTTACACGCCCGGGATTCGAGGAAATCTAATATTTCACGCTAAAGAGGCATAAATTCCTCCAGAATGCAAGATTACAGGGTTCTCACCATCCGTTCGATTCAAAACTTCATACATGGCCTGAGGACCATAAATTAACTGTACATGTCAAATTTCATCTGTTCGATCCCTGTGAAAGTGGCCCAATGGACAGATCAGCCCATAAACCATTGATTTTGGGCCCACCTGCTATCTGGATATACTTCAAAATTGATCTCAACGCGTTAAATAAGCTGACAATACGGATGGACGAAGCGGATTTCTCACAAACATTTCCATAGGACCTCATGTACATCACGTGTGCATGGTGCACAGTGCACTAGCCGTGCACTGAATTTCTCAAAGTCGGTCAGCGTACGCTGACCGACTCCCTCTTCTCCAATTCAAAAAAGGACACAGCGTCCTCACGTCGTCAGTTGTTCCGTGCAGTGGGGCCCACCCCTCATCCAAATCATCAATCTGGACCGTCCATTAGGAGCCCAAGGGCCCTCTCATCCAAGCCTAGGTGTCAAAAGTTCGAGAGAAAAACCGCTAGGATGATCTCAACCTTCTGACAGAGAATGAACGGTAGTATAGAAATTGTTCTGGTGGGCCGCACCAAAACCGAGTTAAAAACGGTCATGACCGATGGGTTTTCTGTGTACAATCCAATGAACGGACGGATTTATCAAGTTACATCAAGCCTGGGCCCCACCGAGAAATCAACGTAAGTCAGGAGCTTTCTTTCGCTGCGAAAGGGAGTGCGTAACCTCTTACGCACTCCCAACCGACCTCCCTATTGCTATAAAAGAAAAGGAAAAGAAAGAGAGGAGGATCATCTTGATTTAGAGCGTGGACATGGAGCAGAGAAAGAGAGTTTATTTCAGAGTATTTTAGAATTTTTGTTTTAATTACTAGTTTAGTTATTATGATTTTTGAGAGTTTTAATCCAATCATGTTGGGCTAAACCTCTTAGCTAGGGCTAAGAGGTGAAGCTTGTGGCGTGATGGGTAATACTCTACGGCTTTGATTCATGTTGAACTTGATATTGATGTTAGTTTGATTATAAGGAATTACCTGTAGTTTTTAATGGTTTGTTGTGACTTACATTACAATAGATCTGCAATGACTTTAAGTAATTCCTTTTCACTATTCTGATTATGCGGTTAGGTAGCCCTGTTGTTCACCATCGCCCCTTAGACATGGTTGAGTAATAGAATCCTTCCTAACATTCATACATCTTCTGATTGGTTGTGGATTGGTTTAGTTCTGTTGTTTACTTTATCTCATGGGCATGGTTTTGTGATTGAATCGACTCTAATTCTCATACCTTCATCTTTTTGAAAACTAGATCAAAGGAAGTTCAGATCAAGCTTTTACATCTTCCAACTGGATGAAGATGGGACTCGAAGTCCAGTTGAGTTCATGAATCAAGCGTAGATCTCCCTGATCTATACAAGTGGATCCTCTAAATCCCTAGTTTCCCACCTTTGAATTCTACAAGTTTTAGATACTATTTTACCATTATTCACTCATATTCAGTTAATTTTGGTTTCATCTTTATCTAGTTCTAGTTCTGGTTACTTTCAGATTACGTACAGGTTTCAGTCCCAGTGGATTCGACCTCGGTCTCACCGAGTTTATTACTACATCACAAACCTATACTTGGGGAGTGAACAAATTTCAAATCTAAAACTGATACTAAACACAAATACTTCAAACTAAATATTGAATTAGAATGATTGAAATGCCGGTTATGTTAACTGAACATCTAGAAATCTGAGACAGATGCATCTAGAATCACTTGAATATAGAATCACTTGTTTGAAAGTGAAAATGTAACAAAACATCTATACCAATTATAACTAAATTTGAAGTTTGAAGCTGAAATTGTAATCTGAAACTGAAATAGAAATCTGAATTTGAAAGTAAATATACATACTTCAAACTGAATACAACATCACATGATTTAAAATGCCAGTTCCGGGTTTTAACATCTACTTCAAACGGAAACTAGAATCACTTGGATATAGAATCAGATAAAAGAAACTGAACTGAACGTTTATACCAGTTCAACATGAATCAGAAAGAACAAACTAAAACTGAACATATATACCACTCTGAACTGAATATGAAATCTGAAACTGATATAGAAACTGAAACTAAAAAATAAACTGAAACTAAACACATATACTTCAAAATGAATCTGAAGAAGAAACAGAAAGTTATAGAAAGTTATATGCCAGTGGAAATGGGAAAATTATATGCCAGTGGAAACTGGAAAAAAAAAAGAGTCGAGATAGTACTTCAAACTCGTATAGAAAGTTATAATGCACTCGAAAATGGGAAATTTTTATAGAAAGTTATATGTAGAGGAAACTCAAAGTAAACAATATTACTTCAAACAGCTAAGAAAGTTAGTTGCCAGTGGTAATGGGAAAAAGTAATAAGAGTCGACATACATCATGCGACATAGGATGCACTAATACGTAGTGCATCAGATGAGCAGGCCTGTGCATCTATGCTTTCATCTTAGGAGGCCAGGGCATGCTAAAAAATGCCACAAATCATACTCTAATAAGTGGTAAGGCAGACCGGTTCCCTATATCAGATCAAATATACAGCTTGGAGGTCTCTACTCGAAAATTTCTATCATGCACAGCCCAAAGACAGTAGGTTCTGTCGTTAGTGCAAAACCTCAGAAGGAGATGGGCGACAATATACATCAGGGGATGGAATCCTGATCACCTACAATCTGCTGCAAGCCAACCTGAGGTGGGCATTTTAACATGCCAGCAACAGCCGTAAACGATCGGGCCTTCATCTACCCGTCCAACCCATGTTGAAAATTTCAAAAGCCCCAAATTTCTTCTGAAAAAAAAAAATCATAAACCTGGCCATAGCTGATCGGGCCGACATGCAACAACTTACCCTCTCTAAAAATAGGAAAAGCCCTGATTTTGTAGAAAATAGGAATAAAAAAACTAAACAGAAACCATGGACGACTGTGGACGGGGGCGAGAAAGAACCACTACCTCTGCCCAAAAATTCCGGCAACGTCCAATGCTGAAGGTCCTTCCACCCAATCACGTCTGCAGCCACTATCACCTCCTTAAAAACACCACTTTTGGTGCCAAGGAAATCACTCCCGCCATCTGAACCCTCTCAACTGATGGACGGAAGCTTCCCATTCCTCAGTCCATATGAAGGACTGAGCAACGTAGACGGGATGGGCTCGATGTGGGAGATAGTCAAGCGGCAAATCCAAGACGGGATTGTGAAATCCCTCTATATCCAGCCTCCGTCCGGACAATGGATGAGACAGCCTCCCATCCCTTGCGGTCCAAACACCACTCGAGTATTATATTCTGGGATTTTACAATTCCATCTCTCCTACTCCCGCCTAATTCGCTCGCCTAAACACGTCCTTAGAGAAGGACATTTATTTATTCGGGCTGAGTATGGAACTTAATATGCAGGAACTTGGAAATGTAGGCATAGATAGAAATATTGAATCGAATTAAATTGACTAAATTTTGAAATCCAATGTTCTAAGTTGCATTCTAAAATAAGATTGTTTCGACAATTGCAACCTCCGATCCACGAATAGTTGATTTTTTAAACACAGCCCATTAGTATTTTTCATTTTTAACCGTCCTATAAATGTCCAGTAATTTAATTTTTTTATGACCAAATTGTTGTACCTTATTTTTAATCCTTCACAGAACAGCCAATTAAGATAGAACACATGTCATTACATGAGAAGTATATAGTACACATAAGATACTTATGTGCGAAGATATTTCAAATGCGCTTTGCGAAAGTAATAGCTAGCACTAGTTAGATAATACATGTTAGCACACCAAGCAATGAAAGATGAATGTGATCAGGAGAAAAGTGGTGCTAAAGCAATTACTGGGACAAGTGTCCAGTAAGAGCTTGGAATATTGAAGTGGTGACGAAGCAATTGTTATAACTGATCCAACATTAGAAAGAAGCATCTAGATGGTTATCTCAAGGAAGTCTATCAATAGTAAATGAGTTCCAATAAGTAAAGTGGTACATACCAACCTATTCAAAACAAATAATCTATCAATTATCTTTATATTCCTTGGCATAATCTATCAGTAGCCTAATTTTACATTAGGAGTAGTAGTGGTAATCCAGTAGTTGTAATCTTTGTTGTAATCTAAGTCTAGTCCTGCGATGGATAGTTAACCCATCAACCAATCCTCCTTCAGTCAAGAGACGTCGAGTGTTGTCACAGACCCACTTGGGCATGAAACACTCTCACCCCTCAATCTCAGATTCTATCCTAAACCTTAAAAAAAAAAAATCTAGAAATAAAGAGAAAAGAGTTGGAAAGAAGTTACCAAATTAGAAGTTCCTAAGTTAAAAACCTGCAAAACAAAACGAAACAAGTCAGTTCCTAAAAAATAGAAAGTAGACTAATTCTAATAAAGGACAATTTCTAAAAACAGAAAATAGAAAGTTTCTAAAAATTGATTAGGAAAGTTCTAAACCTAAAAACAAAAAGTAAGTTAGTTTTTAAAAAATAAAAGAAATCTTGGAATTAGAATTTTTTTAAAATAGAAAAACAAACCTAATCCTAAAAATAGAAAAATTAGAAAGAGATTACCAATTTAGAAAGTCTATCTCAGAATCCTGCAAAACAGGAAAGTTAGGTTAGTTTCTAAAAAATTCAAACAGAAAAACGCTAATCTTAGAAAACCCTAATCTTAACCTAATTCTAAAACTAGTTAATCTCAGAAAAACGCAACCGTCAGTCCTCGGCAACAGCGCCAAAACTTGTTCACCACCCCAAGTATAGGGTCGCGATGTTGTAGTAATAATCTCAGTAAGACCGAGGTCGAATCCACGGGAACTGAACCTTGTATGTATTCTGAAGTAACTAGAACTATAACTAGAAGAAGATGTAATCTAAATCGGGAGAATTTAAGAGAATAATTGGAAAACTATGTAACTAAAACTTGTAAAATTCAAAGGTGGTAAATAGGGTGTTAAGGATCCACTTGTAGCAATCAGGGAGATCTATGCTTGATTCATAAATACAACTGGAATCAGAGTCCCATCTTCATCCAACTGGAAGATAATTCATTAAAACCAAATATGAACTTTCTTTGATCTAGTTTTTCAATGGAAGAGAAGTATGAGAACTGGAATGGATTCCATCATAAAACCATGCCCACGAGACAAAGCAAACAACAGAATTTAACAAATCCACATCTAATCCGAGAGAGTTATGAACGTTGGGAAGGGTTCCATCATCCAACCATGTCCATGAGACGATTGTGAACAACAGGGCTTCCTAACTTCACAATCACAATAATGAAAAGGACATGCTCAGAGCTATCGCAGATCCAGGTAATTTTTAAGTCACAATAAACTAATAAAAACTAAAACATTCCTTATAATCAAACTATAATCAAGATAGTTCAACTTAACATAAATCAAAGCATAGAACCACCCCATCATGCTACAAGCTTTTCCTCTTAGCCCTAGATTAGAGGTTTAGCTCATCATAAACATGATGATCTAAAAACTCTTAAAAAGCATCAAAGGAAACAAAGAAGGGAAAAAGGAAGAAGGAGAAGAACACATTGAAACCGCCAGCCACACTTTCTCTCTCCTTCTCTTGCTCACGTTTTCCTCCACGTCTTGGATGATACCTTTCTCATGCGTTCTCCCTCTCCTTTATAGGCGTTAGAGGTCGGTGGCTGGAAGTCGGTGGTTTTTTTACGCATCAACAGCTACGCATGCTCTTTCGCAACAAAACCGCGGAACCACAAAGACGTCTTGTGTTTGAATGAGTTTTGGGACAGCTGACCATCCCAAACCCCTGATTTTCTCCATGGTTGGGGTCGTGGCCCCCTTCTCAAAATTTTGGACAGTCTAGATCGCTGATTCAACCGTGTCCATGATCACACAGTGGCCAAAGGAGGGTCAGACGTGCGTGCTAGGTAAGGAATGCGGAAAACGGATTTTGCGTAAGCGGTGGGGCCCCTAATCGATGCTGGCGGAGAAATCTACCCCGTCCATTGGATTCCTGGTGAAATTTCAGTCAGGAATGGATGGTTTTGCTCAAGTTTGGTGTGGCCCAAAGGATCGAATCTTCCTGCCGTTCATCTTGTGTTTGACGGTGATCTGCGTGTATACACGTGCATGGGAGCAAAAAGCCAAAATAGGTACGGTCGGCCCCATGACCTGGATCTAATGAACGGTCCAGATCGATGAGACAGTCCACAGTGGGGGGCCACTACACACCCCAGCGGACGGACGTCTGCTAGGTGCGTAAACAGTCGGGTCAACCGACTTTTGACCAAAGTCTTTGTCCGGTGCGCTGCGTGCATGCACCTGCTATGCACACGCACGTCCCCAAGTGGGGTCCACTGTGATGTTTATGAGAAATCTGCTCTGTTCATCCTCTCCTCCATCCAATTTAACGGGTTGAGACCAAAATTGAAGTATATTTAGATATCAGGTGGGCCCCAAATCAGTGATTTAATAGTTGATCTGTCCGTTAGGCCACTTCCACAAAGATCCAAGGGCTGAATTTCGACGTGTACGATTAATTTAGGGTCTTCAGGCCTCTTATAAAGTTTCGAGCCAAACGGATGGTGGGCCACTTCCACAAAGATCCAAGGGCTGAATTTCGACGTGTACGGTTAATTTAGGGTCTTCAGGCCTCTTATAAAGTTTCAAGCCAAATGAATTATGGGAACCCTGTGATCTTGCATTCAGGGCGATTTTCAGGCCTCTTTATCTTCAATCACTTGATTTTCTCGGCTCTTTTGCGTGCGAATTCTTCAATCTCGGTCCCCTAAGATCCATCCCTTGCCTAGGTGATTCTTAAGCATCAAATTCATGCTTTATTACCCATTGCAATCCAAACTCTTAATTTCTCCTTATAACGCAAACATGATTAAAATAAGACGTTAAGCATTATCATGTTCATAAAACCAAGCAATAACTGGGGTCTAATATGCAATATTTGACCCTCAACAGTTATCAGGCCAACCAAGCTGTTACATGGCTCAGCTAGTGATATCAAACATTGGTTTTCACTGAAATTGCACGTGGTATAGGATATCATGGATTCGCGCGAAACTTTAGCGAAGCTATAGAATAGTAGCTATGTCCTAAAGAGGGGTTGTTTAGGACCAAATAAAAATTTTACCAATTAAAACACAATTGCCTAACTTAAATTAAATTACCAATTAAACTAAACAAGACAAATTAACACTAAGGCTTTCAAGCTAATAGTGGTCCAATCACATAAACTACACAAGATATTCTAATTCAAGCAAGTAGTCTATAAACATGATAGTGTATATGTGTGTGGTATGTACTAATTATCAACTCCTACCATTCATTTAATCATACATACACATAATTCACAAATCAATCATATAAGCATAATTAAACAAATGTTCAAATGACAATCTCAAACACAAGCATGTATAGCGGTTCGATTTCCCTACTCCACTATGGGCGGGCCACACTCAACCCATGAGTGTATCCAATTTCTCTATCGGAGGTTTTAAATTAGGTTCAACCTTTACAGCCCTACACAAGAACCTAGCATACACTCCCATCGGAGGCTCCCTTAAGTTGGTTTTCTATTGGTTAACCAATAAGTTAGGTCCTAGTCCAAAGACCTACGTTGATGGTGAATTCGGCCCTACACAAAAGCTTAGGTCCTATACAAGAACCTATCGATTTTGGGTTACAAAATCTTACCATCAATCCTACACAAGGAAAGAGAGTATGGACTTCTTAAACGACATTAACTTGTCGAATTGAGCACCTTTGATGCGACGTGCTTAAGTCACTTCTTCAAAGCTCTTCCGTACTTGAATTATCTCCTCAATTACTCCCTCGATCGTTAATGTTGATGCATTGTTAATGCTTCAATTTTAAGATCAAACACCTTGCATGTGATGCAAATGCGCTTGTCAATGCTTTAATTTTAAGATCAAACATCTTGCATGTGAAGCTCCTTTGAGGGACTAGTGAAGGGAGTGTGGGTATAATCTCATATAACTAATGAAAATTTGAACTCTTAGGGGATTCACCTTGATGGACACTTTAGAAGTTGATAAATACTAGAATTTGCTAATAAAATTAGTGTCTAAACTCTAGAGAAGGCTTGAGATTATGATCTTCATGTAGAGGAGCTTGGAATGCTCATTTGAGTGAAGAATCACTAAAAAGAGAGCATGGATCACATTTGGATAAAGCCTAGGAGATTTGATGGAGCTTAGGATGCACTAGGGTCTTTAAAATTACAAAATTCATGAATTGTCCAAATATCTTTAAAGGCTAGGCTTAATCGATTGAGCCTGGTCCTCGATCGATCGAGTTAGGTCAAAAATGGTCCGGTGAACTCGCTGGACTGTTTTGGTCAGGTTCAATCGCTCGAGAAGAAGCTCATGCCTTGAGCGCTCGAACTAAATCATATTTAGGCCAGTTGCTTACTGGACTTTTTTGCCATGTTTGGTCGATCAACTCAATCGATTGAGCTTTGTTCGAGCACACCAATGAGAATGTTGGTTTTGGCAGTTTGATTTCTAGCAGCCTAAGATCTCTATAACCCATCTTATCATGCTTCAATAAGGCTCATAAGGCTAAGAGATGATCACACATGGTTTTTTTATGAAGGCAATGATTATCTAGAGGTTCAAGGGTTGTTTTGGGTCAAGGTAAGGGTCACTAAGGCACCTCATTTACTTATTCTTCACTTCCTTAATGCTCCAGTCTTCATATGTCTTCGGTCTTCAACTTCTAAGGGATCAAACAACTCCCTAACACATAGACGCATATGATTGACAAACAAGGTGCACTAACATTTACAACGGTTCAAAGAGCAGGATTCTATCTGTAGCAAAGAGTGTATCAGCCTCATATCGACCATTTCGGGTAGCTCCATCAAGATAAGAATGGTAAAAGCCTCGCCCTACTCAGGAGGAAGTTTGGAGAAGAGTGAATAACCCCAAATTCTCAGCCGTAGTTGGAGGGATGAATCGTACCCAAAATTGGCGTTGGCAAAGACAATAAGCTGTTAAGCGAAGAGAATTGACATGCATGAAGAATGAGCATTAACTAGTGGCCATGCGACCTCGCGAAAATTTGAGGATCCCCAGCCAGGGGATGAGTAGTTGAATGTGAACATGATTGATTTGGTTGTGAAACCTCTCCCAGATGGTCCAACCGTGGAAAGACATCAAATTGATTTGGAAAACAGTAAAGATACTGAAAATCTTAAGGACTCGACCGAATACCTCAGTGATGAGTATTTCTCGAATAAAAACCTATTGATCGAGAGAAATTCTTGCTACAACGAATTTGTTGGAAGAAGCCACACAGTCCTAAAAGGTAGGGGTGGCTCCAATGGTGAATTGCTCAACTACTATATATGTTGTCACGATTGTTGAAGAGCAACATAATGGGAAACACCTTGGGGGCAATGTCCAATTCTGAAATAGTGTTCGGATCATTACCCCCAGTCATGGTGGACTGTAACATGGTGATTACACTTCCATCTGATTTTCAAGCCAACTCATCTCAGGCTAAAATGTTGGTAGGAGACGTGAAGGAACTTGGTGCTCGGTGATAATACAACACAGTTCTTCTACCCATAAGAGGGGAACAGAAATGCATCGACCATCACTGTCGAGCTATGTACGTCTTTTGAGAAAGTGGTCATAAAGAGACCCACCATTACTATGACCTAAACATCTAAAGCCATTATATATCTTAGCCCATTTAGAGGGATGTCCAGTTACCAAAGTCCTGGTCAATAATGGGGGCAGTGTAAACATCCTCCCTAGCAGAATGATGGCAAAGTTGAGAAAGCCCAAGTCTGACCTGTCACGTCCCAACCCGAAAATCGGATTCACAGGAATCCCGATCGCCGAATCTAGTGCCGATAGCCTCCATAGTACCCCATTCTCAGCTCCTAGCGTAATATGTCAGGTTTCGATACTAGGATCCTACAAGGAGGATTTTTTTTAACGTACATTTATCTCGTAAAGAGCATAACCACAAGTTTACCCAAATCACAAAAGCAACGTCATCATCACATATCCACTAATATAAACTTTGAATACAGTACTGAAAGGGAATACATATGTCAAAATAAAACAAAGCTCCAGAAGACAGCTGCACGCTCCATGCTCAACGCCGTTTCTGCAATCTAACATTACCTGCACACATCTATCGTGCATAAGGTTATAGAAAGCTTAGAGGGGGTGTAAGGTGTGCACAAGGTAGTGCCAAGTATTCAAATAATGCCATAATCATACACTATCGAAATACTTGTAAAATCATAAATCATACAATATCAGAGTAAGCGAAAATACGACAGTCTATGAGTCAATCAATATTAGAATATGCAATATAGATCAGCTATACAAATGAGGAGTCATAAAGTGCCAAATATCAAATGCCGAGGATGCGATGCAAATATACAATTCCTGATGAGTTCACACAATAGCGTCAGCCATATCTAGACTATATAAATGTAAAAACACAGTAACCCAAAATGTAATATGCCACAGATGTAATGCAATATGCAGTGTGAATAGAATGACCATGCTAGAGTGTGAAGTCGGGATGATAGTACGTAGTATCGCAGGCTATAGGGTCTATCACAAGGGATTTCTATCCAAACCAGTTCCATACCTAAATCTGGATAGTCAGACTCATTGTGGTAAACTCCTGATCTCAGGTTAGTCGAGCGCCCCAACCGAAATCCTAGCCATTGCGAAGGTACACGTAACAAATAGTTGCGCACCACCAGCCCGAGTGGATAGTGAATGAATGAATATGCAACTCCTGCCCAATAAGTCCACATATAAGTATTGTTCATCTCTGAGATCATCACCGAGTCTAGTACACTCCAAACTGGCTACCACCCCTGCAGGCCGCTTAGCCCAACGAGTGGAAAAGACCTCACTACCCACTTGCCAGCAGTATACCAATACCTACTCGGCTCGTCGATAGCCGACCCATTTAGGAGCTAGTCGGACTCAGCCTAGCTATGCCTACTCTCTCAGGCAGGTAAGGCCACACCCCCTCCCAACCGACCACGACACAATGGGAAACGCGGCATCCTGGTATACGGTACTCGGGCGCTCATATATCCACTCGGTCTCGACGTTGGGGCGTCCTCTGGTACTAAGAGGGTTTATGGATTTTCACCCAGGGTCATCTATAGCAGCCCGATGCTAATAACAGATTTCCGATGTCCCGTCTAGCTATCCACGATATGTCTGTGGAGGCTACAACCCTGATGTCGTTAGGGCGTACAACAATCACAACACACAATGCAAGGTGCATGAGTCATACAATTCAGTCATGCATCAATCCTGCACATACCGTGCGCTCATGTGAGATAACCTCTACCTATCTGGGAGTCTCATAACAACCTGCCCAATGTCATATGCAATGGTCAATCACATCTCATAACAAACATGCAGATGATGCATATGGGCATGTATCATGATGCTATGCTATAACATACTCATAATCGGTATCAGTAACTGGCATCAATAATCGACCTCGACAACGTGGACATTTAACCAACATTGCCCCCAAGGAATGGCCCACATAGAGCCTAACATATAGTGGTCTCATGGCCTCACATGAGGGCCAAAAATACAACACCATGGGCCTCACTCAAGAGCTTAATACACATCACGATGGGCCTTTCACATGGGCCTAATATACATCACAATGGGCTCTATAGCCCTAGTCCTCAAATGCATCACAATGGGCCTCATCACATAGGTCTCATATACATCACACAGGCCGAATACACATCACAATGGCCTCAAATACGGGTCGCATATACATTACATAGGTCTTGACAATCGGCCTCGGCAATCGAAATCGGCCTCGACAAATGAAATTGACACTCGAAATCGACCTCGGTACTCTGCCTCGACAATCGGAATCGGCCTATACAATTAGCCTCGACAATCAGAATCGGCATATACAATCGGCCTTGACAAATCAGAATCGGCCTCGACAATCAGAATCGGCCTCGATACTTGGCCTCGATAATCGAAATCAGCCTCGATACTCGGCCTCGACAATTGGGATTAGCCTATACAATTGGCCTCAACAAATCGAAATCGGCCTCGATACTCGGCCTCGACAATAGAAATTGGCCTCGACAATCGGGATCGGCCTATACAATCGGCCTCGATAAATCAGAATCAGCCTCGATACTCGGCCTTAACAATCGGAATCAGC
>JAJHSJ010000001.1:101994613-102038583 GCA_021015155.1 Magnolia officinalis
ATCATCCCGACTTCACACTCCAGCATGGTCATTCCAGTACACTGCATATTGCATTACATCTGTGGCATATGACATTTGGGTTACTGTGTTTCTGCATTTATATGGTCTAGATATGGCTGACGCTATTCGTGAACTCATCAGGAATTGTATATTGCATCGCATCCTCGGCATTTGATATTTGGCACTTTATGACTCCTCATTTGCATAACTGATGTATATTGTATATTCTGATATTGATTGACTCATAGACTTGTCAGTATTTTCGCTTACTCTGATATTGTATGATTTATGATTTTACAAGTATTTTCGATAGTGTATGATTATGGCATTGTATTGAATACTTGGCACTTACCTTGTGCACACACTTACACCACCCTCTAAGCTTTCTATAACCTTATGCACGATAGATGTGTGTAGGTAATGTTAGATTGCAGCAACGGCGTTGAGCATGGAGCGTGCAGCTATCTTCTGGAGCTTTGATTTTATTTTGACATATGTATTTCCCTTTCAGTACTGTATTCAAAGTTTATATTAGTGGATATGTGATGATGACGTTGCTTTTGTGATTTGGGTAAACTTGTGGTTATGCTCTTTACGAGATAAATGTACGTTAAAAAAAATCCTCCTTGTAGGATCCCAATATCGAAACCTGACATATGAGCGCTAGGAGCCGAGAATGGGGTACTATGGAGGATGTCGGCACCAGATTCAGCGATCGGGATTCCTGTGAATCCGATTTTTGGGTTTGGGACGTGACAGGTCAGACTTGGGCTTTCTCAACTTTGCCATCATTCTGGCAGGGAGGATGTTTACAACCGCCCCATTATTGACCAGGACTTTGGTAACTGGACATCCCTCTAAATGGGCTAAGATATATAATGGCTTTAGATGTTTAGGTCATAGTAATGGTGGGTCTCTTTATGACCACTTTCTCAAAAGACGTACATAGCTCGACAGTGATGGTCGATGCATTTCTGTTCCCCTCTTATGGGTAGAAGGAACTGTGTTGTATTATCACCGGAGCACCAAGTTCCTTCACGTCTCCTACCATATCATTAGGCTGAGATGAGTTGGCTTGAAAATTAGATGGAAGTGTAATCACCATGTTACAGTCCACCATGACTGGTGGTAATGATCCGAACACTATTTCAGAATTTGGACATTGCCCCCAAGGTGTTTCCCAATTATGTTGCTCTTCAACAATCGTGACAACATATATAGTACTTGAGCAATTCACCATTGGAGCCACCCCTACCTTTTTAGGACTGTGTGGCTTCTTCCAACAAATTCGTTGTAGCAAGAAGTTCTTCGATCAATAGGTTTTTATTCGAGAAATACTCATCACTGAGGTATTCGGTCGAGTCCTTAAGATTTTCAGTATTTTACTGTTTTCCAAATCAATTTGATGTCTTTCCACAGTTGGACCATCTGGGAGAGTTTCACAACCAAATCAATCATGTTCACATTCAACTACTCATCCCTGGCTGGGATCCTCAACTTTTGGCGAGGTCGCATGGCCACTCGTTAAGCTCATCTTCATGCATGTCAATTCTCTTCGCTTAACAGCTTATTGTCTTTGCCAACGCTGATTTTGGGTACGATTCATCCCTCCAACTACGGCTGAGAATTTGGGGTTATTCACTCTTCTCCAAACTTCCTCCTGAGTAGGGCGAGGCTTTACCATTCTTTATCTTGATGGAGCTACCTGAAATGGTCGATATGAGGCTGATACACTCTTTGCTACAGATAGAATCCTGCTCTTTTGAACCGTTGTAAATGTTAGTGCACCTTGTTTGTCAATCATATGCGTCTATGTGTTAGGGAGTTTGTTTGATCCTTAGAAGTTGAAGACCGAAGACATATGAAGACTGGAGCATTAAGGAAGTGAAGAATAGTAAATGAGGTGCCTTAGTGACCCTTACTTGACCCAAACAACCTTGAACCTCTAGATAATCATTGCCTTCATAAAAAAAGCCATGTGTGATCATCTCTTAGCCTTAGGAGCCTTTTGAAGCTATTATGAAGCATGATCAGATGGGTTATAGAGGTCTTAGGCTGCTAGAAATCAAAATGCCAAAACCAACATTCTCATTGGTGTGCTCGAACAAAGCTCAATCGATTGAGTGATCGACCAAACATGGCAAAAAAGTCCAGTAAGCAACTGGCCTAAGTTGATTTAGTTCGAGCGCTCAAGGCATGAGCTTCTTCTCGAAGCGATTGAACTTGACAAAACAGTCCAGCGAGTTCACCGGACCATTTTGACCTAACTCGATCGATCGAGGACCAGGCTCAATCGATTAAGCCTAGCCTTTAAAGATATTTGGACAATTCATGAATTTTGTAATTTTAAAGACCCTAGTGCATCCTAAGCTCCATCAAATCTCCTAGGCTTTATCCAAATGTGATGATCCTGCTCTCTTTTCAGTGATTCTTCACTCAAATGAGCATTCCAGCTCCTCTACGTGAAGATCATAATCTCAAGCCTTTCTCTAGAGTTTTAGACACTAATTTTATTAGCAAATTCTAGTATTTATCAACTTCTAAAGTGTCCATCAAGGTGAATCCCCTAAGAGTTCAGAGTTCAACTTTTCATTAGTTGTATGAGATTATACCCAACTCCCTTCACCTTAGTCACCTCAAAGGAGCTTCACATGCAAGATGTTTGATCTTAAAATTAAAGCATTGACAACGCATTTGCATCACATGCAAGGTGTTTGATCTTAAAATTGAAGCATTAACAATGCATCAATATTAACGATCGAGGGAGTAATTGAGGAGATAATTCAAGTACGAAAGAGCTTTGAAGAAGTGACTTAAGCACGTCGCATCAAAGGTGATCAATTCGACAAGTTAATGTCGTTTAAGAAGTCTATACTCTCTTTCCTTGTGTAGGATTGATGGTAAGATTTTGTAACCCAAAATCGATAGGTTCTTGTATAGGACCTAAGCTCTTGTGTAGGGCCGAATTCACCATCAACGTAGGTCTTTGGACTAGGACCTAACTTATTGGTTAACCAATAGAAAACCAACTTAAGGGAGCCTTCGATGGGAGTGTATGCTAGGTTCTTGTGTAGGGCTGTAAAGGTTGAACCTAATTTAAAACCTCCGATAGAGAAATTGGATACACTCATGGGTTGAGTGCGGCCGCCCATAGTGGAGTAGGGAAATCGAACCGCTATACATGCTTGTGTTTGGTATTGTCATTTGAACATTTGTTTAATTATGCTTATATGATTGATTTGTGAATTATGTGTATGTATGATTAAATGAATGGTAGGAGTTGATAGTAGTACATACCACACACATATACACTATCATGTTTATAGACTACCTGCTTGAATTAGAATATCTTGTGTAGTTTATGTGATTGGACCACTATTAGCTTGAAAGCCTTAGTGTTAATTTGTCTTGTTTAGTTTAAATTGGTAATTTAATTAAGTTAGGCAATTGTGTTTTAATTGGTTAAAAATTTTTATTTGGTCCTAAACCAACCCCCCTTTAGGACATAGCTACTATTCTATAGCTTCGCCAAAGTTCCTCGCGAATCCATGATATCCTATACCACGTGCAATTTCAGTGAAAACCAATGTTTGATATGACTAGCTGAGCCATGTAACAGCTTGGTTGGCCTGATCACTGTTGAGGGTCAAATATTGCATATTAGACCCCAGTTATTGCTTGATTTTATGAACATGATAATGCTTAACGTCCTATTTTAATCATGTTTGCGTTGCAAGGAGAAATTAAGAGTTTGGATTGCAAAAGGGTAATAAAGGCATGGATTTGATGCTTAAGAATTACCTAGGCAAGGGATGGATCTTAGGGGACCGAGATTGAAGAATTCGTACGCAAAAGAGCCGAGAAAATCAAGTGATTGAAGATAAAGAGGCATGAAAATCGCCCTGAATGCAAGATCACAGGGTTCCCATAATCCATTTGGCTCGAAACTTTATAAGAGGCCTGAAGACCCTAAATTAACCGTACACGTCGAAATTCAACCCTTGGATCTTTGTGGAAGTGTCCCACCATCCGTTTGGCTCGAAACTTTATAAGAGGCCTGAAGACCCTAAATTAATCGTATACGTCTAAATTCAGCCCTTGGATCTTTGTGGAAGTGGCCCAACGGACAGATCAGCTATTAAATCACTGATTTGGGGCCCACCTGATATCTAAATATACTTCAATTTGGTCTCAACTCCTTAAATTGGAGAGGAGAGGATGAACAGAGCAGATTTCTCATAAAACATCACAGTGGACCCCACTTGGGGACGTGCGTGTGCATAGCAGGTGCATGCACGCAGCGCACCGGACAAAGACTTGTGGTCAAAAGTCGGTTGACCCGACTGTTTACGCACCTAGTAGACGTCCGTCTGCTGGGTGTGTAGTGGCCCCCCACTGTGGACCGTCTCATCGATCTGGACCATTCATTAGATCCAGGGCGTGGGGCCGACCGTACCTATTTTGGCTTTTTGCTCCCATGCACGTGTATACACGCAGATCACCGTCAAACGCAGATGAACGACAAGAAGATTCGATCCTTTGGGCCACACCAAACTTGAGCAAAACCATCCATTCCCGACTGAAATTTCACCAGGAATCCAATGGACGGGGTTTATTTTCTCCGCCAGCATGATCAGGGGTCCCCATCACTTACACAAAATCCGTTTTTCGCATTCCTTACCTAGCACGCACGTTCGACCCTCCTTTGGCCACAGTGTGATCATGGACACGGTCGAATCAGCGATCCAGGCCGTCCAAAATTTTGAGAAGGGGGCCACGACCCCAACCATGGAGAAAATCAGGGGTTTGGGATGGTCAGCTGTCCCAAAACTCATTCAACACAAGACGTCTTTGTGGTTCCGCGGTTTTGCTGCGAAAGAGCATGCGTAGCTGTTGATGCGTAAAAAAAAACCACACCGACTTCCAGCACTTCCGCCCCCCGACCTCCAACGCCTAAAAGGAGAGGGAGAACGCAAGAGAAAGGTATCATCCAAGACGTGGAGGAAAACGTGAGCAAAAGAGAAGGAGAGAGAAAGTGTGGCCGGCGGTTTCAATGTGTTCTTCTCCTTCTTCCTTTTTCCCTTCTTTGTTTCCTTTGATGCTTTTTAAGAGTTTTTAGATCATCATGTTTATGATGAGCTAAACCTCTAAGCTAGGGCTAAGAGGAAAAGCTTGTAGCATGATGGGGTGGTTCTATGGCTTTGATTTATGTTAAGTTGAACTCTCTTTGATTATAGTTTGATTATAAGGAATGTTTTTAGTTTTTAATGGTTTATTGTGACTTAAATTACAATGGATCTGCGATAGCTCTGAGCATGTCCTTTTCATTATTGTGATTGTGAAGTTAGGAAGCCCTGTTGTTCACAATCGTCTCATGGACATGGTTGGATGATGGAACCCTTCCCAACGTTCATAACTCTCTCGGATTAGATGTGGATTTGTTAAATTCTGTTGTTTGCTTTGTCTCATGGGCATGGTTTTGTGATGGAATCCATTCCAGTTCTCATACTTCTCTTCCATTGAAAACTAGATCAAAGAAAGTTCATATTTGAGTTTTAATGAATTATCTTCCAGTTGGATGAAGATGGGACTCTGATTCCAGTTGTATTTATGAATCAAGCATAGATCTCCCTGATTGCTACAAGTGGATCCTTAACACCCTAGTTTACCACCTTTGAATTTTACAAGTTTTAGTTACATAGTTTAATTATTCTCTTAAATTCTCCCGATTTAGATTACATCTTCTTCTAGTTATAGTTCTAGTTACTTTCAGAATACATACAAGGTTCAGTTCCCGTGGATTCGACCTCGGTCTTATCGAGATTATTACTACATCGCGACCCTATACTTGGGGTGGTGAACAAGGTTTTTGGCGCTTGTTGCCGGGGACTGACGGTTTGCGTTTTTCTGAGATTAACTAGTTTTTAGAATTAGGTTAAGATTAGGGTTTTTTCTAAGTTAGCGTTTTTCTGTTTGAATTTTTTAGAAACTAACCTAACTTTCCTGTTTTGCAGGATTCTGAGATAGACTTTCTAAATGGTAATCTCTTTCTAATTTTTCTATTTTTAGGATTAGGTTTTGTTTTTTCTATTTTTAGAAAATTTCTAATTCGAAGATTTGTTTTATTTTTTAAAAACTAACTTACTTTTTGTTTTTAGGTTTAGAACTTTCCTAATCAATTTTTAGAAACTTTCTATTTTCTGTTTTTTAGAAATGTCCTTTGTTAGAACTTAGTCTACTTTCTATTTTTTAGGAACTGACTTGTTTCGTTTTGTTTTGCAGGTTTTTAACTTAGGAACTTCTAATTTGGTAACTTCTTTCCAACTCTTTTCTCTTTATTTCTAGATTTTTTTTAAAGGTTTAGGATAGAATCTGAGATTGAGGGGTGAGAGTGTTTCATGCCCAAGTGGGTCTGTGACAACACTCGACGTCTCTTGACTGAAGGAGGATTGGTTGATGGGTTAACTATCCATCGCAGGACTAGACTTAGATTACAACAAAAGATTACAACTACTGGATTACCACTACTCCTAATGTAAAATTAGGCTACTGATAGATTATGCCAAGGAATATAAAGATAATTGATAGATTAATTTGTTTGAATAGGTTGGTATGTACCACTTTACTTCATTGAACTCATTTACTATTGATAGACTTCCTTGAGATAACCATCTAGATGCTTCTTTCTAATGTTGGATCAGTTATAATAATTGCTTCGTCACCACTTCAATATTCCAAGCTCTTACTGGACACTTGTCTCAGTAATTGCTTTAACACCACTTTTCTCCTGATCACATTCTATCTTTCATTGCTTGGTTGTGCTAACATGTATTATCTAACTAGTGCCAGCTATTACTTTCGCAAAGCGCATTTGAAATATCTTCACACATAAGTATCTTATGTGTACTATATACTTCTCATGTAATGACATGTGTTCTATCTTAATTGGCTGTTCGCTGTTCCGTGAAGGATTAAAAATAAGGTACAACAATTTGGTCATAAAAAAATTAAATTATTGGACATTTATAGGACGGTTAAAAATGAAAAATACTAATGGGCTGTATTTAAAAAATCAACTATTCGTGGATCGGAGGTTGCAATTGTCGAAACAATCTTATTTTTAGAATGCAACTTAGAACATTGGATTTCAAAATTTAGTCAATTTAATTCGATTCAATATTTTCTATGCCTACAATTTCCAAGTTCCTGCATATTAAGTTCCATACCCAGCCCGAATAAATAAATGTCCTTCTCTAAGGACGTGTTTAGGCGAGCGAATTAGGCAGGAGTAGGAGGGATGGAATTGTAAAATCCCAGAATATAATACTCGAGTGGTGTTTGGACCGCAAGGGATGGGAGGCTGTCTCATCCATCGTCCGGACGGAGGCTGGATATAGAGGGATTTCACAATCCCGTCTTGGATTTGCCGCTTGACTATCTCCCACATCGAGCCCATCCCGTCTGCGTTACTCAGTCCTTCATATGGACTGAGGAATGGGAAGCTTCCGTCCATTAGTTGAGAGGGTTCAGATGGCGGGAGTGATTTCCTTGGCACCAAAAATGGTGTTTTTAAGGAGGTGATAGTGCTGCAGACATGATTGGGTGGACGGACCTTCAGCATTGGACGTTGCCGGAATTTTTGGGTAGAGTGTAACGGTTCTTTCTCGCCCCCGTCCACGGTCGTCCATGGTTTCTGTTTGGTTTTTTTATTCCTGTTTTCTACAAAATCAGGGCTTTTCCTATTTTTAGAGAGGGTCAGTTGTTGCATGTCGGCCCGATCAGCTATGGCCAGGTTTATGATTTTTTTTTTCAGAAGAAATTTGGGGCTTTTGAAATTTTCAACATGGGTTGGACGGGTAGATGAAGGCCCGATCGTTTACGGCTGTTGCTGGCATGTTAAAATGCCCACCTCAGGTTGGCCCGCAGCAGATTGTAGGTGATCAAGATTCCATCCCCTGATGTATATTGTTGCCCATCTCCTTCTGAGGTTTTGTACTAACGACAAAACCTACTGTCTTTGGGCTGTGCATGATAGAAATTTTCGAGTAGAGACCTCCAAGCTGTATATTTGATTTGATATAGGAGACCAGGTACTGCCTTACCACTTATTAGAGAATGATTTGTGGCATTTTTTAGCATGCACTGGCCTCCTAAGATGAAAGCATAGATGCATAGGCCTGCTCATCTGTATACTGGTCATGCTCTGCCCATGTCGACTCTTATTACTTTTTTCCCATTACCACTGGCAACTAACTTTTTAGCTGTTTGAAGTATATATGTTTACTTTGAGTTTCCTCTAGCATATAACTTTCTATAAAATTTCCCATTTTCCGAGTGCATTATAACTTTCTATATGAGTTTGAAGTACATATCTCGACTCTTTTTTTTTTTTCCAGTTTCCACTGGCATATAATTTTCCCATTTCCACTGGCATATAACTTTCTATAACTTTCTGTTTCTTCTTCAGATTCAGTTTGAAGTATATGTGTTTAGTTTCAGTTTCTATATCAGTTTCAGATTTCATATTCAGTTTAGAGTGGTATATACGTTCAGTTTTAGTTTGTTCTTTCTGATTCATGTTGAACTGGTATAAACATTCAGTTCAGTTTCTTTTATCTGATTCTATATCCAAGTGATTCTAGTTTCCGTTTGAAGTAGATGTTAAAACCCGGAACTGGCATTTTAAATCATGTGATGCTGTATTCAGTTTGAAGTATGTATGTTTACTTTCAAATTCAGATTTCTATTTCAGTTTCAGATTACAATTTTAGCTTCAAACTTCAAATTTAGTTATAATTGGTATAGATGTTTTGTTACATTTTCACTTTCAAACAAGTGATTCTATATTCAAGTGATTCTAAATGCATCTGTCTCAGATTTCTAGATGTTCAGTTAACATAACCGGCATTTCCAATCATTCTAATTCAATATTCAGTTTGAAGTATTTGTGTTTAGTATCAGTTTTAGATTTGAAATTTGTTCACTCCCCAAGTATAGGTTGTGATAGGGTTGTGATGTAGTAATAAACTCGGTGAGACCGAGGTCGAATCCACTGGGACTGAAACCTGTACGTAATCTGAAAGTAACCAGAACTAGAACTAGATAAAGATGAAACCAAAATTAACTGAATATGAGTGAATAATGGTGAAATAGTAATCTAAAACTTGTAGAATTCAAAGGTGGGAAACTAGGGATTTAGAGGATCCACTTGTATAGATCAGGGAGATCTATGCTTGATTCATGAACTCAACTGGACTTCGAGTCCCATCTTCATCCAGTTGGAAGATGTAAAAGCTTGATCTGAACTTCCTTTGATCTAGTTTTCAAAAAGATGAAGGTATGAGAATTAGAGTCGATTCAATCACAAAACCATGCCCATGAGATAAAGTAAACAACAGAACTAAACCAATCCACAACCAATCAGAAGATGTATGAATGTTAGGAAGGATTCTATCACTCAACCATGTCTAAGGGGCGATGGTGAGCAACAGGGCTACCTAACCGCATAATCAGAATAGTGAAAAGGAATTACTTAAAGTCATTGCAGATCTATTGTAATGTAAGTCACAACAAACCATTAAAAACTACAGGCAATTCCTTATAATCAAACTAACATCAATATCAAGTTCAACATGAATCAAAGCCATATAGTATTACCCATCACGCCATAAGCTTCACCTCTTAGCCCTAGCTAAAAGGTTTAGCCCAACATGATTGGACTAAAACTCTCGAAAATCATAATAACTAAACTAGTAATTAAAACAAAAATAAATAAAAATTCTAAAATACTCTGAAATAAACTCTCTTTCTCTGCTCCACGTCCACGCTCCAGATCAAGATGATCCTCCTCTCTCTCTTTTCCTTTTCTTTTATAGCAATAGGGAGGTTGGTTGGGAGTGCGTAAGAGGTTACGCACTCCCTTTCGCAGCGAAAGAAAGCTCCTGACTTACGCTGATTTCTCGGTGGGGCCAGGCTTGATGTAACTTGATAAATCCAGTCCGTTCATTGGATTGTACACAGAAAACCCATCGGTCATGACCGTTTTTACTCTGTTTTGGTGTGGCCCACCAGAATTTCTATACTACCATTCATTCTCTGTCAGAAGGTTGAGATCATCCTAGCGGTTTTTCTCTCGAACTTTTGACACCTAGGCTTGGATGAGAGGGCCCTTGGGCTCCTAATGGATGGTCCAGATTGATGATTTGGATGAGGGGTGGGCCCCACTGCATGGAACAGCGGACGACGTGAGGACACTGTGTCCTTTTTTGAATTGGAGAAGAGGGAGTCGGTCAGCGTACGCTGACCGACTTTGAGAAATTCAGTGCACGGCTAGTGCACTGTGCACCGTGCACAAGTGATGTACATGAGGTCCTATGAAGATGTTTGTGAGAAATCCGCTTCGTCCATCCGTATTGTCAGCTTATTTAACGCGTTGAGATCAATTTTGAAGTATATCCAGATAGCAGGTGGGCCCAAAATCAATGGTTTATGGGCTGATCTGTCCGTTGGGCCACTTTCACAGGGATCGAACAGATGAAATTTGACATGTACAGTTAATTTATGGTCCTCAGGCCATGTATGAAGTTTTGAATCGAACGGATGGTGAGAACCCTGTAATCTTGCATTCTGGAGGAACTTTATGCCTCTTTAGCGTGAAATATTGGATTTCCTCGAATCCCGGGCGTGTAAACTCTTCGATCTCGGTCCCTGAAGTCTGTCCCTCGCCTTAGTGCTTTTTGAGCTTTAAATCCATGCCTATAACATTCTTTTCAGTCCATGCTCGTAAATCTACCTTGCAACACAAACATGATTAAAATAAGACGTTTAAACGGTATCATGCTCGTAAAATCGGGTAATAACTGGGGTCTAATATGCAATATTTGACCCTCAACAAAATTGAATTTCAAATTTCAAACAAGTGATTCTATATTCAAGTGATTATAGATTCAGTTTCAAATTCCTATATGTTCAGTTCTGGAACTGGCACATTCAATCATTCTGATGCAATATTTAGTCCATTGTATATATGTTCAGTATTAGTTTCAGATTCCAAATTCAGTTTTAGTTTTCAAATTTCTATTTCAAATTTCAAATTCAAATTCACATTTCAAATTCATTTTTAGTTTTCAAAATCAGTTTCAGATTTCAATTTCAGTTTTAGATTTGGTATGGATGTTAACTTTCAGTTTCAGTTTGAATCAAGTGATTCTATATTCAAGTGATTCTAGCTCCAAATTGAAGTATATTTTCAATTCTGGAACTGGCATTTTCAATCATTCTGAGTCTATATTCAGGTTGAAGTGTATATGCTTAGTATTAGTTTCAGATTTCAAATTCAGTTTCAGATTTCAAATTCAGTTTCAGATTCCAAATTCAGTTTTAATTGGTATGAATGTTAACTGTCAGTTTCTGTTTGAATCAAGTGATGACATATTCAAGTGATTCTAGATCCAGTTGGAGGTATATGTTCAGTTCTGGAACTGGCATTTTCAAATATTCTGAGTCTATATTCAGTTGAAGTATATATGTTTTGTATCAGTTTCAGATTTCATTTTTAGTTTGAAATGGTATAGATGTTTACTCTCAGTTTCAGTTGCAATCAAGATACTCTATATCCAAGTGATTGTAGATTCAGTTTGAAGTAGATGTTCAGATCCGGAACTGGCATTTTAAATCAAGTGATGCTATATTCAGTTTGAAGTATATATGCTTAGTCTCAGTTTCAGATTTTTGTTTCAGTTTCAGATTTCAAATTCAGTTTCAAACTTCAAAATTGGTTTTAATTGGTATATATGTTTTGTTCCAGTTTCAGTTTGAAACAAGTGATTCTAGATTCAATTTCAGATTTCTATATGTTCAGTTCTGGAACTGGCATTTCCAATCATTTTGATTCAATATTCAGTTTGAGGTATATATGTTTAGTATCAATTTCAGATTTTAAAATCGGTTTTAGATTTCAAATTCAGTTTCAGATTTCAAATTCAGTTTTCGATTTCAAAATCAGTTTTAATTGGTATGGATGTTAACTTTCAGTTTCAGTTTGAATCAAGTGATTCTATATTCAAGTGATTCTAGATTTTTGTTTGAAGTATATGTTCAGTTTTGGAACGGGCATTTTCAATCATTCTGATTCTATATTCAGTTTTGAAGTCCATAGAAGAGAATTGCTTGGCATTTTCAATCATTCTGATTCTATATTCAGTTTGAAGTTCATAGAAGAGGATTGCTTGGCATTTTCAATCATTCTGATTCTATATTCAGTTTAAAAGAAAGCTCTGTCTGTGATGAAACTATCCCTCCTTCCAAAGAAAGTAACAAAAACCAACACAAACGTGGAGTTCAAGTTAAAACTCAAATGAAATAAAAATCAGAACACTCTAAAAAGATTAATGAAATGAAAAAAAAAAAAAAGACTCATGTTTCCAACTCATGGTCTACACTTGTAAAGATATTCTCTCTACAGAATTGGAGTCTTGCTATTTTGTTGCTATCTCTCATTCCCTTTGTAAATGTTTTTTTTTTTTTTTTTTTCCTTCTTTTGTGGGTCATTTGGCTTTTGGGAAGCTAGCATACCTTGAGAAGAGGGTTCCACAGTCACATCAAGATATTTTTATTTTATTTCCTTTTCCTTCATACTTTCTTCTTCCCTATTCACAAGTTGTGATGTTTACAACTCACAGATCCGTTATTGTCACCAGATAGGTAGACATAAATTAATCAGCTTATGTTTCGAATCAAGGAAAGCATATCACATGAGACATAATGTTCCTTGTAACTGCTTCTTTTAAATTGTTTACATAGAAAGGTAATTGAAGACTGCATTGCAGTTTTTATGTTATGTTAAGAGTACTTGCAGAATGCTTTAACATTCTCATATGCATTAGCCCAATACATGAATGGAATACATTAGCATTTTTTCTGTCTTGCATGGTGTTAAAGCCATAAAAGAACTCGACTAAAGATGCTCAATAGATGAACTACAACAACTGTTAAATACATACAGTAACTTGGATTCCATAGTACGTATATTTCAATTCCAGATCTATTTCTGTCCTTAATTGAAAGTTTCCTTTTCTTTAACTTTCAGTTTAAAGTATATATGTTTAGTTTCTGTTTAATTAAGTGATTTCAATTTCTCTTTCAATTAAATGGACTTGTATTTCTAAAAGCTTATAAGAATTTATGTGCCAATAACCATGACTGTGACATATGAAATTGGTGGACAAATGCAAATATTGGGATTTGGGATAGATGCATTGACCTTCAGATTTGGGATAGAACCATGAGGTATCCAAAACTTAGCTTCTTTCGATAAACGATTTCTCAATGCACATGCTGTATTTGAATAACGTTTTCAGTAAACCCTTTGGGGCCACCTAGAGGTTTACGTGCTTAACCCGAAGATTCAAGTAGGGCTTTCAGTGGTGATTTTATAGTATCTTGTATCCGTAAGTGTAGGTGAGGTTTATGAGATGGATAGCGATGATGAAGAAGAGATGGCCGAGACCGTGGTGGTCCTCGTGGTGGCCGCATGTGTCGCTGTTGTTGGGGAATATTGTAGTCACTGTATGTTAAGAGAACCGGCGCGTTAAGGGGATGACGAGCAGACAAGATTTATCAACTCTATCGTTCGTGTAAGTGACATCAACTGTGTTACGCAGTTGAGGATGAAATGGGAAGGTTTCTTCTCATGTAACATACTACGTGAGAGAACGCAACTACGCTATACTTGTAACGTTAATCTTGATGAGCAACTAGTCATCTTCCTCCATACAATTGGACATAACGTGCGTAATCGTGTAGAGGACAGGTTTATACGTTCAAGTGAAACCGTAAGTCGTCACTTTCACCGTGTCCTAGATGCGATAGTGTCCTTGTACCCTGAATTTATTAAGCAGGCCGGTACTGACACCCCCCCTCTCGAGATTCAATTAAATCCTTACTGGGCTACTTATTTCCAGGTACCATTTTCGGCGCGGGATACGCTTTTCCGTTTTTATTTTGAAATAAGTTAATATTTGTCATATTATCTTATAAGTGAAATTCGATATAATGCCGGATAGGGTTTTGTTGGTGCAATAGACGGAACGCATATTCCCGCTCATGTGGAAGCATCCCAAAACCCAAGCTTTCGCAACAGGAAGGGTATCGTGTCTCAGAATGTACTTACTGCTTGTTTGTTTAACATAACATTCTTATACGTGCTAGCTGGATGGGAGAGTTTCACTTCGGATGCACTGGTCCTACATAACGCTCTGACGCGAAGTGATGGTCCACTAATTGTCCCACACAGTAATTATTTTTTCACAAATACCTGACAATATTGTTCATCGTAACATCATTCTTAACACGCTAACCCCCAAAACCATAACTCTTACGCAATGTAGGAAAATATTTCGTCGTCGACGCGGGATAGGCTCACTCACCTGGGTTCATTGCGCCTTACCACGGTGTTCGATACCACCTGCAGGAATATCAAATCGGGAGAGCACCCATGAATAAGGAGGAGTTATTTAACTACCGACATGCGCAATTGCAAAATGCAATTGAGCGTTGTTTCGGTGTAATGAAGGGGAGATTTTCTATTTTGAAGATAGCTGCGCAATATCCATTTGAAACACAGGTCAAGATTGTAGTAGCTTGTTGTGTACTACATAATTTCATTAGTCAGGAAGACGAAACTGAACAAGATTTAGAGGATGTTGGTATACCCATGGGGGATGTAGAGTGTAATCCTACACAAAATGAGGTATCAGCAATGGATGAGCGGTAGTGGCTAGTTCAAGCCACATAACGGGAGAAAGATGCGTGGATCAAAGTTCGTGATCAGATTGCATAGCGCATGTGGACAGACGTCCAAATAAATAGTAGGAATACATAGGGTCCTTTTATTTTATAAATGCATTGACTGATGTGATAGGCACATATATGTATAAGAAATTACGGTCGAGTTGAAATTGTCATTTTGCACTTACATATTTGCTTGATACGATTATTTAGTCTTCAAGTAATTCATTTTTCTAGTAGAATTGTGCACTTCACTCTATCTTCGGTTTTTAACTGTTTGTTAATCCACACACTAGGTGAGATGTCTGACAATTGGGTAAGTAGTACACCAACATCGACGCAATCCCCGATGAGATCTCTGGTTATACCGACACATTTTTCTCCACGCGAGAAGTTTGTGAAATCACTTGCTGAGCCTCTATCGTGTGCCGTAAAAATCAAATGGACCAGAACAATGGATGAGATATTGTTCGATACCTTGCTTGAGCAAATAACTTTAGACTGAAAAGCGAATAATGGATTTAAGAGAGAAGCATATCATGCGGCCGATGAGGAGGTGTCTAGGAGGACTGAAATTCCGGTAAACTGGCAAAACGTGGAAAACCGATTGCGGTATCACAAGCGAGAGTACAACGATGTGAAGGATATGCTGGCCGCAAGTGGTTTTGGGTGAGATAGCGAGTGTATGGTTGTCACGGCACCAAACGAGGTTTGTGAAGAGTACCTGAAGGTAAGCATCGCTCACAACCCCTTTTATTGAATTTCATTTGTTAAAAAAAATATCTATCTTACTTATGTATATTTGACGATCATCTACTTACCTAATCTCTTTCTTGAATGTAGTCGCATCCGAGATCAGAAAGATTACGTGGAAAGCGGATAGAACGATTGGACTATTTAGCGACGATTGTAGGTTCAGACCATGCAACAGGCCGCTACGCCCATGGAAGCAGGAACATGGCTGTATCTTCATCCGCATTTAACGAGATCTGAATGAAGCTTGGATTGACCTGGACGATGACACGGATGCACCTATCGATATTTCTGAGAAAATTCTCAGGGATTCGATTAGGAATTATCAATTTTCAAATGAAACACATCGGGCATTAGAAAATCGTTCATTCCGCGGCACTCCCAACTGAGCAACTAAATCTGAGACTAGTCGTGGTGGGAGTACGACAACGAAATGGATGCGTTCTGCTCGTCCCTATAATGTCCTTGGCAGTTCTCTAAATGGTGTGGCGGAGGCAATGCGCAATTTTGGACTTGGTAAAGAGGTAAACTGCACTAATAAAGTCCTGGATATCCTCAAGGAGGGTCAGGGACTGACCAACCCAGACTTCATCGAGGTTAGTCAGCTTCTGACTAGGGATGAGAAGCTAGCGTCCTTTTTCGTAAGTCTTCGACCAGAGCGGAGGGTCGATTGGTTAAAAATTTTTTTGTCTGATTTCAATGGAAATGTTCATGGGGGTTCTACTTGATGGGTTAAACAACTTTAATTACGCTTCATTTTGGATAATTACTATGAAGGATATGTAATAACTGTATACTAATTTGTGTGTGTGTGTGTGTGTGTGTTTTTTTTTTTTTTTTTTTTTTTTTTTTTTTTTTTTTTTTTTGTGACCATCTTTTTTACATGTCTTAGGATATTTATATACTATACCACATGCATGAGATTACATGTTTTGGAAGATACTAAAATGACATTTTCAATACTATCAACATTACATGCTTTCATAGTATGAATTGTATAACATGCATTTTTTTGTATCTTGGTTATGTTTATGTGAATGCAGATGAGTTCAAGTAAATATTACGTCGTACTCAATGGTCGTCGACCTAGGATATATATGTCTTGGGATGAGGCACGGTTGCATGTAGAAGGATACAGTGGTGCCAGACATTGATCCTTCAAATCATTCCAAGATGCGACTACATAGTGGAATTCTAACTATGCAAGTACGAGTAGTGGGTTAATGATCCAGAGTTGTGGTGAGGTTGATTCATCTATCTATGCCACTAATTCGATCCAAGAAATTCTGAGATCCATGGTGTGCAAAGTACCCAAACAGATGATACTCCCACGAAAGTCGGGGAAACAGTGGCTGCATTAGTAATTGTCATCTTCATTACATTCTTCGTATTATATATAATCATTAAGCTGTAGTTTCAGTCAGTGTTGCAGCACTTATTCTCAGTTTGATTTTGATAGACATCAGATATTTGAATCCAGTACCCTTTTCAATGGCATGTATAACTGTAGGATACGAATACATTTTAATTATGTCTAGATCTGCATGTATTTAATAGTATATGATCTATTCCAAGTGAATGTAACATGTGTTATAATTTCCTGCATGCATTCCATTCTTTTAACTATCGTCTCATAATCTCCATAAGTATGGAGTTCACAACATTCTGTCCAGCCAACTGAACACAAGTTCCCGAGAGCCAGGTATGACTGCTTGAAATTGTGATCAGATTAATGTATAACTCTATAAGTAAGGTGAACGCATGTGTAGGCAAAAGTTGTTTGCATGGAGGGTAACTACCGGATCAACGGAGGATCGTGTGTTAACCCTGGTATGAATATCCATTTCCTTTTTACATTACAAGTCATAACGTACTAACATCACTTGGACATGAACAGGTAGTACTCAAACCTGGCAGAAGAATATGCATTACATTTGTCTGAGAATAGGTGTTTTCATCATTGCAAAGTTATGAAGGACAGGAAGTGGGTCATTTCATGGTTTATAGATTGAGTTGATTCTAGTCATATACAAAGAGAGTAACCAATTTAAGCTGTTTACAGGTTCGCAACATTGTTTAGTCGTGATGCTAAATCGATGCCTAGAGTTTGGACTGGGAAAGAAGGCATCCATGCTATCACAAAAACTGCCCACTCTGCGGTCTATCATAGCTTATTACTTTAATATAAAACGTCTGAAGTTGAACCTTTGCCCAGTGATGATGAACCCATGTGCATAATGTTAGTCAGTGATCCGGATCTTTGGTGTGATGGACTCCCCCTTGGATAGGGGGTCCCTCAAAAATTTCTGGGTTGAATGACTCTAAACAGTTCAATCAGTGGTCTACAAATGGATGGTTCTAAAAAAAAAAAACCCCATCAGTCTAGAGAAGGCTAAGGATCGGATGAAAATGATCATCCAATCTGGAAGACTTTTGGGCATCTTCGAGTGGCGTGTCTCGAATCAATTTTCTGGATTACCAATTTACATACATCAGGTCCCTATAATGATGGGTCCAGTCATAATGAGTGGTTTGAATTGCTTGCATGTGGACCCCATGCCTGCAATTTGTTTCAATCCAGCAAATTACTTAATCAAACACTGCATATTTTCCTTGTTACTAATTCAAATTGCATGGCTTCTACATGCAGCTTCCGGGGCTTCTCTCATTGTCTATCAAGTTTCTTCCGACTGTCATGAACCTTCTCAAGAAACTAGCAGAGGTGGGCCAAATGGTGCAGCAACCTACTGATCATCGGAGAAACCCTGCAGTAGATTCAAGGAGCTTCAAAAATGAAACACACGATTCAACATCTGATGCATCATCGAATATAACTTCGGCAGCGAATGGGGCCGAGTACTCGAGCCCACCTCTGAGGCAAAGACACCAGGAAAGCAAATAGGCAGGTTTGTGTGACTAGTTGAGCAAGAGCTATGCTTGTGTTGAGCTTGATTATGGTGGGTCCTAGATGAATATACACATACATGTGTTGTATTGTCATTTGATATTCTTCATAAACTGTAATTGATGAGGGGTACAAATTTCATTTGTTTTTGAGAATTTGTGTTTTTGTTTTTGTTTTTTTTTTTTTCTTGGTTTTTGTAATTTTTTTCTTCTTTTTGGGAGAGGTCTATAATTCCCATAAGAAAGGGGGTGGACTGATAGGAAATGTATTGGCCCTGCAATAGTTCTATTATATTCTGTTGGTAGACGTTTTATTCCATGATTTTAATGCTTGCAGCTCCAACAAATGCACCCAAGTGTGGCCACTGGTTCAGAAGTTGTGAAAGACACATATGAAGGGAAAAGATCAAATATCGGATAGATAAAAAACTTGTCAATGAGCCGGAAAAAATTTATACAGAGAAGTAGAATTCATACTGTTTCTTGTGGTGTGGTCCACTTGAACTTTGGGTGTGCTTCAATTTTTAAGTGAACACATAAAATAATCTAATGAAATGGATGGACGGAGCGGATGAAACACAAATCACAGTGGGTCAAATAAATCATCCGTACTGTGGGTGATGATGGAGGAGGTGATGTCGTTTCCGAAATCCACTTCATTTCCATGTGAAATCCAAACAAACTCATAAGAGATAACTCATCAAATGATTGCGATTCTACAAAACCCAAACATGTCATGTGCAGCATATTGTATAGATGTGTACATGTAATGCAGCCGACTATCTACAGTAACTCATAAATGCAGTGGCTACCGTAATTCCATCCCTTGTGCTCCACCTTATTTCACGCCACCCAAACAGGGCCTAAGGGCGTGTTTGATTTTCCAGGAACTGGTAAATGCAGTGTAAAAAATAATTATTATTTCCTTTGCATTTATAACATACCCAATTTGACTGCTTACTTTTTAACACAACAACCAAGAACCAAGAATATTACAAAATATCTGTGGGTTCCACTGTGATGCATTTCACTTATCTACACCGTTCATCCATTATTCTAGTTGAATTCATAGCATGAGAAAAAGATTGAGGCATATCCAATACTCAAGTGGACCACGTCATACAAAAAAGGGAATCGAATACTTATCGTTAAAAACTTTGTGAGGCAACTGTTTCTTTTGGCGTGGGCCTCTTGAGTGTTGGATCTACTTCATTTGTTGTCTTATGCTCCAAAATATTGTAATAAAACTGATGGACGAAATGGATATATCATATACATCACCTTGCAGTCAAAAATTAAAATTATCTCTTTTGAACTCATTTCTTAGGTACAAATTCCTATGAAATTTCAAACAGGATGAAGTTGTAATAATTGCCATTTACACCATTGTTTTGAAAAAACAAACAGCCCTTAAAGGAAAGTTTACCAGCATTTACAAAGTAGTTACGACTCTTCAGCTTACACGTGGCATAGTTGTACGGTAATTTAAATGTCTAAATCACTGAATGAATGTGGATGGAACTTTAAAAAGATGACGAGAAAATGACAGCAATGGTTTGGAGTTAGACCACTCAATTATTGACTCTTAACCGTCCATTTGATATCCATCAATAGGGTGGTTAGCGTTTCTTGAAATGGATAGCCGTACACAAGTGCAACATGTGAGAAGTATAAGTCACCACCCTTTTTGGAGTGTAGCCCATTGCTTCGCCCATGTGCATGTCAAAGGTAGCCCATCCATAAGCCGTCCACGTGCCAAAGTGGTGAACGCCTACCGGATCCAATCGGTCCATCAGATGGGTCCCACCGTTTTAATTCCGTCCACAAAATAGACGGGCCTGTCTGCTAGTAAGTGCAGCTACAGTTTATGAAGTTAAAGAAGGGCATCATTTTGTTTCTAACATCATGGCCCATTGAATGACCGGAGTGGATTTTTTATTTTATTTTTCGATACAAGGGTAGCTAGAAAGTGGGTGCCACATGATGGATGGCTTGGATCTCAATTGCATTTGCAAGGTTAGCATATTGGTGTGCGGATATGCTCTAAATAAACTCTGTGGGGCCCACTGGGATTATGTGTCCTATCCACATTGTCCATCCGTTTTATCATCTTATCTTAGGGAATGGGCCCAAATAAAATCATATACAAAGCTAAAGTGGACCACACCACATAAACAGGGAAGATAACAACTTCCTGAGTTGAAACCTTTCTCAGGTCCATAGTAATGTTTAATTGTCATCCAACCTGTTCATAAGGTCACACAGACACAAATGAAGGTACAAATACAAACTTGACCTAAAACTTCCCAGGCTGTCAAAAAGTTTTCAACAATATATATTCAATTCTGATGTAGAGCGGGTCGCGGACAATTACATGGCAAAGATGGATCAGAAAAGGCCCGGTCGGCGACAGAAGTGATCTGGACCATCAGACCTTAAATCAGGCGTATCTCACAATCCGGGATGAGTTAGCGGACGAAAAATATATGATTTTGGGGTAGAACGAGCTACTTTAGCCAACCAACCCAGCTATGCCGGGTTGCGACGCTCGGAATTGCGAGAAACCCCTGATTTCACGGTCGTTTCCCTGTTTCAATTTCGTTTTTACTATAAATAGTAAGTTTTAGTTTGCTTATAACTCTTCATCCGTCGGGCTTTAGGAGTTGCGCCCAACGTGAAAAGAGCTTAGAATAATTAGGAGAACGGGTTGGTGAAGCCAAATAGGACACTTACTATTTTTGGCCGAAAACCTTGCGCACTAGTAGACATTACGACCGTCTATAAATAGTAAGTTTACTATTTATAGTAAGTCGCGAATTCTAGGAGTCCTAGTTGTAGTTTGATTCTGATTTCTTTTCCATTGCTTAGTACCCTTATTTAAAGGGTTGTGAACTCATTTTTATCAATTAATTAAGCTATTTCGAATTTATTTAGAATTTATTTCTATTTTCTACTCTCTTCTCTCGTGGATTCGAGAAGTCTCTGTGAGGAGTCCAGAGAAGTTCCGTGGATTCGGAATAGTTATCCTCTGAGGAAGACGGTGCTCGACCTCACGTCCTCCCCTGCGTCAAATTCCCACTATTTCTTATAGTGTGGTTCGCTTGAGCTCTAGATATACTTCAATTTTGAGCTATTCTCTCAAAATGGGCTGATAAAACAGATGGATGGCATGGATAAGACACATATATCACAGTGGGCACCACAGAGTTTTCTAAGTAACTAGACAATCCACCTCCACATATGGGGTGGTGTGTAGATGGACCACATTGCACATGCCTGTGGGATTAGTAAATGTGTGGTCCATTACAGAAATATGTGATCCATATTGATTACGCTAGACATGGTCTAAACATTGATTTACATCATCTGTTGTGTGATTCCGTCTGCGGTTTCTTGGGCACCGCATAAATGCTACAAGTGGTGTAGGAACTTGTTGCATCCCTAATATCATAGATAAAATGTTAAAATATTACTTACACATGCGTGCTTGCATTATTATTTTTCTTCATTTCGTTTTCTTTGAGTAGTACACCAAATTACCAAAATAGCTCATGCTCTTCCAAGTGGCCAACCCTCAAAGTTAGGAGTGAGGAAAAAAATGATCTTTAAAATTTCATACCCTTATGCCTATGGGTGTACACAAACCCAGCTAGCTCGGTTAGCTAGCTCGACTCGACTCGGCTCGAAGTTGAGTTCGAGCTGATTTTTTAAGCTCGAAAATGAGTTCGAGCCAAGTTCGAGTTGGCCCCAGCTCGATTCGAGTTGGGTTCGCTGGCCCCAGCTCGACTCGACTCGGATCGAACCCAACTCAAATCGAACTTGGATCGAACTAGTTTAGTGACTCGGTTACTTTGATATTGATGTTGTTCACCAAGTGTTTAACGAAATGACTCAACGAAGTATGGCCAGTGTCAAGGAAGGTATGTATATGAAACAAATACCTTTTTTTTTCTTGATTTTTATGTTGCTTAGAAGGTATTTGATAAAATATGTGTAAAACCATTGTTGTTGTTTTACATACACTAAGATTTTGAAGGTGCAGTTTATGTGTTTGTGAAAATGTTGCACAGATGAACTCGGCTTGAACTTGGCTCGAACTCGGCTCGAATTGGCCCAACCTGTTGACCGAACTGAGCCGAGCTGGCCAGTCAGGCTCGAGGACCGAGCCGAGACGAGTTCGAACTCAGGTCAGCTAGTGGCCGAGCTAAGTCGAGCTGAGGCCAACTCGACTCGGTTTGACTCAATGTACACCTCTACTTATGCCGCTAGCAATCTTTAAATTTAAAAAAGGAAAAAAGAAATCCCATCTCATCTAGAAGAAGTCTTCTACCATGGTCGAAAAAGAAAAAAGAAAAAGAAAAAAAAAAAAAAAAAAAGAAAAAAAAAAAACTGGCCCACCTTGATGTCCAAGTAACATCCAATATGTCCATCAGATGTGCCAGATCATGCTAGGCTTGAGCCTAAAAAAATCTAGTGGGACACAACAAGAGCAAATAGAGGGACAAGAATGCCCACTATCCAAACCTTTTTGGGACCCACCGTAATATTCATATACCATCCAACCCATTCATAAGATGAATCCTACTGGGATGAAGGTAAAGATATGTTCATATATCATCCAACCCATTCATAAGATGAATCCTAGCAAGATGAAGGTAAAGATAAATATCTCTTCATGATCTAAAAGTTTGCAGGACCTCAAAAATTTACAATGATGAGTGTCCCATCCCACTTTTTGCTTGTGTGAGGCCCACTTGAGTTTTGTATTTGCCCGATGTTTGGGGAAACGATGAATTTCAAACAGACATCAGGGTCGGACCCACAAAGCTCTTTGTGCACCGCTCCTTGCTAAACCCTTGGCCAGGATGATACTTGTGGCGCCTTTTTTTTTTTTCCTCAAAAACTGAGCCATCGCCCATGTGGTCCAATGGGAATGCAAAATTCCACCAGCTGGGCAATCCACCTAAACTGCTCAGCATTTCTATATAAAAAAACAATCTTACCAAGAAAAGGAAAAAAAATTAATACTCTCATTGAGCATGCTAGTTGATACATACGCACTAAGAAACTATACTTGACGTAGACGACTGAAATTCTGAATAATTAGATGGATCATTAATGAGTTTGATTTTCTAACCTTATGATTCATAAACATTTAATGGATGGTTGAAATGAGAAAAGTAAAAATTTGATTTCAACAAACAATTATTGGGCATTAATTAAAATTCTGGATCACATAACCCATCAATTTGAATCTCTCAATCAATCAATACATTTTAGGTACAACAACTTGGATATTTTAATTTAGGTTATTATGCCATGCAGTACAATTTATGAGAGCCAATGCATTAGCCATTCAGCACGTTGTATACATACCCCAAGTAGCCATGGGTGAAAATTGGCCGCGATTAATTTTTGAGAGATTTAGAGCTTTAGAACTTATTTGAAGGAAATGACATGGGGTTTTAGAAGAAAAAGGGTTCTTAGGGGTCGTTTGGCACTATAGATTTGGAGGGATTTGAGTGAATTTCAAATCCCCTCATTGTTTGGCACCATAAAGTAATTGAGGGTTTCAAATCTAGGAGGTTTCAAATCCCCTCAAAGAGGGGGTTTGAAATCCACGGTGAGAGCTTGGATTACATCTAAAATCCTTCCAATATTTGCATGTGTAATATGTGTGTCACTAGACTATTAAACTGTTGGGCACATGGTCCACTAATGATATCCCAAAACAATTAGATTATCAATTGCATCACTATAATTACTTTAATATGAAGATCAGCGCCGCCCAAACATTATCCATTTAAATCAATAGTTAAAAATCATTGGTTAGTCACTTGGACATGATCTTGTGCTTGTGGTCCATCTGAGACTTGGAATTTCATCATGTTCGGGCAAAGTATATATTTTAGCGGACTTATTACAATATTGTGTCAAACATGACATATGTTCACTAATTAGAGATATTAAAATTGATTTAGTAATTAAATTCAAATCCCTATAAATATACCATGCATAACTACTTTTGGATTAAAGTTGATTCCCAATCTAGGGTGCCAAACACAATAGGAGGATTTCAAATTCAGGGGGTTTCAAATCCGAGAGGTTTTGACTCCAGTTGGTTCCGAATCCACGCTCCCAAATGCGCCCTTAGGTAAATTTCTTAAATGTGGTTGCCCTTTTGTTCAATCATACTGATTCATGCTTTCTATAATGAGATTTTTTTAATGCTTTGATGGAGTATGATATTTGATACACAAGTACTAAGAAATTACATAAGTAGATGATCATAAAAAAAGAGTAGATAACCATAAATACAAATTGTTGTCATAGATCTAGATGGATCTTTATTTATTTATTTTTTAACACACGCACACACACACCCCCACACACTCACGCCGTAGTGGGATTTCACCACCTATGGATACTCAAACCCTTGACCGGGTGTTGAAACTCCCAAGAGTCTACCACCCGTGCAAGACCGGGTGTTGAAACTCCCAAGAGTCTACCACCCGTACAATTTGCAATTTAGATGGATCTTAAATTGCAAATTGTATTAGTTGCATTTCCTAATTAGCTAATAGATGAATATTTAATGGAAGGCTAAATGAAAGAGTTTTATGAGTTACAATTCAACAAACAAATGCTTGTTAATATATATATTTTTTTTATAGAAAAAATGCTCATTAATTTAAGATTAGAAATGTTAAATTAAAATTTTATACTAACTTATCTAATGTGGATCTAACACCTTGGATATTTTGATTAAGCTAATGTATGCCATTTATAATTTAAAGTGTCCAAATAATGTTTTGATATTTTGATTAACCATTGGGCGTTAAGCATCTCATATCGTCGTGGTAGCATAATGAGTTTGACCATAAGAGGCAATGGTGTCAAATAGCTAATTAATCAGTAAGATGTGAGAAAGTTAATATTTAATGGGGTGGGAGTACTTTGTTTTCTAATTATGTTTAGAATTTTTTTTTATTTTTTATTTTCCATTGGAAAGTAATTAAGTATTCAAACTCTTTACAGACTATGCAATGCTGATATGTTTTACATTAAAAAAAGTTATGCTGATTGACTTTCATTAATATCTAAGAGCAATTAGATTCCAAGCTATGGTCCGGTGCAGACCCTTAATTATATTCCTAGGGAAAACTCTTAATTATAAGGTAAAATTAAAATTAGTGTCTTGTTGTGTGGCATAAGATGTTTCTTAATCATTGGTTCTTCATCTTCATAGTATCTAGAACTAAGAGACTCGCATTATTGTGTCATATACAAGTATTCATCCCAACAATGCCATGAGGTCTCACATGTCAAAGGCAGGTAAAAGATTGATCTTTAAATCCCATCATTAGGTGACAAAACCCTTTGAGTTAAGAACTAATTTTAAAGAGGTCTTCACCCAATTCAGGAACAAAGTTGTGCGAGAACTTCATTGTAAGCTATATTCACCCATAATCCTTTAATGCTAAAGGAGAACTTCGCTTGGCACGGATGTTGTGACTAGTTTGCACTTGGGTACAGACTCTATCTAATAGTGCTCGACATATGGTGTCGGAACTTATGCCTAGGTGCAGACTCTATCCAATAGTGTTTGACAGTCTTAGCATATGACGCAAGGCCATTTCCTTCGCTTGAGTCCCTAGTGCATAGTGTAGCGTCCTACAAGTAAATGGGATGGAACATTCAGGCAAGCGAGGCTTACCTTAGGAACGTTTGCATATGAAATTCCTTGTCTTTAAGAGTTAAGTCATCATTTGTTTGTGTACTTGTCTCTCTCTCTCTCTCTCTCTCTCTCTCTCTCTCTCTCTCTCTCTCTCTCTCTCTCTCTCTCTCTTTCTCTCTCTCTGCATATCTTTGAAATAAGTGTTAGCTTATTTATAGGTCGGTGGGCTCGATTTTCTTATTACCTCAAGGCAAGGACCTCTATGCTTGCCTTGGTAGTAACGTGGCGCAAAAGTTTCTGTATAGATGCTCTCTGATAGTTTGTTTGTTTTTTTTTTTTTTTTTTTTTTTTTTTTTTTTTTTTTTTTTTTTTTTTACTTCCTCATTGTGATGTGATAACATTATTATTCAATGTAGAGTAACTAATATTAAGCTGATGTGGTGCAAAGATGCCATTAAATGCGTGGGGGCCAGTTTTAGCGAGTACCCAAATATAAATGTCAATAAAGACATATGAGAAGTTGATGTAATTTTAGGAATCAAAGTCATAAGAATATATAGTTGAATCATGTCAACACTATTTTGTTACATTAAGAAAATTCTTAAACATTTAAATTAATAATATTATATACTAGATCATATGCTCTATGATTATAAAGTCAAGTTAATAAGAAATACATGGATGAATGTAACTTAACTTAAATATTTAAGAGTCATCGGCAACTTAATGTACACTACTAAATAAGACTTAATATAACATTTGTAATAAGAAAATTGAATAGATACATTAGCAATCTTATGGATACACATTGTATGTCATTAACTAGAGTTTTGAGATACTTAAGAAAACCATATATTATGGTTTTCATTATGAGAATATTCAGGTGTAATCAAAGGTTATAATGATGCCACTTGAAATTCAAATCTTGGTGATTCAAAATCTACAATTGGTTGGATTTTCACCTTAGGAGGTGGAGAGATTTTTTAAAGATCTAAGATATAAACTTGCATTGCACACTCGATGATTGAGTTAGAGTTCATTACCTTGGTATCAACAGGAGAAGAGGCAGATTAGTTTCATACGTATTGGTAAACATATCGATATGGAGTAAGCCAATGCCTATATTTGTTGCGCAGCACGCCAACAACGCAGTGAGCCTAGATCCAATCTCAAGCCTCACCCATAAACGATAAACAATAAGAAATATAAACTAGAAATAGATCAAAGCAATCCAAACAAACCACGAGACAAGATATACGTGGAAAAATCCCAAACTAGGGTAAAAAACCACGGATGCAAACTTCCACTATGAAGAACGAAGATTACAAGGCAATATACTAACCTCTCCCTTGGAGATACAGAGAAAACCCTTTTCCCACACCTTAGAATAGCTCCCCAATATTCACCTTAACCCTAGAATAACCCTAGGGACCCCAATTTATAGTTTTGACAACTTCCCTTTCGCATCCCAGTTGCGAAAGGACTTGCGACACGAAATCCGTGAAACTCCTTTCGCATCCCAGTTGCGAAAGGACTTGCGATACCAAATCCGTGAAACTCCTTTCGCATCCCAGTTGCGAAAGTACTTACGACACGAAATCCAAGCAACCTTGACTGGTCGTGGGTGACCCCAGATGTGGCTCCACTTCTCAACAATCTCCCACTTGGAGCTAGTCACAGATGTACGGGTTAAGTGGTCCTCAGCTTAATTGAACCCACATATTGCTCCTCAGCTTCCTGGTCCTCTCTAGTATTCACAGAAATATTCTCAAGTATAGAATCGACTCACTCAACACCTGCATCAATTATTTCCTTCCGATAACATCAATGGCTATCCAGTGAAGGATTCCCTCCAAGATTTACATGCCCATCATTCATAATCAAGTATAACTGAAAGCAACAATAAAAAGAAATACAACATATATATTCACATGTAATTCTCATTTAATGTAAGTACACGCAAGAGAATAAACCATACTAATGATACATGTCCATCGAAAAAATGTATTAGAAATTAAGATGTAAGTGAACTCCGCAAGATGACCCGAAAATCATTATACAAGTGAACTTCGACGTCACTCGAAAATCATAAGTGCAAGTGAACTCCGCAAGATGACTCAAAAATCACAAGTGAACTTCAACTTCACATGAAATTCAAAATCTAAGTGAACTCCGCAAGATGACTAGAAAATCACAAGTGCTTCAGCTTCACCCAAAAATCACACATGCCAAGTATGCAAAATTAATAGTCTATCCTAATGACACTAGCAAGGGCCATTCAAGGATACCAAAAAAGTCCATTAATGGACAACAATAAGAGACGTCATCCATGCCACATTGGAACCAACATTTCACAAATAAGGGCTATATCACCAATCAACTTATTACAACATCCAGATAATACAGGCCACTAGTTTAAGTATAGTCCTCAAAGAGATGTATTACCAATCACATCAATCAAATATAGGTCATATTACTAAATAAGAGTTTTGGTTCATACACAAAATTCAATAATCCTCTTCTCAATCATGAGTCATCATCAAGTCTTATTTCACCAGTAATTCCTTTAATTGAACAGTTATTCACAACAATCACTTAAAAAAAGGAACATTACAAATGTATATGCAATGAAGATGCAAACATTATTTGGCATAATCAATAATTTAACAAAGTCTAACAAGTTAGGATTTCAATGACATGTGGTAACCATCCAAATAATTAATAAAATGCTAATAAGTTGAGCTTGAAATACAATGTAGCATTATTTTACATTCGCACATACTAGATTTGAAGAGGCATGCAAGTTATTCAATTCAAGAGGTCAATTTCACAAGAGATTAATATAGTGTAACATGTAAATTAAGAAATTTAAGATAATCTAAATACAAGGAATTAAGCCTTACAACATAAAAATGTAATTGAATCCCTATCATTAAAAACTTCATAGATTCCTTTGAAATGTTTATTTGTTATCTAACCCATTGATATGGTAAAAAACACCCGGATGAAGAGACCACATAAATATTATGTTAATCCAAAGCTTCTGTAGCCCACAAGAAAATTTTAATGTATGTGTTTTATCCATGCCATCCATTCATTTTAAGTAATGATCTGAAAAATGAGGATGATCCAAATCTCATGTGACACATAACTTTCATGGCCCATTAATGGTTAATCACCACCATTTCCTATGTTATGGTCCACTTGATAATTGGATTTGATTCATTTTTTTTATAATGCCCTAAAATGAGCTTTCAATACGGATGGATGGTGTGGATGTAGTCACATACATCACAGTGGGCCCCATGGTCAGGCGTCCCACCCACCTCGGTGGATTCGGGGTTTCACCTAATCTGCTCCTTAGGCAGGAATTGTGTACTATGCTCACCAATCGAAAGGGATTGGCTAGTGTACACACACCATTGATCAGGCTGGTGTGTTGACATAAGCAAGTTCTGTGGGTCCCATCATGAGGTATGTGTTATATCCCAACCGTCCTTTCATTTGGAGAGTTCGTCCTAAGGCTTGAACAGAAAAGTAAGAAAAATCCAATGATCAAGTGGACCACACTGTAAAAAGTTCTGGGGGATTGAACGTCTACCATTAAAACCCTTTTGGGGGTCATAGAAGTTTTGGATCAATATGATATTTATTTTTCCTCTTCATCTTGGTCTGTGTGACCTTATGAACAGATTGGATGGAAAATAAATGCTATGGTGGGCCCTACGAATGTTTTAACGGTAAGAGTTGTTGTCCCACTACTATTTCTGGTGTGGTCCACTTAAGATTTGGATATGAATAATTTTTAGTACCATGCTCTAAAATGATCTCACAAAATGGATGAACGGTGTGGATATAATACATACATCATTTTGGGCCCATGAAACTTTGATATCCTTTTGAATTGTTCATATAATTGGGAGCTCGAGAAGTGGCAACCCTATCTTCGCACGACACATACCCACACCAGGTACATTACAAGAAACCATGGGAATTGGGCGCCTACCATTGAAAACATCTTGAGGCCACGGAAGGCTCTAATCAAGCTGATATTTGTGTTTTCCCTTAATACAGGTTTGTGTGACCTTATGAAGAGGTTAGATGGAAAATAAGCTTCATGGTGGACCTCAAGAAGGTTTTAATGGTAATCATTCCATTCCCACAACTTTTTGTGGTATGGTTGACTTGAGCTTTGGATGTGCCTATTTTTTGGGATCATACTCTAGAATGATATAGAAAAGTTGATGGATGGTGTGCACTAACACAAATCATATAAGACCCATATCCTAGTCTGTACTGTTCCGTCGACTCCCGCGGTCCTTCCCGTCGAAGTCCGGCAATCTGCGACCTATGATCGACGTTTGCACGCGATCCTAAGTCATATCCTGTAGATTTGAGTCGGCTTAATCCGAGACTTGTACTATTGCGACCGCACCGTTGCCGCGGTTCCAACGCCGCGTTTTGCATACCAATCCGATACCCTAGCAGGGAGATGTGGGTTAGCGTTTATTTCGAAGAAAACACCACGCGTTTGCAATCCCAAGAGAATCTCTACGTCATGTCTCATCAATCAATCACTCAAATCAATCAATCAATCACCTCATGTCAAGTACAAGAGCAACCCATGCTTTCTTTCTCCACTCTCATCAATCAATTACTCAAATCAATCAATCAATCACCTCATGTCAAGTACAAGAGCAACTCATGCTTTCTTTCTTCACAAGTCAAGCAAACCCCAAAGTCAACCAATCTCTCACCTCACCCATCACTCACCTCACATCCATCACCTATCACTCTCTCTCCTTACAACCCTCTCTCTCTCATTTCTCAACACATTTTCCAAGCTAGCAAGAGTGGTGGACGTCCAACATTTCTAAGGAGAGAAAAAGTGCATGTGTGTGGCCCACTTTCCCATCCCAGAATCCTTCATCCTAGCCATTTACTTCTCATCACCCTCCATCAAAGTGAAGCACAAGGAGACCAACGTTCCAACGGACCAAGAAGATCGAACGGTGGGTGCCTTATAGGCTAGATTTCTCATGTTTTGATGATGGGCCAAGTGAGGCCTACCGATTGATGGTATGGATCTCACTTTGGACCCTAGATGTGGCCATCGATTCTCATGATCATTCCATGATAGGGCCATTCTCCATAGACCCCATCATGATGTTTATTTTCCTTGCATGAAAAGAGGTCATCTAGACCGTCCATTTTGGATGGAGAAGGAATTTCCACCGTTGATCTTTGATTTGGTGGGCCCACATGTATTGGGACCCACTTGATGTATGATTGAATGCAAGGGAGGGCTCATAGTGGCAGAGCCCTCCATCACACGTGTCCCTCCTTCTTTCTCTCTCTCCCTCTCTATTTCATTTGTTTTGTGTGTGATGATGTGATTGTGTGGCCTACTCAGATGGACCCCACCTTGGTGTATGTCTTATCCACACCAACCATGCATTTGGTGGTCCACCTAAGCCAGGCCCATCTTGTACATGTGTTAGGCCCAGACCATCCAGCGTCCAGGGACGCTGGACGTGGAATGAAAATACAAATATTAACTAGATTTAAAGCTTTTTGGGAAGGGCCACTCTTACAGGCCGCACCTTGATGCAAGGATCAAATCCACTCCGTCCATCCTATTTTCCAACTCATTTTAGGCATTGAGCCAAAAAATGAAGCTGATTCGATTTTCTAGCGGGCCATAACATAGAGAACAGTGGTTTTTGCCGTTAAAACCCTCTCTGATGTTTCTGTACACCAAAACCTGTCGAATATTGGACTCATTTGGTCTGTCTTGAGCAGTAAAAACCAATGGGTGGGGTGAATTTTGTTGATGCAGGCCCCACCTTTGGAAAACTGCAGAAAAACATCTTTTAAAATAATAATAATAATAATAATAATAATAATAATAATAATAATAATAATAATATAGCAGTAAGGCTGCTGCTGACGTCCAGAGACGTGCAACGCCTGCTGCGCTTGGAGTGGGAGGTTGGGACCGTGGGTCCCAGCGTTGGCCCCACCTAATAATGTATGTGTTCTATCCACCGTCCACAACACTGGACGGTGGGACCCACTTGTGATGTATTTGTTCTATATCCACGCTGTCTGTCAAGTGGATCACACTATAAATTGTAGGATTGAACGTCTGTCATTGAAACCCTTTTTGGGTCAGAAGTTTTGGATCATTTTGAAATTTGTTTTTCCTTTACATCCGGGTCTGTGTGACCTCATCAACGGATTGGATGTCAGATAAACATTATGGTGAGCCCCACGTGGAACCCATTGACGTATACATGTATACCCACACCGTCATCCATTGGCGGGAACCAATGATGTATGTTTTATTCACACTGTCCACGCCATTGGACGGTGGAACCCACCACGGTGTATATGTTTTACCCACACCGTCCACACCACTGGACGGTGGGACCCACCATGATGCATGTGTTGCATCCAAACCATCCAACCATTTTGGAAAACTCATTTTAGGCTTGAGACTAAATATGAGACAGATCTAGGATCAGGTGGACCATATTATAGGAAACAATGTGTTTGAATGTCCACCATTAAAAACCCTTGGGCTGCTAGGTTTAGATCAATATGATATTTGTTTTCCCCTCTTAACTCAAGTCTTTATGACCTTATGATTAGATGGGTTGGAAAATAAACTTTATAGTGGGCCCTATGATTTAATTAACCGTGAAAATTATTATCTCCATTGCTATTTGTGATATGGTCCAAATGATCCTTCAATATGACTCATTTTTGGGGATATATGAGGCCCATGTGATTAGGCCCATCTTATTGCATTTGTGGCCGTTGTTGAGGCCTAGAGGTGGGCATCGAGCCGAGTCGAGTCAAGGTGGGCCAAGCTTGGCTTGGCTTGTCCATGATGTACTCGAGTTCGAGCTCAAGCTCGAGCTTGGCCTCGAGCTCAACATTGAAGCTTGGCTTGTTTGCCAAAGCTGTCGAGTCGAGTTCGAGTCGAGTCGAGTTTACCTCGAGTCGAGCTCGAGCTTGTTGGGTGAGAGAGTAATGGATTCTGTTCTTGATCATCCTCCATTGATGAAAATTTTAAAAATTTTAAGAGAATCAAAGCAAAACCCAATGAAAAAACCAAACAAAGCTTCGAATCGGATGAGGAAACCTGTAAGAATCGATCTGTTCTTGATCTTCTTCCACCAGCAGAAATTCAAGTACTAGAAAAGAAACAGAGCAGAACACAGATCAAAAATCCAAGTAAAGAGCTCTAGCCAATCAGATCATTGGATTTCCTTGAAGCTCTAACAAATCTGAGAAGAACCCATTTCGAATTTCTTGGGTTTTTGCCTAAGAAGTAGATCTCAATAGATTGAAATCATACTGTTGTGGAGATGAAATGAAAACTGGTGGTGGTGGTCTGGGTGGGCCTGCGGTTGGCAGTGGGCAAAGAAAGAGAAGAAAGGGAAAGGGAAGAAGGTGCGTGCGGTCGGATAGAGACTCTAGGGTTTGTTTTTATTTTTTATTTATTAAGTTTAAACTTACAACTTATATAATAATAATAATAATAATAATAATAATAATATATAATATAATATAATATTTAATATATTTATTAATCAAGTCGAGTCAAGCTCGAGTTCGAGCTTCGAGTCAAATCGAGTTCGAGTTCGAGTCGAGTTGAAATGCCCCTTGGTCGAACTTGACTTGAACTCAACTCGAGCTTCAAATAATTAGCTTGACTTGACTTGAATAGGCCATTCAAGCCGAGTCAATCCGAGCTGACTCGAACCGAATCGAGCGAGCTTTTCGAGCTAGCTTGACTCGTGAACAGCCGAGCCATAACCCATGGGCCCACCTTGATATGAAATGTAAGGCCCATGATATGAGGCCCATTGTGATGTATTCAAGGCCATGGGTTATGGCCCATTGCAATGTACATAAGGCCCATTGGTGCGGCCCACTTGATCAATATAAGGCCCATATGATGCGGCCCATTTGATGTATCTAAGGCCCATGGGTCGAGGCCCAACGGGATGTCCTTAGGGTCCATTTTAATGAGCGGTTCCTCTATGGTTTATGTAATGATATTTATGGCGGGCCATGCCTTGGGAGCAATGTTGGTTTGACATCCACATTGTAAGAATAATGTTGGTTAAATGTCTGCATTATAACTCTCCCTAGGATCCATTGATAGGCCCGTACTTATTGTGTGTAGGTCATCTAGGACCATCTTCATTGTAAGGACAGTTCATCACTTTATAACATGCTTAGTATAGCTTCATAATTCATACCCATATGCATCATATGTATGCTTGATATGAGGAATGTTTGATCATAGCATAAGTCGTTGGGCCGAGACATTTACGAGACTCCTTATGAAACGGAGTGCCTCACATGAGCGCACGGTACGCACGGGATCGCTGCATGATTTGACAGTGTGACTCATGCATCCCACATATGTGTGACTTGATCATTGTACGCCCTAGTGACATTAGGACCATGGCTCCACAGGTATATCGTGGATGGCCATATCGGATACCGGAAATACTTAGTTCTAGCACTGTGGGAACTTAGGAGTCCTTGGGTGAAATCTCAGAACCTTTTTGGTACCAGTATATGCTTCAACGTCTAGCCGAGTGAATACACGAGCGCCCGAGTGCTGAATACCAGTAGGTCGTGTCTCCCACTGTATCGTGGTCGGTTGGAAGGGGGTGTGGCCTTATCCGCCGAATGAGGGGGCTATAAGCTAGGCTAAGTTTGACCAGCTCGTAAATGAGTTCGCTATCGACGAGCCGGGTAGGTATTGACAGACTACTGGTTAGGCGAATAGTGAGGTCTATTCCACTCTCTGGGCTGTGCAGCTAGGAAGACAGCAGTCAGTGTGGAGTTTATTAGACCCCGATGATATCCCAGAGAGGAACTGTACTGATATGTGTACTTGATGAGTACTGACATGCTTGCTTTGCATCTCGCATATGACATTTGGCTACATAGACCTCGCATCACATGACCTTGGTCTGGCTGATAGCATTCATGCCTTGCATCACATAGCTTTGGTACAGCTGATAGCATTCATGGACTTACCGCATGTTTCCGCATTACTCTGATATTGTACACTTGGCACTTGCCTTGCGCACACACTTACACCACCCCCTAAGCTTTTGTAAGCTTATGCATGACTGTTGCATGCAGGTAGAATTGGATCGCAGCAGCGCTGAGGCAGGAGTGCACATCAGATTATTTTGGAGTTTTTGATCACCCTGTATTTCCCTTTCCGCATTGTACTTAAAGTTTTTGATATAGTGGATATGTGATGATGTTGTTTTGTGACTTGGTTATGCTTGTGGTTATGCTCCATTACAAAAAAAAAAAAATCATACTGAAAATCCTTCTTGTAAGATCCCAGGATCGGAATCTGGCACGTGAGTGCCGGGATCTGAGAATGGGGCACTACGGAGGCTGTCAGCGCCAGATTCGGCAATTGAGAATTTTGTGAGCCCATTTTCCAAGTTTAGGGCATGACAAATCATGGTGGGCCTAAAGAAGTGTCGTACATTAAAAGTTGGGTTGTGTATTATATAAAGGAGAAAATCTCTCTCGCATAGGTCAAAATTGGATTAAAAATAATAATTCGCGGAGCGCATTCTAGAGTCACCGTTAATCTAGATCTTGTTCACTGAAAAAATTCAACATAAAATTAGGGAGCATTTCCATGTTGCGTTAACAAACACCACTAAACACAGAGAGCTTTCCAAATCCGCATTAAGTAAAAAAAAATTCAGTGTTAATAAACAGGCCCTTAGACTGTGAACACGAGTTCCCTTTCTCCCGCTCAGAATTTCTTCCTCTAACTAATAACACATCCATAGAGGAACCACCACCACTATCTTCCTTTCTTAATTGCTTCGTTTGAAGGGATGAGATGACAATTTTGACTATATGTCTTCCTACCGTGGTACATAACATTTACAAAGTTATCGTAGACTCTGGAAGAGAGTTCAAAAGAATTAAGGCTTGATATTCCTCATCAATCTTCGCTTCCACATTATTAATTGCAAAATATCTGATTTAAATGCATTAATGCTCGAACTGGGTGGGTCAGTTAAGGCTCAAATCAATTGACATGTCAGACGTAGTTCGAAGAGACTCAACGCCAGTCTTGAGCCAAATCTAAGCTAGTTAAAGCCATTAAACCCTAGTTGACTCAACCAAAGTTAAAATCAGGTCTACTCCATTTCGGTGCCTCAAATGAGCCTTGTTTGGGCAGAAATTCACCGAAATGTTGGACGTAGTCCTAAGAGGCTCAGAACAACTTCTAGCTAAATTTGAGCCCGTTAAAGGCATTGAACCCTAGTGGACTCTACTAAGTTGAAATAGAGTCTACTCCATTTTGACGCCTCAGATGAGCCCCGTTTGGGCCAAAATTTTGTTGAAATGTTGTACCTAGTCTTAAGAGGCTCGACACCAATTTTTAGCTGAATTTAAGCTAGTTAAGGCCATTGAACCCTAGTTTAACCCCACCTAAGACAAAATTAGGTCTACTCTATTTTAATGCCTCAAACGAGGCCCTTTCGTGCTAAAAATTTATTGACACGTTTGACATGGTCCAAAAAGGCTTGATACCAGTTCCAAGTCAAATCTGAGCTAATTAAGGTCACTGAACCCTAGTTGACCCCACCCAAGCTGGAATTAGGTCTACGTTATTTTAGAACCTCAAATGAGCCTCGTTCGGGTAAAAATTTCGTTAACACATCATATGTTGTCCTAAGAGGCTCGACACCAATTTCAAGCCGAATTTGAGCTATTTTAGGCCATTGAGCCCTAGTTGACCTCCCTTGACCCCACCCGAGCTAGAATTGGGTCTACTCCGTTTCAACACCTTAAACGAGCCACGTTTAGGCTGAAAATTTGTTGACATGTCGGACGTGGTCTTGAGAGACTTAATGCTAGTTTCAAGCTAAATCCAAGCCAGTTAAGGCCATTAAATCCTAGTTGACCCCACCCGAGCTAAAATCGGGTCTACTCCATTTTTATACCTAAACGAGCCCTGTTCAGGAAAAAAATTCTCTGAAATGTTGTACGTGTTCCTAAGAGGACCGACACCATTTTTAGTTGAATCTAAGCTAGTTAAGTCCATTGAACCCTAGTTTGACCCCACCTAAGCTGGAGTTAGGTCTACTTTGTTTCAGAACCTTAAATGAGCCCCATTTGGGCTAAAAAATTGTCAACACATCGAACATGGTCCTAAGAGGATCGACACTAGTTTCGAACCAAATCCAAGCCAGTAGAGGCCACTAAACCCTAGTTAACCCCCCTTAACCCACACAAAGCCGAAATTGGGTATACTCCATTTTGGCGCCTCAAACAAACCCCATTCGGGTCGAAAATTCGCTGACACATTGGACGTAGTCCTAAGAAGTTTGACATCAGTTTCGAGTTAAATTTGAACCAGTTAAGGCCACTGAACCCTAGTTGAACCCCCTTGACACCACTCGAGTAAAAATTGAGTATACTCCAATTTGGCTCCTCAAATGAGCCCCATTTTGCAAAAAATTTACTGACACATCGGACATGGTCCTAAGAGGCTCAACACCATTTCGAGCCGAATCCGAGTAAATTAAGGCCACTGAACCTTAGTTGACCCTTCTTGACCCCACTCAAGCTAGAATTGGGTCTAGTTAGTTTCGGCGCCTCAAACGAGCCCAGTTCCAGTCAAAAATTCACTGACACGTCGGATGTTGTCCTAAGAGTCTTGATAGCAGTTTTGAGGCGAATACGAGTCAGTTAAGGCCACAAAACCTTAGTTGACCCCGCTTAACCCAACCCAAGCCCGATTCGAGTGAACTCCGTTTAGGCATAATGTGGGCCCCATAATGATGTATTTGTATTATCCATGCCATGCATCCATTTTCCAGAGCATGTTTTTGCCATGACACCAGAAATGATGCCGATTCATATCTCATATCGGCCACACCACACGAAATAGTGCTAATTGAACTCTCATGTGGTTGTTCAATCACTGCTATTTTCTTGTGGTGTGGTCCAATTAAGACTTGGATCTGCCTCAAATTTGGGCTCATAACCGACATTGATATGAGAAAATGGATGGAGTGTGTGCATAGAACACATACATCATGGTTGGACCACAGAGCACCATCCATTATCTGCTACCTAAAGACAATGTCAATTCGATGAGGAGCATCACTTCGTAGGAGAGTTGATTAGGCGAGACTCCAGACTAAACCAATATGATGTGGTCTTTACATTGGGGCCCACATTGATGTGTATGTATTCTGAATCCATGTCGTTCGATCGTTTTTCTATATCATTTTAGGGCACGGTCCCAAAAATGAAATAATTACATTATCAAGTAGACCATAACATAGGGAAATAGTTGGGATTGACCATTAATGGGCTTAAAAAATTAAGATTCGGATCAAGTTGATATTGTTAGTGCACTTATTTGTGCACCTTTTTTTTTTTTTTTTGAATCTGCATATATAACCAGATAAGGCTAATCGCGCCCTACACAAAATTCAGGCCCCCCGATCGAAAAGATAAAAGGAAGGGCTATCGTAAGGAGTCACAGACGACTACCTGTACATTCAAGGGAAAATAAAAAACAAAAGCATGACCAGAGCCTCTAAACTGACTGTTCTGAGAACCCTATCCCGACCCTATCTAAAGATTAGCCCTCGGATTATGACGCGGAAAGCATCGTTTGCTGGGAATGAATTCTGGTCTCCTGAAGAAAGCTCCCTTCCCGGGCCAAAACTGTCCGCAGGACTGTTGCCTTCCTTGAACGTGTGATTGAAGGAGAAGACGCCCAAATGACGCAGCCGGTTTATACGGTTAACCCAAGGTCTCCACTCCAAGGGGATTTAGACAGATCTGAGAGGGAAGAGATCACCAAATTCGAATCGGACTCCACCAAGACATTTGTGTAAACCATTCTCCAAACAGAGGAGCATCCCATCATGGATGGCTCGGAGTTCCGCCATGTTGTTAGAACCCACCCCATAAACCCGCTGAGAAACTGAAAATAAAACATACCATTTTCATCTCTACAGATTCCTCCCCCTCCTGAGGGGCCAGGATTACCAATCGCCGAATCGTCAACGTTTAATTTCACCCAGCCTGGCGATGGTCTTCTCCATTTTACCAAATTATTGTCGAACTTCTTGGAATAGAGGGCTGATTGAAGATTCTGGGACCCACTGTGACTGATGAGGACAGTCCATTTTCTTTGCTCCCACGACCACATTAGCCCACCAACGAACTCTGCCTTAGATCTGATGATATTCATGGGGGAGTGAGTTTTCATAGACAGCAGCATTCCTTGCGCGCCAAATCTCCCACAGAATCAGAGTAGGAAGCAGGAACCGGACTGCTTTTGGAGCTGAACCGTGGCCTCTGCATTCCACCATTGTATCAATCGGTTAGCAATGGATCCATTGGGAAGGGGAGGAATCCCACAGAGAGTACCGAACTCCACCCAGAGAGCAGAAGCATGACTGCCAGACAGGAAGAGATGCTCGATTGATTCCACCTGAAGACCAGCAGTCCCAATACCAACGCAACAGCGGCACGAAGACGCAAGAGCCACTCCTTTAGCTTGAACTCTGGTTTCCACTGGAGTCGCCTTTTGCATCAGACGCCACATGAAAATGGATATTTTAGGGGGGAGAGAGGCATGCCAGATCCATCTGGTACATTGAAGGGGAGGGAAGTAGCTTCTCAGCAGCCTCCAGGCTGATCGAAGGGAAAAAGAACCCGAAGCTTCAAGCGGCCAAATACACTCAGTCTGATCAGCCGTCGTTACAAATCCGCCATTGAAAATGTCATCTATGACCTGCTGAGGTAGAAGCGAAAAAACCTGAGAGGGAGGGAGAGGGCCTGATGGGCCGAGGAAGTCTTTCACTTGGAGATTTCTGAGCGGAGGAGGAATCGGGCTATCAACCAGCCGCTGGAGAGGGCCCCTGCCCATCCAGTTTTTCTGTCCAAATGTTAAGCCTCCTCTACCAACCTGGACATTGGACAGTCTCAGAAAAAGCTAAAAGGGCTCTTACACGTTTCCACAGAGGCGACTGACTAATAGAAGCCTGAGTGGGCACATTGTCGAGAAGATCCCTACTGTGCTTACTGCGCATAAGCTTCACCCAGGGACCACCTGTTCACCGAACTTTACTGCCCAAGCTAACTTTAACTTGTAGGCATTCATGACATCGCACAGGCGCCTCACGCCCAGTCCACCTTCTTCGAGAGGCCTGGCTATTTTGTCCCACGCCCAGCCAATGAAGCTTTATCTTTCCTTGAACCCATCCCCAAAGAAATTGGAAAAACTCTTCTCTATCTTCTCTATCACCCGCAGGGATATGGCATCCATGCTATGATATGGACTGAGAGACGCTACCAGAACATGACGAATGAGAGTGATTCTACCTGCTTGGGATATGTGTCTATGTGTCGCCGCCCAGCCTGATGCCTTCTTGTCGATCTTCTCACCAGATATTGAAGGTCCACCGACTTGATTTGTGCACCTATTTGTCAATCATATGAATCTATGTGTCAGTGAGTTGATTGAGCCCTTGGAAGCTGAAGACCGAAGACATAAGAGAACATGAAGTATCTAGGAGTGAAGAATATGTAAATCATGGGTGCCTTGGTGACTCTAACCTTAGACCGAAAACAACCTACCCTTTAGATGATCTATTCTCAAATAGGTAAATTCTTGTTTGATCATCATATAACCTTAGGATCTAAATTGAAGCATGATAAATATGTTTTAAAAAAGTGCAAATTTGTTGTAAATCACATAGCCTAAAATAGTAATTTTGGGGTGGTTCTCGATCCTATCGACAAGCTGTCGATGAGTCTTGACAGAATTGAAGACTAACTCGATACGATGGAAGAAACAATCCAGCAACTAAGCAGAAAATTCCTAGAGTTTCTTGATGGAATTGAGAGATAACTCGATCCTATCAAAGGCTCATTCGATCCTATCGACAAAGCCATTAACTAGCTGTGGAAAACTTTTTTCTATAAAATGAGCATTCAGCTCTTGGACAAACTGATGGGTTTTTGATACAATTAGAACCTAAGTGATTCCACACTCATATCTTTCATCCTAAGCTTCTAATCTTATAAGATTCAAGTCATGTTCTTGAGCTTTACCACTCTAATGAGGATTCCAACCTTCATTATGAAGATGCACTCGATCTCCACTATCTTTTAAGATTAGACACTAAACTTATAAATAAAAGTTATGGATCAAGTTGATATTTAATTTTAACTTTATCCAGTAATACGTGACATTATCAACAAATTACATGGCAAATAAACACTAAGTAAATGTTTATGTGAGCCGTAAGAAGTTTTTAATGGTACAATGCTCATTCACCGCTGATTCACATGTATGTTCGCCTGAGATTTGGATCTTTTTAATTCTTTAGCAAATCCACTAAAATGATCGCGAAAAAAAAAAAAAAGAAGAAGAAAAAGAATAGACGGCAGTAGATACAGATTACATACATCAAGGGGGCCCCACGATAATGGGCAGAGGTTTGACGAGGGTCGCACCCAATCCGCTCTTGCCCTCATGCAGCAACTCTCACCGAACGTACTTGCACGTGGGAAGATAGGTAAGGCCCACCATTTGTTTTATTCGTAATCCATTCTGTCCATTGAAATGTACAGGTCATATAATAAAATGCCTAAAGAAATTAAGATGGATCAAAATATCGAGTGAACCAACCCGGCAGATTACCTTTAATGATCCACAAATTATTCATTGTCACCTACTAATCAGATTCACGTCATTTTTGGGTCCATGACATGACATAAAGGGACATGAGAAAACAGATAGGCGGTGATCACTGCACTTAATAATGGTGGGCCCCATTTCAAACTTCAATACTGCATATACATTCTACGTGCATGTCTCAGGTTAAAATGGTCCTTCATTTTAAAATTGAGGTAAAACTATCTTTTCAGCTGCTAACGTACCTTTCAGTTAACTCGCTGTCAAAGTCAATGTTGTTGATTTTTCAACCATATGTCTAACAGTTGAGCATTTATTTTGAGTAACTTTTAAATAGTAATTTTTTGAGAAATCAACTAAAGTATGGGAAATTTATATGGAAAAATGCTTTTTTATTTCTCTTTAGTTATATACTCTTGTATAAGGAGTTATAAGAACTAGTGTCAATGGATGAGTTAGAAGGTAAAATCAAGAACGACCCATTGGCTAAAGGGGTGAATATTTACCACTAAAGGAGATAGTTGCTGGACCCGTTTTATTTATTGATATATACATAATAAATATGGGCAGGTCAGGTCTCATTAAGCTTAACTAGGGCCTGACCCAACTACTTAAATGTCCATATCTTCTGACCTGAGCTGGATGTGAGAGCTAATAGGCTCGATCCAACCCCATTTTTAAGTGGATTTATTCCAACCATGTGAGTGCTGTAGATGGTAAGGGGTGATTTCAATTAAAGTGATATTTTGGAATGGACATGCAATCAACGGGATGGATGACGCATATCACTTAGAATAAGTTGAATCATTGATTAAATTGTCCACCATGATAGCCCATAGAACCACTAAATTATAATCTTTTTGCTAAGTTCCTTAACTTTAGAATGTTCAAATTTTAATAAATTGTGATTTTAGATAGGTCCACCAAGGTCAACAAAACATGAAAAATGAATTGTACTTTCTTAAGTTAAGAACATGTTATTTCACAATTATACAAAATTATAACTAGGAAAGTTTTACTTGCCAAATAGGCTCTTAAAATTTTGAAATAATTGCTACATTGAAAAGTTTCATAGCTGGCATATACTAAGGGCCTAATTGGTAAAACTTATTTTATGCACTTATCACTAAAATGGATTGTTTTCAGTGATTTTTCCAGATTTAAATCATTTGATAAATTTAAAATATTAAGTGCTTAATCTAATTTTCACTTAAAATATTAAAGTTTGTTTTTTCTTTAGCTGAATGCTTAATGCTAAAAGTGGTAAGCCATTAATTTCGAGTTAAAACATTTTTTTTTTCAAAATGACTACTTTACTCTCTTCATGAGCGTAATAGAGGTGGCAAAGTTCTTCACCCTATGATGATGTACCATTCATCCATTTTACTATATCATTTTAGGGCGTGAACCAAAAAATGAGGCTAACTCAAAGCTCAACTGGACCACACCACAGATAGCAGTGGGATAATGACGCCCACCGTTGAAAGCTTCCTAAGGCCCACTATGCTATTTATTTTGCCTCAAATCTGTTCATGAGGTCACACTTCTGTGGCCCTAAATATTTTCAAATGGTAGATATTCAATCCCTACATTTTTTTTTTTGTGTGGTCCACTTGAGCTTTAGATCTGCCTCATTTTTGGATTCATGACCTAAAATGATCAAGAAAAAGAATGGACGGTGTGGATCTAAAAGACATCACAGTGGGCCACAAAACTTTGCCACATCAATAAGGCAGGGCATGTTCTGTGGTACGCAATCCGAGTAAAGGGAGCAGATGAGCTGTTTAAGGTAACATGTTAGTGGTGTTGCGTGGCCATGGCCTACTTGGTGTATGTGCATGTTGTATATCAAAGCCATCCATCAGTTTTTCCGGATCATTCTAGACATGGTCCCAAAAATGAAAAAGATCCAAATCTCAGGTAGACACACCATAGGAAAAGTGGTAATCGAACTCCCCCATTAAAAACTTCTCTGAGGGCCACAAATTTTTGGATCAAGCTGGTATTTGTGTTTTCCCTTCATCAAGGTCGGTGTGACCTAATCAACAGGTTGGGATGGCAAATAAACATTACTGAGGGACGTAAGAAGTTTTAATGGTAGGC